>OLMO02000301.1:1088111-1146785 GCA_900291935.2 Cassiopea xamachana
CACACACACACACACACACTGTTATCGCAGAAGTCCTGTTAAAACAAAACAAGAAAGAGAGATAAATATGTATCTCCCAGATAAATACCTGCATTTTAAAAGTTAGAAGACTAATTTGACCTTATTCCCATTATTTCAGTAAGTGCAAAGGACAGCAAGCTTATGTTTTCTTAAATTTGTTTCAGCGTCTGCAAGGAGAAGCAAAACTAGGAATGGTTGACTGCACTGAATACAAACACCTTTGCCAGACGAATGACGTATATTCATATCCAACTGTGAGGCTTTATCCTCCAACCAGTGCTGGTTCTACTATGTACATGTAAGTGTTGATTGGTTCTACTATGTCATGTATTTTACCTATGGAATGCTGAGTTAAATTCCACCAAATCTTTCTGCCTGAAAGTGTTCCGAGAAAAGCTTTTAGGGTTATTTCTTTTTTTTCAGGAGATATATGGAATCCAGCAAAGGCGTCAAATTTTGATTCGCTAATAAAGGAATCACCATCAAAGGATTCCTACCAATAATGACATCATTGGCAGGAATCTTTCTATGAGGATTCCTTTGCTAGCCAATCAAAGTTTGACGCCTATGCTATAGAATCCTCCCCTCCGAATTGTTCACCTACGTACAATTCATCTGCCATTTTGACATATTTTGTGTATTTATGTTTTTACATATAGTAGTTTATTGTCTACTTGTATTTTTTGATATTTCTTTGTTATTGGTTTATAATAGTATACTGTTAACTGGTGAGTGTTTTTCGTGAGGCTTGAAAATGTAAGAGTGAATTATGATTAGTATCAATTGAGGCGATCACATTGATCTTAATGATTTTTGATTGCATTGATCACAATGATTTGCTGATTTGATTGATCACGCAGATGATCATAAGGATTTGTTTCTACTCAACAGTCGGCATCAAGGTTGGCGCGACGTTGAAAACATGTATTATTGGGCATTCCAGTTCTTGCCATCATTTGTTCAAGAGTTGGAATATTACACTTTCTTTGAGAAAATAATCAATCATGTTGATGCCTGGCTTGTTGACTTTTACGCTCCTTGGTGTGGACACTGTGTTCAATTTGCACCTCATTATGAAAAAGTTGCAAAGGTAATATTAGTATTTTTGTAATTTTTTTCATTTCAATTTTTTTTATTTCGAAGACATTCTACTTAAGACCTTTGTTTATGAGAAATGAAGGACAGCCATCAAGACCTAGTTAGTTACTGTGTTTGCCGAAACGAAATCATTTATGAAAGATTAACAAATTGCACTGATATAATATGGATGCAATGAATGCAAAAGGTAGATGCACAAGAACAACTGTAGACGAATGTGGAGACGGAATCAAGCTATTTTGACTGAAAATTTTTTAATTCCGTTCTAGTTATTATCACCACATTTAAGTTGGAGCATTTTTTACCGTAAAGTAGTTAACTATAGTTACCAAGAGTTTTCAACTGTATGTTGAAGTGGAGCATCTACTTTTCAGAATTCTAAAAATGAAAGCCAGCCTTTAAGGTTTATCTATTTCCCTAAATCATTGTTGGTTTTAGCTTCTATCTGTTGCAGCTTAATTCTTCTTAGAGTCATCAAATTCCTTTGCTGTTGTGTTTTTCAGCGATTGAATGGAACAGTGAAAGCAGCAAAGATTAACTGTGAAGAACAGTACCATCTTTGCAGAGAAGTTGGTATACGGGCCTATCCTTCAGTTAGATTTTATAGTGGTGCTATTCAAGAAGGCATGAGCCAGGTTCATTCCTCTTTTTAAATGTTGTTCTCTTTCTTATTTTTCAAACTGTGTGTAATAATTTTATATCGACATCTTTTTATATCCATTCTTTAAGGAAGAGTCACAAGGCCCAACTAACAGCCTTTTCAGCCTGATTTGCAAGTAGAAAGCTATAATGAAAATGTAAAGTGCTTTATTCATGTACCAGCACCAGTTTTTGGAATAGGAAAGAATTTAAATAGCCTGTTGGTACTACAGAACTTTACCACAGCACGAAAAAGCGGCAACATACTTAAAAGCTTTTTTCATCCGACACTCATACTCATACTCATACTCTGATGAGTGTCGGACGAAAAAAGCTTTTAAGTATGTTAAAAGAATGTTGCCGCTTTTTCGTGCTGTGGTAAAGAAAAGAGTTTGTTTTCACATATACTGTATATAATGAAATTGAGAACTGCAGAGTACTAAAGTTTCTTGCAGACTGATGGCAAAAAAACCATAATGTCGTCCAACTGTATTAAACATTTTCGTCCGATAAAGTTCTAGTAAGATGACCGCATAATGCCATTTTGAATTACTCTACTTCAAAGTACATTTAAAGGGCTTTTGAGAAATACACAAATGCATTATGGGTAGTACGAAGCTTTATGGGCGAAGAATTTTCAGTTGCGTTCAGCTTCTACACCTGCAACTACAACACAGCGTACTTCTGTGTTATGTTAGCAGAAGTTTTATCCCTGTTCAGAAGAGCTTCAAATAAACCCGTTAAGTCTATAAAGTCGCATTTGCAATCGAATTGTACTTTTTGAAATTTTTGTAATTATCCAAATGATAACGCCTTACATTATGCTGTTAAGTTTCAAAATATAGATAGGAGTAAATTGGAGATCAAGTTACTGCTATATCACTTCCCTAGATAACACATCTCTCAAGCAGCTCTTCATTTTGTTTATTTCTGCTTTATATTACAGCCTGTAACAGGAACTGAACTGCCCACCCATGACACGGAATACCTTGTTGAGAGAGTTTTGGCATTGCTGGAAGATCATAAGAAAGAGAAAGCAGCTGAAGAAGAGAAAAAGAAGAAGAAAGTGAAGGTACGTTGCTTTGAATTCACCAAGTTATAACGAACTTCAATTGCTTTAGTCTCTGGATTTCATTTTCTCACAATGTTGTATAGTTTGTTGTTCTCTTCTAGTCAGTCCTTTTATTTCCTTGAAAGTATCTTGTATTTGCTCTGCTAGCTTAAATCATTATTACTGTTTCTGCTGAGAAGTAGAATCTAAATATCTTTCTCCATTATGAGCTCTGCTTTGCATATTTGTATTCAATTTTAAATTATCGTATTTTATTTGGGATAAGATTTACGCTGCTTTGGAAGCACGCTGTAATTGTTAACAAAAGTAGCATTCACCTTTCACTATTGCGTTTGTAAGTTAGGAGGGGGGCTGTTTATAATCATGGCTTCTCTGGCAATCGTAGCATTATCACTACACTTTTCGCAGCATTTCCATCGTTAATTTCCACCCAGCTACAAAGCTATATGCCTCATTTCATTTGAACGAACCTTAATCGTAGCACTCATGGTATATTGTTATATGGATTTTGTTGATGCCTCCAGACAAAGTCATGTTTGAGCTTTTCCTATTCACAAATGATAAATATATCGAAGAGTTTTTATTTTATTTCTCTCTTATATTCTAGGCCAAGGAGACCAAGCATGATGAATTCTAGTTCTGGAAGATGACAAAGAAAGCGCTAAATGCAAATGTGTTCATAGAAGTAGGGAAATATAAGTTTACATTCAGTTGCAAAGGTTAGAAAGAAGGGTTGCAAACTATTTATTGATGAGGCATATGAGACATAAGCTTCGTCTTTGATATTTTAAATTATATAGCAGCGTAGAAGCATTATAAAACCAGATACAAAAGGGACTTCTTGTTTTTAATATTGAATATTACCTTAAGTGTTTCATTTCAGAATTTTATTAGTATGGACAAGGTTTTAGAACAAGTTATTAAGATTGTAAATTAAAATTCTGTTGTATTTTGTCTGCAAGAAAGGCACTGTTATCTTGGAGATTACAAAAATTGTTTTATTAGCCTTTCAGTTTATAAATAAGATCACGTTCATTTATTTCCTCAATTTTTTCTATTTCGATATTTTCTGCCTATTTCACCGACATGATTACCATCGAGCATTTTTCAAGCCAAATTTCATCCTAACTTACTTCACTTAGCTTTTCAGGAATGCATTTATTCGCCAAATTTGGCATGTGTGCATTGGCAGGCCTGCGAGAAGTACTCAGTTTTTGTAGCAGCTAAACAAAACGAGAAATGCATTTTTCTGACTCTCTGAGATCATTTAGTCGTTTTGAAGGGATGCCCAACTGCAGATACCTGAACAGATACAATATTACTTTGTAGCCAAACTCAGATGATGTTCCATGTGAGAAATCACAACATCAAGAGTTTCTGGCCAAAGGATATTTACTTCATGATGGAATGTTCTCTTGATAAAGCCAAGAGGCGTACTTCAAAACATTTGAATCATTTACAACCAAAATATTTTTATTCAGGTATGAATGGTGAGTTTCTCTTTTTCTCAGAAATTTAAAAGAAAGTTTAGACTTGCAGAGTTATTCATTTCTAATTGTATATTGCTTACGATAAATTGAACACAAACAAATGAGTTTGGCTAATGAATTTTTCGCATAGGTAAAATAATTTTTGGTACATATTCCTTTTATTGCCAATGTGGTACAAAGTTGGAAATTGGTCTTACTTTTGTTGCCAAAAATTGAAAATAATAAGTATGCTGGAAACTGCATGATTTGGAAGTGTATTATGAATAAAATTAGTTAAAAAGATACATAAGGTAATAGTGACTTGAAGTATTTGGCAAAGCTTTTCAGTAAATTAGCCAAAAGTAGATATGACATTGCAACAAGTTATGTGGCAGAAAAATGAATAAACGCGCAGTAAGGTTTTAAATTTTGGACTTTAGAAAAGGCTATTACATCATAGGTACCCGTGAAATATATGGAATCAACTTTCGGCCACTTTTACTTGGTCTTATACATGTCCTCGTTACTTTGTTTGAGTACTCTGTTTACTCTGTTTGAGTTTTTTCAGCAGCCACAAACGGAAGGATAAGGATGAATTACTGAAGAAAAAGTTCTTTTTGGAAAAAATTAAATCATTCTGCTTGCTTTTACTTCCAACAGATTGATGGAGTATTTGTTATGCATATGATTAGTAATACAGAATTATGTTCAGGGTCAGAAATTTGTGATACATGAAGTACTTAGTACTCATTCTTAATCATGGCCAAGCAGAAAGGTTAATTGTTAGCATATGAAATCTGCCCACGTAGAACTGAATTAAATCATGTAGTAAACATTAAAGGTGAAAGACTTTGCCAAGTGATTTAACTCAAAGACGCAATGTTCTTATTGCATTAGGAAATAAATGTAGGAGCTATAAAATATTACACTCTGAATGGGTACACAATTAGACGCTCTGGGTACGGGGCATGCCACCTTTTAAGACTCTTATTTAGAATACACTGTAAGAATTTTAGCTTGCTAGGATGTTCTGATCCAAAGTTATCATCTGCCTAAGAACAGAAGGTTGCCGTGCTCTAACTTGCATAATTTAGCATAAATTAACAGTTTCAAAAACATAACTTATTCATTGTTTAACTTATGGCTAATATTGTAACTGTAACTACTCGATATTGAGAAGTGTGAATTGCATCCTTAATGCACTTCTATTCCCCCTTTTTAAATAGTGATAGGTCCTTGTTACATTCTGAGAAATTCAAGCCCAAGACAAATAGACTTTTAGATGCTACGTCATGTTCTCAACTGGCCCCATAAACTTACACCTCAAATAGTAGTGTTCCCTAGTGAAGAGTATGACATGCGCTGCGAAATTCCACTGTGCGAATCAAAATGCTGCGAGGCCTCTTTCTCATCTACCCAACGGTAACGAGCTCAAAACTGAGATCAGGGCGCATTTAGATGATGATTATTGGGGGTTGGGGCGATAGCCAGATGATATTTTGAAGTTTCCCGAATGGCACGAAAATATTGCAGGATATAGCTAATGGTGCGAAAATGTTGGGGGTGTCGTACCCCCCTACACTACCGCGGTAAGTCGACCTATGGCTTAGACTGAAAATGAAAATAAGAATGTTGCAAATATTAAAGATTGAATAATTCATGTTTAGCAAAAAGTAATGACGTAATTATTTTAATAGGTATTTGGAGATGTTGTTTTGTGCACGGAGGAGGCTCCGCAGCATCTTATTCTGGACGATGGGATTTCGTGCTCACAAAAGATGGCAAATGTTTTTTTTCAATTGGCTGCTAGTCTGAAGGGTGGGGCAACAAAAGCTGAAAACAGCAAACAATAGAATACTGTCATTCATGTTCTTGAAAACAACGTTGGACTTTTCCCATGTTAGAGTCAAGGCTGCTGCCAATTGTAATCACAATGCTCCTCCGCATTTCGGAATTCCAACTTTGTGCACAAAAAGTTCGATTTCCTGTGAGGAAAATTTGTTCATCATTATTTTATTTATCCCTCACAAAATTAATAAATCTCTACAACTATCTAAACTCTTAAGTGTTCAAAGCCCCCTTTTCCCATAAGCTTATGAATGGCCCCCCTCCTAAAGATTCCCATCAAAATTTGCATGTTTCAGTTTGATTCACTGAAGCGCGGAAAACGAAAGCTTTTTCAAATATGTTATATATGAAACAAAATATCTATCAATGCAAATATTTCTTTCAGTCCATCTGTACCCAGCAATATTACGAATAGACACACTTATCTTTCAAGTAAGTTCTACAAGAACGTTTAGCACCCACATACCACCCCCTCACCGTCAACGCCGACCTAAGGAAAGAAAATTCCATGTTGAAAAACACTGATTTTGAAACTATTTTCACTGTTGCATTCCTTACAACAGTGTTGAAGTCGCTAGCTTGCTAGACTCAATAGTGACGGCTGCAGTGGAAAATTGCGAGCGAATGCAAAGAGATGTATTGTTTTTAAAATATGATGGCCTTATTGTTTATAGAAAAACTAGGCGGGTAAAGTTCCATAAAGTATTTTTATTCCTTTTTGATTTCCTAAGATTGTATCATAGGAATTCAATTAAGATTTTTTTGTATGGATTCACCATTTATTTGTGAACATGAATTAAAAGATGAATGTCTCCTTCAGTTAGAAATCATGAGATATTCTGATTTCCTGATTAGTTGTTTAGTACTTAATTACAGTGAGTGGGCAAATTATTTTACCATTAATGATTTTCAAAGTGTCGAGCAGCACACCATGTCCAGTTGAATAAGAATTACTTACTAATGTTTTATCCAAACAACTAAATCGGTTAGATATCAAAAATCATTAATTCATTAACTATGAACAATGACCAACTATTTTAAGCGGCAAAAACTTGGTTAAAGTTACAGCCAATTTATGATAGTTCAGATGCTGGATCCAATTACCACTAGGAGCTATTTTATGCAATTGCTTTAACGAGGAGATGTCATAAATTGACGGTGTAATCTTTTGCTTCCTTTGCTTTCTTTCACATTATGGACTGTTATTTCGAGTCTGCAAGAATTCACAAATAGCTACCGTAGATTTCTCAATGCCCTTTTGGGCCAGTTTAAAATGTGGAAGATGAAGTTAGTTGAGATTAAGATGCTTTTAGAAGTAATGTAGCAATAAGAGAAGAGAGATGCCAAAATAAGTTTACAGCCAAGAAATTAAACGTGGTTATTTTCTTGATCCAAATTACCATAAGTATCTGTTTAAAGCCAGACTGCAATCATAGTTTATCTATAATTCCTAGTTTTATCAAAATATACTAACTTTCTTGAGGGTCCCACTGAGCGAAATTGATTCAGCATTTGGAGTAAAGTGTGTTGAAAAATAACATATAGCAAGTTAGAGAATAACATCCATAGCCAAGATTGAATTAGAGTGCTTTCAGCGAAAGCGAAGAAAGAAAGTAGAAGCACTTTTTGAGCTAGGCGGCTTTTCGCAACAGCCAGAGAAGGGAATATTAATAAGTTGTCCAGCAAGGGATAATGATGTCCTTATTATGAATTTGGTAGAATTAATTAACTATAGAATTTTCGTTGGATCAACTGAAATGATTGAAAGGATTTGAAGATGACTTTAAACATAAGTAAATGTCATTTCTTTCATATATTTCAAATTCTCAGGCAAGGTTATATCTGACTTTAGAATTAAGAACTTGGGGAGGTCCAAAGTTCAGAACATTAACAAAAGAATTTCCTCGTGTTGCAGCAAGTCTTCTGAGATTTGGTGACCTACAAAGTTCACAATAGAAACAAAAGGCTTTCGTCTTGTTTTAAACAACCTTCAAAAGATGTTTTAGCAAAGTTTAAAGTTTCTGGCAGAACAAAAGATTTTCTCCTTGTTGTAAACAACTTTGGAAGGGTGTTTTGGCAAAGTTTAAAGTTTATGGTAGAAGAAAAGATTTTCTTCGTGCTGTAGCAAACCTCCCGAGGAACATTTAGTGAAATATACTTGTTTACTTGGAAAGTTCATAATAGAAAGAAAAGATTTCCTCTCTACTTTGCGAAACCCTAAGAGACATGTTGACCTGCAAAGTTTTAAATGAAAAACAAAATATATTCCTCTTGCTTTAAGAATCCTTCAGAGAATTTTTGACCTGGAAAACAATAGATGTTGCTCTTGCTGCAGAAAGCCTCTTGAGGATTACTTGGTGACATCGACCTTTCAACTAGAATTTCTAAATTTAACTGCTGGTTCAGCAAGAAAGTGAAACTGCAAAAGAGAGTCGTCAGAATTCGTGGCAAGGAAAGTTTCTATTTGTTCTTGGGATCCAGAAGCACAAATTTTGCCATTTCAGCAGACTCTTGGGAATCCAAAGATTATAATTGTACCACGAGGTTTCAAATGCACTTCAGTCCTTCTTTGAGGGACGTGCTGCCTGTCTGGATTCTGTATAATGTCAGTCTAACTGACGAAGTTCAGAGTGCGGAGAAGATGCTTTCAAAGTTGTAAGTTTTTAGCTAATTCTTTTCTTTATCCTAGGTTTTTGAACCTTCGTATCTAAAGAGCAGTTTTGATTAAATTTTCACGTTGTTTTGGGACTAATTTGAGAGTACCATGCTTTTTTGGATTCCGGTGAGAAATTTTCTCGTTCGGTTTGATTTATTTTGGAGTGGCAAACGCCAATTTTCCATGTTAGCAGCTATTTAATGATTTCTCCTGTTCATATTTGCGTTCGTCGAAAGAGAACCATTGATGAGGAAAGGGGAAATAGTTTTCATTATAGTTGTACTTATTTCACGAAGCGTAGCAAGGTAGAAATTTTAGACTAGGGTTCGCTTATAAAGGATTTGACCAGAGATTTAATGTTGAAAGGTACTTCAACTAACTTTTTGTCCGAAATGGAGCGCCCCTCTAAGCCATGTGTAGTCTAGGAGTTGAATTGTGCAGATTTAATGTTTTTAATAGTTTTGCTGGACGAAAATGACCAGAAACTACTTTGAAAGACATAATTTTTGTTTCAGGTTCCACGTGGGGATGTTTTGTCACGCTGCAAGGCAAATTAAAGCTACCAGACATAAATTGCCATTTGGTTGAATGAAAACAGAGCTTCAATGAAAGTAAGCCATTCTTATTTCGTCATATTTCAGTTTTTCCTGTGCACCAGAATCCTTTCATGTAAAGTTTTTCAATTTTCTGTTATCGCAAACCTTTTAAGCGTAAATTCCAACTCAATGCACTAAAAGCTATGCTACGTGAAGTCGAAGAGCCGAAAATATGTAAATATAATGAATTTCATAGCTTTGTAGGAGGAAAAAGGATGAGAAACTATTTTTTAAAGTTTTTTATGTTTCAGATTCCATGCGGGGGAAGTTTTGCCGCACTGCAAGGCAAATTGAGCTACCAGACCTAAATTGCCGATTGGTTCAATGAAGATTGAATGTGAATGAAAAGTAAGTTATACACATTTTCAGTTTTTCCTGTGTACCAGATTCATTTTTCATGAAAATTAAATTAGAATTTCATGGTTCGGCGCGTTTTGTAAGATGAAAAGTGAATTTGCTCCATGTTTGACCGACTGAAAGGTAGATTTCTAGGCTTCAAAATTAGCAAAATGTTTTGAGAGTTGGCCTAATGTAGCTACACAATCAAAATTTTAGCACCGAAAAATCGTGGAAATGGAAAACTCAAAGCCAAATCTTCACAGTGTGAGATTTGCAGTATTTCCTAGGAAATCTTGAGGGCTTAATTTCGTTCGATATGGGGAAGCTTTGTTTAACTCCCTAACATACTTTAATGCTAAGATTTTTCTGTATTCTTGTCGCTTTTTGTTGCAGTCTTGCTTGTTATATTTTTCTCCTTTTAGGTACGAGCTCAGTCTGCTAGAAAATATGACCAATTGTGGTTGAAAATGAAAACCGAATATGCTTAAAATTAGAGTCTGAAAGGAAGGAAAGATTGAAAAACACAGCAAAGTTTCCAAGGCAAGCATATTTTTTAGATTTTGCTTTTTAGTTTAGTAAAAGTTTAGTGGTTGAAAATTCTACTTCATATCAGGACTATCGAAATTATG
Source organism: Cassiopea xamachana (assembly GCA_900291935.2). Classification (NCBI taxonomy): domain Eukaryota; kingdom Metazoa; phylum Cnidaria; class Scyphozoa; order Rhizostomeae; family Cassiopeidae; genus Cassiopea; species Cassiopea xamachana. The sequence continues at coordinate 1,098,479 of OLMO02000301.1, forward strand.
CGTCCTTGTAGCGCGTACTACATCTTCTATTAAAACCTAAGAAGGATGTATTCTTTAAGTAGATATCGCTCGTATGTGGCCGGCAAAGTGTTGATTTTTCACGAACTTCAAGTTAATATATAGAAGCTGTTTTTGCGCAGCTTTATGGTTTTCTACAAAGGCTAACGAAGGCGAATTGCTGGCCCCTAAGTTAACTTAACGATTTCCAAGAGCAATCCTTTTAACAAATTCGCATTTTCTGGTTGATCAACTGATTGTTTATCTCCAATTAGAAGAATTAAAATTATTACAAAGTTGCCTGAATTGTGAGGAGCAAAGGAGTCTTGGCACCAGGCTCTTTTGGTCGTGACATTCAGAGCAAATTTTTAGGGTATTTCGGCTTTTCCTAGTTGGAGTTCTCAATCTGATGTATCTTCCATTTTTCACTTTCATTACTGTAAGTTGCTATTGCTACTATGTCAGATAAATTTGTGTCAGAGATATTCGTAGGTATTTGAAATATCATGGTCATTTATTCAATAAAAAGTACGTTAGACGAAGCTTGCAAGTATTAGAACTCGTTGTTTTTTGTTTTCCAGTGATGCAACAACTTTCTGAGAGTGAAAGAATTTGTTGATGCCATGAAAAAATGATAATGAAACTAGCGATGAATATGTAACGATGAAGAAACGAAGATAATTGACAGTCAATTGAATAACAGAAAGATCTAAAGTGCATAAATATTTGTGGTTTCATCAAATGGCAAGTTTATTATGTTATTTTCAAGGCAAGAGAAAAAACTTTGCGGGAGATAGATAAAATTCATTTTTAGCATTCTAAAAAGGGGATTACTTTTAATTTCTTGGTAAAATTTATGAATGCAAATGTTTTATCTCTTGCCTTTGACCGAGTGACATGCGCTTAATTCGTTCCAATTCATGATTAATTTGGTCGCTGAAGAAGATATGGTTTATTCAGAAGATCAAGGACAACGAAGAAAGATGCTGAGCGCGCACGTTCTTAAGTAGGATTGGCGATTTTTGTCACTCGGCCAGTTTTGGATAGTAAATAGGGAATGTTTATTTCTATATTGTGTTGAAATTAATGTTGATTTAAAGCACATAAAGTCATTCCTATGATAGATAAAATCTTTTTGCGATTCATTTGAATTTTGGTTTTGAAAAAACATCCTTTTTGAATTAAGGAGACAAAAAGCTTGAAGGAAGTCTTGGTGCCAGACTCCTTTTGGCTTCGTCGTTAAGGAATGCCGCCTGAGAAACGTAAATTAAATTTAACGAAAAACTCACAATTTTCAATACAGAAAACTGTCTAGGTAGGGAGGCAACGTAAATGATTTTATGTGCTTTTATTGATGGAACATTTTGTCTTTGATGATGGAAAACGGTAGCCACCACCGCCGCTAAGTATGAGCTTAAACATTTGATATGAATAACCAAGAAATTGACCTTGAATTTTCCATGCCGTTAGATTTGTAACGTACTGAAAATAATCCATCATTAAAAGTCTCCCCTCTTGTTTTTATGAAGTTTCCAGGACTTTCGACCCAAATTCTATCCAAATTACTTTTTTTTCTGATAATCACAGCTGGATAGTTTAATTAATATCTCCAGTATTGGATATTTAAACTCATATTAGGAGTAAGTTATTATCGACTTTTGTGTAAAATAATTGGCAACATGGAACCACTGCCATATGGTCGACTGCATGTTTTCCATCATGAAGGATGCTAGTGACTTTAGAAATACTGAAAATGTTCTGCATTTTGCCAAGACTTTCCCCGTAAGCTAATAGGAACTGCTAGAGATTTGTAAACTAAATTCACCCACCATCCACAAGAGTTTTTTTTCAAACTTATCATATTACCTTGGCTATAGGCTAACTCATGGAACGTAATCTCGCCCAGAAAAGGTCAAAACTTGATGATACGCAGAACATTTACCAGTAACAAATGTAGAGTTGAATAGTTTGAGAATTGTTGCAGTAAAAGTCATTAGAATTGTGTCTTTATTTACTACCTTGTGGCATTGCAGTAATCTTAACTCCATAATCGGTGGAATAATTTTGCAAGTGACTTTGGCGCATTGCGAACTGAAACTGATTTTAAACTTGCAACATTCCAGGTCGATAATGGGGTAAGATTCTGCATTGCTGTTTTTTTGAGAATTGAACTAGACGAGCAACATCCATCAAGTATTGAGCGCATTTTGGTTCAAATTTTCGGTTGGAAAGTGCAAATTGAAACTGCGTATAAAGTGGTATTTTGCGATAAAAGTGGATGAGTTCTAGTTCGCTTCTGAAAGAACTTTGGTAGCGTCTTCCTTCTTTTATGGCTGTGTTGTTTTTAGCTGGATATGACTTTTGAGGTGAGTTTCTTACTTTCATTGATGCTGTTGAGTGTGAGCTGTTTTACCTTTGTCGCATTTGCCGAGAATCTCCCCTTCCTTTTTCTCTTTATTGGCCTATTTCTTAGGCTAACTTTTCTATGGTTCCTAGAATCTCGGCAAAGCAATTCTGGTAAAACACCTCAATTTTTTATTACTCAACAGTATCGCTGAAAGTAAGAAGCTTTCTCTCACCTCCATGAACAATATCCAGCTAAAAACAAAAGAACAGAGAGGAACAAAGAGTAGAGATTCCCAGGGGAATACTGCCTATGGAGGCAGCAGATTTTCAGTGTAAAAAGTGGTCAAGCAGCCAGAGCCTATCTCTAAAGAGATTCGACAACACCCTCCCCTTGTCGTAAATTCGTTTCGACAAGTTACGACACAGGCCTAGCCATGTCGCAACTGCCGTAACTACCTACTCTACTCCTCCCTACTACAGCCTATTCTATCCTACTAGAATATAACTAACCTAACTAACTATATAATGCACTTAGTAACTAACTAGCTATACTAAGTATACAGCTAACTTAGTACTTACTTAACTATACCACTAACTAACTATAGAACTACCTTAGTAACTAACTAAAGGCAGGAATTGAAGCAAATAATGCAAACACCTTATTACTATACAAAGAAGAAAAAATGTATTGTATTAGACTATGTTACACTTAGATTATCAGTATAGAAAAGATTTAGACCATCATGAATAGTAGATTTAGAATATTAGTAGAAAAATATTTATTAAACATTGAAACTGTATATCTTGTTTGTCTTCTGGAATTCTTGCCTTGTCTTTTGTACCTGTTATTATCATAACATCAGAACATTGATCTAGAAAAAGCATCTATTAAGTAAAGCAAAAAAGAATAGAAATGATAAAGTATGATTGGCCACGAAGTCACCATGCAATAAAAAAGATGAGAAATGAAGTAAGAACTCTATTAGTGAATAATTTCAAAAAGCAACTATGAAAATATATCAAAAAATAAACGAAAATATAAGAGAAAGGTACGATAGGCTATAAAGTCAACCTATATAGGAAATGATATAATGAAGTAAGAACATTAATTATGAATAATTTTGAAAATTAGACTTGAAGGTGTATCATAACAAATCAAGGAAAATATAAGACAAAGTATGATAGGCTTTAAAGTCAACATATTATGACAAGATAAGACTGAAGCAAGAACACTAATGAGTAAAATTTTAAAGTAGAAATGAAAATATATGATAAAAAATGAAAAAAATATGAGAGAAAGTATTATAGGCTATAAAGTCAACCAACATAAAGAGAAAAGTCGCACAATGAAGCAACAACACTAACAATCAATTACCTCAAAAATTAGACTTGAAAATTATTTAAAAATAGAAGAAAATATAAGACAAAGAATGATAGGCTATAAAGTCAACATATACAGAAAAGAAGATACAGTGAAGATAAAAAAAGATGAGAAATGAATTGAGAATGTTAATACCTGAGCAGCTTCAAAAGGTGGACATGAAAATATATGATAGAAAATATAAGATAAAGTACGATAGGCTGGTAAGTTAACACATACAAAAAAGATGATAGAGTGAAGTAAGAACTCTAATAGTGAATAATTTCAAAAATTTTACCATGAAAATATATCAAAAAATAAACAAAAATATAAGAAAAGGTACGAAAGGCTATAGAGACAACCTATACAGGAAAATGATATAGTAAAGCAAGAACACTAATAATGAATAAATTTTTAAAATTAGAAATGAAAATATATGATAAAAAAATGAAAGAAAATATTAGACAAAGCATCATAGACTATAAAGTCAACATATAGAAAAGGTGATATGTAGTAAGATGACAAATAATAAATAATTTTGAAAAGTAGACATTGAAATATATTATAACACATTAAAGAAAATATGAAAGAAAGTTGCATAACAAAAAATATAATGTAATGAAGTAAGAACTCTAATAATGAATCATTTAAAAAATTAAACATGAAAATATATCATGAAAATAAAAGAAAATATAAGACAAAGAATGATAGGCTATAAAGTTAACTTATGCAGAAAAGAGGATACAGTGAAGTAAGAACTCTTATAATGAATAATTTCAAAAGTAACCTTGAAAATATATCAAAAAATAAATATAAGAGAATGATAGGCTATAAAGTCAACCTACATAGGAAACTGATATAGTGAAGTAAGAACACTAATTATAAATATTTTTGAAAAATTAGACTTGAAGGTGTATCATAACAAATCAAGGAAATATAAGACAGCGTATGATAGGTTTTAAAGTCAACATATATAGAAAAGATGATACAGTGAAGCAGGAATACTAATAATGAATAAATTTAAAAGTGGACATGGAATTATATCACAAAGAATAAAAAGAAAATATAAGGCAAAGAATGATGGGCTATAAAGTTAAGATACATAGAAAACATGATACAGTGAAGTAAGAACTCTCAAAATGAATAATTTGAAATGACGAAAATGACAGCATATAATTGAAAATAAAGAAAATATATGAAAAATTAAGATAGGCTATAAAGTAAACATAAATAGAAAGATAATGTAGTTAAGTAAGAATTCCAAGAATAAACAATTACAAAAAATAGATATGAAAATGTATCACTGAAAATAAAAGAAAATATAAGAGAAACTGTGATAGGCTATAAAATCAACATATATAGAAAAGATGACATTTTGAAGTAATAAAACTAATAGTGAGTAATTACAAAAGCTAGACATACCAACATGTGATAAAAATTTATAGAAAATATAAGACAAACGATAGTGAATCATAAATAAGGTCAATACATATAGATATATATAGATATATATATATATATATATATATATATATATATATATATATATATATATATACATATATATATATAATATATATATAGAAAAATGATATAGTGAAGTAAGAATACTAGTAATGAACAATAGTTAAAGGTAGATAATAAACACAATAGCTACAATCTCTGCCAAAAGTCTTGAAACACTTGCATTATTTCTGCAAAACATTTAGATTGTTTGGGGGGAGGGGATTTCAATAATTCGACATGGATAAGAAAATCATTTTTATCAGAAATTATGCGTTTATTAAGCGGTGTTCCAAGGACTTTTGGCAGAGATTGTATGTAGATTTATACTGGAAAAGAAAATACTAATATGTGAAATGGAAGGAAAATTTAACCAACTTAAGAAGCATAAAAATTGAATAATGAAGTACATGAAATGAATGAATTAATGAACAATTAACTAATGAATGTGTATGGCAAATAAATTCAAAGATAATATCTACAAACCGTGACATCGTGATCCACCAACAACTTGATAGTAGATGATATATTTATAAAAGAGGATTAACAAGATAAAAACAACTCAATCGGTGCAGTGTCACGATATCATTCGTATTCTATATGAAGCAAAACTGATAAAAAAATATGACATTGGGACTCATCAAACTGATAATTTTGGTTTAAAAACTCATTTCAGTTAAGACTGCAGTTTATTCTACTTTGGCCAAAACAATCATGCATTTTTAAGATGATGGCACTAAAATTTTTTTTAATGTTTTATTAATTCAAGAAACAGCGTCAAACTTGTTTGCAGTGAAACTTCCTACTTCAATAAACTTCAAATTTTTTAATAAAGCAAAACAACCAAAATTGGGGTGTACTTGATTCAAAGCATCAAATATTGCTAGCATAGTTAAAATGAGATGTAAAAACAAATCTTATCCAAAGTTGCATAGGCAAATCAGAAAATTATCAAAAATAATGCGTCCATTTAAAATTGAGAAAAACACATCTTCCAGTTTCCAGTCATTATATAGCCACTTTTGCAAAGATATCTAATGAAAGAGTGCTTAGAATAGAGAATTTTACTGTAAATTTTTCATACTTGGATTACCATCCTCCTGCTAATTAATTAATTTGATTTTGGCTATTTTGATCCTCGTTCATCCTTTTTCCTTTAACCACTGATAAAATTGGAATAAATTACCACTTTTTCCTTAATTGACATCATTTTGAGTTGACTTTTGCATCATAAAACTCACACTAAGCCCAAGTAGGGAGTAAATAAAACAACACGCTTTTAATTAATACACTTAGGGCCCAAAATGCTTTCTTGCACAATTCAGAAACAGCAATAAAACTAAGACTGCAGCACAATTGGAACCCACTCTTTCAAAGCTTGTGCTTGGTCTTAGATTATAAAGCAACTAAATTTACTATGTTTTGTTCCAGATTGAGTTCATTAAACGCATGTCTAATTGACTAAACTCTATATAACTTCATGAGCGCTCCAAAATTATATTTTAGATCTATAAATTTTGTTGAAAAGCTTTTCATTTGAGGCCAAACGCATTTTCAAATCACCTAAAATTCTGGCTCGCATTCTGATTATCTTCAAAATGGCTAAAACTTAAATAGCAAAATACACTATTTTTTGAAAAATTCAAGTTGAGCTCTGCCCAATCTTTAAACGAAAAGTTTATGATGTTAGGTCATAGTATACCTTGAGTAAAAAAAGGGCTAATTTCTAATAATCACTTGTTGGGCCATGTGGTAACTTGTCTACGTTATTTGATAACTTTTTTCCTTAACTCATTGATAAACTATTAGTGAAATGTTTGAGATGAAATTAAGAAATGCTAGTAAGACCTCCAAATGATGAATCATATACAAGACCTCCAAAAAAATTTTCATTGCACATGAAAAAGCATTTTACTTCTTTGTTAGATGTCTTTCAAATAGCATTTGGCTTTCTTCTTCAAGAATTGTGATGATGTGATATACAGCACACCCCATGTGGTCAGAAAGAGAACAAATGTGAAACACCACTCAAGAAAATATATTTTTAAGATGAAATAGCACCAGGGCCAATGATTAGCTCCGTAGCATCAATTGTGCCTAAGGGATTGTAAACTTGCTCTATGAAAATACCTAAGAAGAGAGGGGGACCTAACAAAGCTCCCAGAATTATCCAAAATACCTCAATATTGTATCCAAAATACCTCAGTATTGCCTATATCATCCACTTTTCTACACCTATATTCACTAGCCTTTAAAAAAGCGTTGAGAATTTTGAAGCTTTTTTATGTAAGAAATGTTTTCCATGACATTTTCTTAAAAGATATTATTAATGTTTCATAGTTTTTCAGTTGCATCAAAACAATTTCATGAAAATTAAACCTACAGTAGAAACTAGAAGCAAAGAGTTTATCACGCCCATCTTTTAAAGCAAATTTACATCTGTCAAAATTTTTAATTTAAGTTTCTTATGTGTTCCAACACTATTTGAACCTAGAAGCGAAGTAGCTAGAGTTATATCACACGCCCACTAAGACTTTACTTCTCAGAAAAAACTGTTCATAGTCCAAAAAGTTCTTAATCAAAGAAAAAGAAGCACAGGGCGAATTAAATTCAGATACCTTCTATTATTGATCCATATTAAATTGATTCTAATTTTATAGATGATAAATTTGATGGAAACTGAAATAATTGAAAACGTGACAGGATACAACCTCTCTCATGCATAAAAACGCGCTCATTGGAAAATGATAAAGAAAGAAGTAAAAATGCAAATAATAACCATGAGGCAGTAAAAGGCGTAGATCAATAGTAAAATTCTAAAAAATGATAAAAATAAAGGGACGAATTGTATTGAAAAAGAAAAGATCATATCAGAAGAACCATGCAAGAATTAATAATAACCCCTAACCAAAGCGTATTTTTAAAAAATGGTGAAAGTAGAGGAATCTAAAGATAAAACAAAAGATAAAAACGGCACTAAAACCACTCCAAATGTCAGAGAAGGAGTATGGAGTAGTGAAGAAGGGGAAAGAAAGAAGAGACAAGAAGTAAAGCAGAGAGAAGAAAAGGCGAAAAGGAAAAGGGGAAAGAAGAAAAGTAGGGAAAAAAGGTAGAAAATCAGTACTACGAGGGAAAGCAGAAAAGGCAAAGAACAAGGGAGGTAAAACTGAGCCTATACTAACTTATATCAGACATAGAATTTTTGTTTTTGTCGACCAATCATGAAAAATTTATCCTGCTATCATCATCAGAATTAAGGGAAGAAAAACATTGCTTTCTGACGGCTTAAATGAAAGAATGGCACAGGAGAGATACTGAAAACACTCAATGAAGTCATATAAATTTATATCAAGGTAATTCTTCACCACATAAACTCCAACATACTAGAAAAACCGGTGAAAAGATCGAATGAAAACATATATCTCAAGTTGCTTCGCAAGAAGCTAAAATTTTCTTCTACTAGCGTAGAATTTGCTGGGACAAGGGTGTGGTCACAGACTGAGCATTTCTCTGAAATGGGAGTGGTACAACCTACTACTGACAACTAGGAGTGAATTGAAAAACATTACAGTGGGGTGTAGGAGACCACATTCATGAACAGTCATATTCTTCGATATAAACTCAGTGTGCGAGAAGACAAAGTACCAGCTCAAACAAACTAGGGAGAAGAAAGGTAGGGGGTTTGGGAAGCCTATCAGCCCCTTGGGTAAATGTGGAAGCATTCGTTGTAACATTTATTTTCAATCTTGTGGGAAAGGAACTACCCCAGCCAACATTAAAGTCAGGGTGGGGCATTTTGTATCAGCAAAAATGAAAACTGAAACAGGTTCCATATATCAATTTAAGAGGCAGGAAAAGGGGTAATTTGAAATTAAAATTAATGCTGTTTTTGCAATGCTTGACAAGCAGAATTCAGAAGGAAATAAACTTCCATAAAAGATCCACAATCGGAGCAATGCAAGTTCTGCTGCAGAACGAAGGTTACAAGCAAATGCAAATCTCCCCTTCCTTAAAGTTCTTTTAACGGATTTTCAAAATAGGCTACTTTTGAAAGGCAAGTGAGGATATATCAACCCCACCCCTTCTCATAGTTAGGCTTCTGTGGGAGGGAGGAAAACTCGACAATCACTAAGCCTCAGTTGATCATTACGTAATGAAGGAAGATGTAAGAATCGGTTGATAGGAAACATATTAGAATCTATGAAAAGTATTGCCTCAGAAGCAGGAAGGGTTCCAGTGAATGCACCCACATTTTTCAAGCACCCAAAACTTTAGCAAAAATTGAATACAATACTTAAATAATTGGACGGAAAAGACATTTAGGTATTATTTGTTTTTTCCTTGGTGAAGATCTCAGTTCTATAAATCACCTGAAAGAGCTATTCAAAACTGGCCTATAAATTTTGTAAAATAATGTATCTATGCCACCAAAATAATCATATTCCATTACTTATATTACTCCTACAATATTCTTATTTTTTCAGGGGTTTAAAGTTTTTTGAGTGAGAACCTAAATTGGAAAAATAATTACTAACCTACTTTAGATTCTATACTAAGAATGAAGTTTGAACACATAATTCGATCAACAAGCCAAAAAAATGAAATATTATTTCATTGAAACGCAAAGGGTAATGTTATGAATTTGTACCATAGTCATGCCATAATTATGCAGTCTTATAGAACTTATGCTACACAGGCCTCATAGCCTGAACACGAATCAAATCTCTTCAACGTTTTCCAAATTATAGGGAAGAAATCCTCTTTTTTCCTGACTCCCATTTTGCATATTTATAAACATAGCAAAAGACTCGAATTGACTAAGTATAAGAAAAGATAGAACATAATGGATTGGCTATGTACAGATACCCTGTCACCGAATAGAAAGGGGGTATAATTAGTGGGGGTTAGTATGTTCGCTAAAAATGCATAATTTGGGGGTTGTTAATAGTTGGGGGGTCAACGTTCAATAGATAGTATGGGGACACAAACATTTCAAAATTATTGCAATTAGTTGCTAACATTGCTTAAGTATAAGGTAAATAGTTCATTTTGATTTCCTTAGTTGTTAATATTGCTTTGCGTTCACAAAGTCAATTTGTTTTACTTATTTACTCTTTTCAGAGCTTTGAAATCTTAGGATTAGCAATATAGGGGGTTGGAATTTTTTCATCTAAAAAAACTGCAATTGGGGTCCCCCTAATATTCGGTGCGAAAGGGTAGTTGTTATAACACCATGCAAAGTGATGAAGTTCACACTTATTGAAAACAAATAGAACAACCACTTCGTGAAAGCCATGTATGATTTAATTAATTAATTAATTAATTAATTAAAGTGATATATGAACTAACCAATCTGGTTTCCCTGACTTATCCCTGATTTGGGTAACTATTAAAGAAAGTTCCCTGATCCTTCCAGATTTCCCTAACCTTTCCTAAAATGGCTCCCTTTGATTCTCCAGGTTCGCCAACAACTCTGCGATATCATGTTTTTTGCGCAAATTTTAGGCTACTCTTGTCAGTGCAATTTTGGAAGGTGGGAACAGTTTTCCAAGCAAGGTTAAAGCGAGAGTAGTAAATATGAATCAGTTTGGCAGGGGTATGGGGAGGCTTTGTGAACACAACTATCGAAACTGAAAAAGAGCTCACATATACCAAGACAAAGAAATATTTTAATGAGCCATAGCTCCTATGACGCAAATGTGAAACGCATGTGATCGTGAGGAAAGTAGTAAAGACCAAAGCAAAGGACTTCACTCTACGGTACTCGAGAATCTCCCCCCCCCCCGATTATTATATTTTGAGATCTTTTCCTAACCTCCACTCTTATTCCAACACACCATCTATTGATATTCCAAAAATTTTGAGGACGTGAATTTATAATTTGTCCCAAACGTGAACAACAAAAATGAAAATTCGTTACATTTCATAAAGAATAACGTGCCTACTTTAGTTGGAATCGTCAGGCCAATGGTATAAACATAAGAATTATTCCAAATATTCTAACTCCCAATATATCAAATTTTCAAATATTTCCAATCCCCCTAATTATTCCAACCCCCATTTATTAAATTTTTGAGAATTTTCCAACCCCCATTTATTCCAATTCCCCTAATTATTCGACACTCTTGATTACGTAGTTAGAGAGAATGTGCAAAAGCCCATGAGAATTGAAACGTTCTCTGACATGTTGAGAAAAGGGAAAGACAACATGATGATCCCTCTAACCTATATACATCAAATTTTGATGACGTAGAAAATTGATCATTAATGTATGGAAGATGCAAAAAGAGAGAAAAAAATGTAAAAAAAAGTTGAACATGCAACATTCTAAGGAAAGCACCTAGTTTCATATTAATACTTCTAAGGTATTGTCTCAAGACATCCTTTCAATGTTACCTAGTCGGTGTATTATTAAAAAGGCGATCACAAATCGTATGAAAGATCAAAGTATTTCTAGAAGCAAGCAGACAAACAAGGCAACTATATGCCATATAAGCATGGTTCTCCCATTGCTGCCCTACTACTTCTCTTCAAGAATAAATATGGATATATTTGATTCAAACATAAGCATAATTTTATGCTTTTCTCTGATCTACATATAACGCTTCTTCCTATAGCAAAATTATTTTTGTATCACGGTTTTGTATGGCAGGAAAATTCATGCTAAATGGAGTAGGTGGTAGGTTGTGTAGTAGGTTATTGGGGTGAAATGAACCACCACTGATTATCCTAATCTTCTTCCAATCCTGCTTTTCAGGAGCTTTGTGAAGCAATTGTAGGTTGCATCAGCCATTTTACATAAGACATAAACATAAATAAAAGTGCTTTTTTTCTATCGTGTTCTCTGGCGAAGAACTATAAATGCTAAATTATGTACCTTCTAAGTACATGTTTTTTTATGAAAAAGTTTTTTTGCCCGAGGCGCAACTTTTTAAAATTTTTCCGAAATTCAGACTTGATTTTCATACTAATTTCTTAGCTTCTATTTGAATAAACTGGCTAAACCGGGCTACCCTGTTTTTGCTAATCTTACAAATTCCAATTTATAGTCTATCTTTAACATTTTCGATGTAAGATAGGTAATTTTTTCCAAGCAGAAAAAAACTAAGCTTTGCAACTTGAACCTATTTTCTTATAAACATTTTTCCTATAAAAAAGGCGAGCATCTAGTTATGATATAGCATAGTAATTTCTATCAAAATCATATGAGAGCTCTAGTGTTTGAAAAAGTATTTAAATATTTTTTCTTGCATACAAATTTGAGAGATGTCCCTATATCAAAGTAAGGAAATGCTTAAATTAATCCCTTCAACATATTTTTACCAAGTTCCAGCCATTTGGTTCCGTAGCTTTTCCAGCTGAAGGTGTTAAAACATTTTTGTAGCTAGCTAATCTAGACCTGCTCAACAAGAAGTGATAATTCTTTCCATACCTTTCAAGAGTGTAACATGGTTATACATCTCATCGGAAAGGTCTTGGTTATGCAGTAGTACTTTTCTGTGTGCTGTGCGAAATCAGCAAATGTACAGCTCAGGTGTATACTTTGCATTGACCATTTGACCTTGCTATTTCCATTTCTATAGAGAGATAAAAATAGTAAAAATAACAAATTAAGTGGCCAAAATTCAATGAAGTCGTATAACATACCTCATCCTGTAAAGGGATGTTCTCTGATATTCTAGAGTATAGTCTTAAAATAATTTTCTGAGGAAAGCTCCCAGTACCCCACTTTTCACATACTCAACTTGAATTTTTACTTCACTATCTAAAGCTAGAGTTATGCAAGGATATTTCTATGTGTATGGTGCACGTTCCGTATCAATGTCCTTACAGGGTTCTCCTTTTAAGGCACACGACTGCGCGCGCCCGTCTTGGCATACGCCTCAATGATTCGAGGAGCGTGTTTCATCACGGCCTCGTACTTGAGGCGTAACGAGATCACACTTTTTGACAATATTTCTATAAATTCCTCAACATTATAAATTAGTTATTTTGATTCTCCATCCTTCCTATAAAACAAATTCTTATATAAGACAAGTCGACAGTTGTGCTTCCAATTTTGAACTATTTTTCAAACTTGAGTTTTGAAGCCCATATTTTGTCCTGAAAGTTTAATTATTAAAAAACGAATCAATAAATTTTAATTTAAAGCTGCATTGAATAAAGAAACTCACATAATACTTAATATTGAATGTGTATAACACGAAATGAAAGCAACAAAAATGATGGCCTAAATCGGACACCTCGAAGCAAAATTTTGTCACGAGGCACGCTATTGAGATACACTTTTGCACCTCCCATTGAAAAAGAGAGGCTACCCCTATATACTATTTTGAAAGCTATTCTACCAAGCTTGAGAGGGCATTAGCAGTGGTGTAGAAGATGGGAACACGGATGCAGCCATTAGGCTTCTCTCGACGGGGGCCCAGCCCCTCAACAGTTGATAAATGTCTTGGAATTAAAAGGTCATTGTGGATACAATGTTTCATTAGAAGACAAAATGCTCTATTACAAATAATTAAGGAATAGTCAGAAGATCTAAAAATTATAAATGCTTTCTTCCAGGACCACTTTCTTAGTTTCATCTTGGACACACTTTGAAAGTGTGTCCAAAATGAAGCTGCATTTTGGAATTTTTGCCCACCACAGATTTCAGCCAATACCTTTAATGAACTTCCCTTGCCGAATGATGGCACTACTGAGGGTGCTTGGAGTCCAAGCACCCCCCGGTGGTACGGAAATGTTTAAAAACTGCTAGGCACTGTCGACACTTTCATGACCTGTTCTTCCTTCAAGTCAATTTGAGGGACGCAGTCCATTAAAATGTCCTCGCTTCGCCCATTGTCGGCATTTTAGCAGTGCTAGCCCCAATATTTCTTTCCTTGCATGCAAAGCTAAAAAATTATGCAAATTCTTCTCTTTCATCCCCTTTTTGCCAGAAATGCCATTTCTATAATCTGTCATACACACGTGGGGCAACAAAATTGCAAAATATTTCAACACAAAGAGCATTCAGTAAATACCTATGAAGACACCTGCTATACAATCAAAACTGCTCTACAACATTGCATCTTTCCTTGTTTCTTCATATTTTTCATCTTCGTGACTAAACGTTAAGGCAAAAATACTAAAACATCGTTTTACCTTGCCTTGAAAACAGAACTGCACTCGTCATCTTGCTATTTTCTTTGCCGCGTTTTTTAGAGCTCCAAAGACTTCTGGGATATGCTCCTTCGCATCGCCAGGGTGATTCCTGCACATCCATTCTTGACGGTGGCTATTTTTGTTCCAGTTTGTTACAATATTACAACAAATAGATAAGCTGCTCATCGAAAAATGAGTAAAAAAAATGTGAAAACATGCTAATAGAGTATCTTAGAATTCATGCCAAGTGAACTTTGTATGTTGTCTGGGAGCAATGTTGCGTGGGAGCACATTGCAAAATATTGCTGGGTAGCAGTGTATAGGCACTATTGGACGGCCTAATTGTAACCACAGCTTTGGGACCGACTATGTGTCAAGCAGCAATTGTGACATTGTTGTATACTTCAAGGAATTATATCGTAGAAGGGCCAGGAAAAACAATATCGCCATCAGAATTTATCAAATCTTCTACCTTTATATATCCTCTGTCAAAGCTTGGCACTCGAATAGGTTTCTACACATAAAAATTTTGCTGTTTTTTATTAGTATTAACGCCAATAGACATCGAAGATAATGCATATTATATGATGGTCTGACATGGTGTTGTTAAGAGAATTGGACATACAGGATGAAAAATGAGGTAGACGCATTGCTACAAACTGTTCAATGGAACAGTTGAAAAGTGTCAGTGTGCAATAACTGTTATTATCAAATTAAAACCAATATTGACCGGAAATTAATGATGCAGCTATCAAATTTAAATAGCATTTATTGGATAAAACGTAATTGCCCTGAGAAAATGTTTACATCAATACATTGCCCCGAGCAAGAAGTGAAAATGCTTAAGACATGATATAAAAATCTGTGACATTTGTTGAACTTCTTTCTTGTTAACTTTTGAATTTGCAAATGAGGAGGCTAATCCATTAAAGAGCGGCTGAAAATATTCGTCCTGTTTTGTGTTGACCTGACTTTCAAGCAGTTTTCCTACCATAGGACATTGAAATTCCCAGCCATTTGTTCACATGTCAGTGAGATCAAAATAAGATGTTCAAATGCATAGAAACACTCAGTTGGGTGCTTCGCCCCTTGGAGCCAAACTCTGTACGCTTCCCTACTGGTGGCCGGCTTTCACGCAGTTATTGACCAATAGCGGTCATGCGAGCGGAAAGTAAGGGTCGACCGTTCGAAATGTATCATAGAATGTTTTGTTCTCTTTATAGGTCAGGCTACTGAGAGCAAGTGATGACTGAAACACAGAACCATTCAAATCACTGGCTTGCCAAACGTCCCTCAATAGCTGATTGTTATGCCAACTTAACTCCACTTGACAAAAAATTGCAGACGACTGTGATAACCCTATACCCCTAACTTGGCTACTTGGCACTACAATGCATTCAGCAGGGGGGTCGAAACCGGGGTAGCCGGGGGGCACTGCCCCCCACTTTTCATAGAGTAGCATGCTTCACAATATTTACCTGAGCTTATCTCCTGCCTTAGCGACCAGGCCGTTCCACTGTGAGAGTCGTTTCGACGCCCCTGTTCTGTAAGCATGTTCTTTTGTAAAACACTTCAATGGCGTTTGAAATGATTAACTTAATTGCACTTTACTCTTCTTCAATTCTCAGTACTATAGGCACTAGAATCTTAAGACAACCTTTAAATTTTTTTCACCTATTGTTGGGTTTTCAAACTTTCAGGATACAGTAATATTACCAATACACAAAACACTAAAGTTCATTTTCCATTAAGTATTTTTGTCACTGATTTTACAGAGTAGGAAACATGAAGAGACAACAGACTCGCAGAAATATTACTTCGTATGGGATACAGCCAGTTGGGAGACAGGCTACAGAAAACTCTAAAGTTGAAGGGTATTTGTTTAGCTTCCTTACTGCTCGACCTGATTATATCATTCCTGCTAGAGATCAGAGGTGTAGCAATAGAGGGGGTGTTCCCATTATCTAGCGAACGAGGTCTGTTTGTGGGCAAATTGGGGTTGTGCATCCCAAAAATAATTTTCTCTAGCTGTGCCCCTGCTAGAGATTTGGGGTTACAGGACTAGGGGCAAAACTCATTAAATATATTATTCTATTTTAAATCTAAGGAGTCAAGACCTGACACCAAGAAACTTCAATCCGTCAAAGATCTTTACCCTTGGTTCAGTGTAGAATTTTCGCATTTTCGAAATTTTACTCAATGGAAAATCATACAACAATCACATTATCGCAAGTTACAAATTATCACGTAAATGTTAAGCATTGACTGAGAGAAGAGTTTCCTATTTATTTTCGGAATCAAATAGCAAGTTGTGGTCCAGGTAATTCCAACTGCACTACTGATGAGATGCTCTTCATTACAGGTTTCTGAATATTGGCTGGTTGAAACAGTTTTCTTTTCCTGTTTCCTGGTGCCACCCTTTACGTAGCCATTGACACAGAAGTGTGCTCATGCTGCAGAGGAAGATAACACTAATAGTAGGATTGCAATAGATCTCTATGGATTGTTTTGCAGATCTTGTCTGTCTAGCCCTTATCAATGATATCTCATCGCCGGTCAAAAATGATTCTAAATATCTTGGAATCCTAATTTAGATATAGGAGGAAGACAACAAATTTCTCCATTATTACGGTATATACTATGTTGGAAATGGAATATATAGTTAGCTAGCACAAAGGTCACAGAAAATGGAGCCTCTCGCCTAAAACTTCATACTGCCTACATCAATAATGTCACAATAAAATTTGCAGGGAAAACATTGTAATAAACCAAGGAAATATTATTATAATCATTCCATTAAAACAATCTCCACGGCAACAACTATTTACAAGCTACAATGCCTAAGATGTTATCACGTGATTAAAGGTTTGGTTTGGTGTTGGAGCTAAAGTAATAAAGAGAGAACTGTTAGTAGAACTGAAAAGGTGAAAACCAATTAATGAAAAAACTGAAAGCAAACCTATCTGCCATGTGCTAAAACACACAAGACAAATCAACGGGGTCCTCAATACTGGAATGCATCTCAAAACCTTCCTGTTGCACATTCTACGCCCATCATAGCAGGGGCGCCGAAACCAAGGGGGCAGTGGGGGCACTGCCCCCCCACTTTTTTACAAAATAGCAAGTTTCATTAGATTCACCTGAACTTATCCCGACATTAGTTACCAGGCCTCTACACTCTGAACGTCGTTTCGACGCCCCTGCATAAACACGTGCTTCTTTAATGGTGAGGAGTTGCTTCAACGAACAAACTTGCTATATCTACCCAAAATTTGGCTTCGACAGGAGATCGATCGCCTGCTACTTTCGAATGCATCGAAAATGGATGACTATGAAGGCCTCTCTTCGATGTGGCAAGATATCCGCCACTCAGCATGCTCTGCTTCCTTTAAATAGGTTCGAATCAAACGCATGTGCTTGGTAAGACATTAGAAAGGGAATCAAACGTTCTTGTCATATTCCCAAGCTCTCAGGAGCAGAGACTCGACAGCTTAACCAGCTGCGGTGGAAAACGTTGCAAAATTGATACTTAAAATACATATATACTGCAAGAATGGTTGCTACCGTAGGTGAAATTTCCCCACAAAAATGTAAATCATTTGCCGGTGGGTTATTCAAAAGGTACAAGCACATACTGTTGGCGTCAGGAAACATACTCAGGAAATTGAAGCACAAAATATTCAATTTTAATCTCAATCTCAAAAAAGACATTTCCATTACCACCACCATGACCAACAACAACAGAATCATCAATGACAGAGGACACCGTAAATCTGGTTCGCTTGGTTATAATTGTGGCACAAGACAAAGTGGAGGGGGGATGAAAAAACAAACCAACAGCTAATCCCCATCAGTGGAACTCTTATAGTGGGCTAAAAATACATGCATGAAGTAACATAATAAAAACAAATTTTTGCCCTGTATTGTAACTGTTATCAAGGAAATTGGGAGTTTAGATGAACGGTGTTGATAAAAACAAGTCGTTTACTAAACTCATGATACCGAATCGCGTGTGATGTGACAGGGTATTAAGAAACATCCTAAACATCGACTTCATAAAGTCATCTGCATAGTCATATATAATACATACATAATCTTTGATCTAAAATTTCTAACATGTTCGTTTCTTTTCACATTTACAAATAAAACCGAGTCTTATAGCACAGAACATTCATGGAAAGAATTGTGCTTTAGAGAATCTCTACATGTTAGCACCCATGTAGCCGCTCCACTGGAAAGCAGGCAAATTCAGTTCACTAGCGGCTGTTTTATCGGGTGTGTAGGACATACTCGATACCGTGCTGGTGCCTGTAGTAACCGCGCTACCCGCGTTTCCACTGATGTATTCTTGCGAATGTCCCGAGGGGTTGTAAAATGTTTGTGGATAATACGAGGCGGTCCTCTGACTATTGCTATAGCTTGGGTAATCGAACGGTATGCTTCCATAACTATTATTTACTCTGTAACTCTCTTCTAACACACTTGAACTATAGCCAACTGGATGGTCTCCTGATTGATACTTCCAAAGAGGAAAGGCTGCTGCATTCTGATATGGATGTGGATAAACACCTCCTGGTTTGAAAGATCGAACGAACTCATTTGGAGAACCTTTATCTCTTCCCAGGAATCCCTTCGTGTGATCTAGTCTTCCAGGGCTCTCACGTGATCGTCTATATTTGGCTCTTCTGTTTTTAAACCATACCTATAACAGCAAAACTGTATAGTATTGCTTGATTTCAATAATTATGAAAGCAAGCTCATCACATCAATAATGCAACATATGTAAATAAATGTATATGAATTGAGGCTGGTGGACATGTACTATGCAGTGTGGTGGGAGCTTCTTGCTTAGGTGTTACGTAATACAGAAGAGCCGTTCTGGAAAATTGTAATTCTGACCCTTTTACCCTCCCCAACTGAGTCAACTCGTGTGTGACAAATCGCTACATAGAGGGGGAGGGTAGGAGGGTCGAAATAACAGGTTTTCCCGCTGTGTACCCTTTGAATGGTGCTCATGTTATAGAACGGTAAGCTTTACATGACCTAGGCATTGGAATTAATTAACTTTCTGATGAAATTTCAACGTTAGTTACGGGGAAGTGTTCCACTTAATTTATAGTTACAAGTGTTTGAAAGGTGCTGATGCAAATGGTGAAACAGCTGCATGCAAAATAATGACACGCAACGAAATACCTGCCCAAGGGCCAGCAGGCAGATAGCAATGATAGAGAGGAATGTGACAGTATGGTTCTTAGTGCCCAGTTTAGCAGGAAACTTAATATCTAACTGCAAAAAACTACAATTCCTCTACTGAGTCATCTGGATCTCCTGTGTAGGCACAAAAAGGTTGCCATTTGTTATCATTAACATTCTTTCGTAGGCTTTCAACTATGGGCGCCTACGGAGGAGGGTCACCAGGGCCTAGGCAGGTGCAAGTGTCGCCGCATCCAAACCTTAACTTTCAAAGTGCTCATCCTTCATCTTTTCGAGCTAGCAATTCAATTCAATGATTTGAAAAATGAAGGCCTAAAAGCAGTGAAATGCAAGAAGAAACATGCCATGAAGTTGTACAAGGAAAGTTCTTGAACAAAATCTTCGAGAATATAGAGAAGCATCCAGACAGTTAAGTCGAGAGTTTATGTACTTCTCTACTAAAATAATGTTGAAGGTACCAGCTTCATTCAAAGGCATTTGGATTTGAATGGCGCATCAGAAAGGAAAAACGGAAACTTCCCTGTGACATGCAAACATGATAGTTATCTTACGACTGACAGCTCTTGTCGATACGTAGAGAACGAAATGGAGCACAAATTGAAAACACGCAACCATATAGACGAATCAACAAGAGTGTTTTCTCGAAACTAGGTTACGATGAAGACGATGTTGATGATGTTGTTGATGATGTTGATGATGATGATGACGACGACGACGGGGGTGGTGGCTCATAGCCGTAGCTGGTACATATCCTCCTAGTGATGAAGACACCAGCACAAAATAATAAGAAAGGGATAGGAAACCTAGTATATTTGGAGTGCTGCTCATTCAATTCTTCATCAATCTAAGATGCTCATCCAGGTTGTCTCTCAATGACGTCAAATAGCTGTAGTGGCTGCGGTGGTTGTGCTGCAGGAAGGCACCCGTGTTACACATTTTTAATTTATAAGAAACCAAGCTCAAGACCTATTGCTAAAAGTTTCTTAATTTTTGGCCACATTTTAATTCTAAAAGTTTCTTAATTTAGCGAACTACATTGGCGTGAAAGCATACGCAGAACGTGAATGTAGCAAACTATTTGTCTTACAACGAACAAAATGCGAGCTAAATTCTAAAGCAATGTCATATTCACAATGGTTTTGTACAGCTTTAAGTTGAACCAGGTAATGATTTCAAAGTACTATTTATCAAAAGTTTCCTAGCTCTTTCCTTGTAGTTCTAAAAGTGTATTTGGGCTGCTTATAAAGTGGTTTCTTATAAAGAAAAAAGTGTAGCAGGGTGATAAAAGGTGGCAAGTGAAAACAATGTTGCCAGAGCAAACCAAGCCCCTGGGGGACAACATAAAGGAATACAAGGCAAGCATGGTGACACCCATGAATAAGTTTGTCCCTCTCACTAGCTTATGGTGTAATTTTTACTGAAAGTTTAGATACAAAGTGAAAATGGTTTGGCTTCCACAGGCCAGCAGCTCAAATTGTAATCCCTAGCATTCAGTCCAACATAGATAGATACCACAATGATCCAACATTCGAACCAACCAGCATTCCAGCCACAGTGCAAAATAACCAACAACTTTGGAACACTCTAAGATACTAGAATACTATGTCTGCATTTAAAAAACAGTTAGGAGAGGTGGTCAAATGGTCAACAAATCGGCTCATCATCATTCTGGGTTTCCTCAAGAACTACATAACATGATAGTCAAGAAATCAAGCATTCTACCCATTCAATGTACGAGGAAATGCTGAGTTATTTGACCGAAGCCTAAACTAGATGCCTCAAAAGTCAGTACTGGCATTCGAGATATTTATACCTGATTTCTCAAGGGCGTACAGAAATACAAAGTAAGAACGCTTTCCGAGTGAATTGGGAAGGCTAAATCGGCATTGAGTTATAATTGAGTATTGAAAATCTAATTTCGTTTAAAGTTCTGCTTCACATTTACACGGCTAGAATACACAAGGAAGTTGAATTCAATTTTGATTCAATTCACGTCATAAAAAGAAAATATAATGAGTTGAATATTCTGCGGTTTCACAAGGCGTCACCCGTGAATATTTCACATCATAACAGACTGGGAAAGGCGCTGCTACAAAGACACAGCGCGCAAACGCGGAATGACTTAGTCAATATGAATTATGTACAGTGGTGGTGAAACTGTGTTCGGCATTTCATTCAATCTAGAACTGCGTTTTGTCTATGGATGATTGATGGTAAATATGATCTCCTCATGTGCATGGCAGCCATATGTTGTTACTGAAAAAGTCAAACGTTTTTAGGACCATTGATGCTCCATTCTGCAAGCCATTGCACAATGGGGAAAATGGAAAAAGAAAAGGTGCCAAGAAAGAAGAACAGAGGGCAAAGAACCAAAACATTCCATATATGAGAATGACTAGGGGGTAATTTGCTATAGATGCGGCAGGGAAATGATGCTCTAAGCAGACAGCTAAAGTGCGAATCAGAAAGACAAGCTTTTGGGCTATAGAGTACTTTTCAACCAATACAGCTTCCATGTAAGAGTTATATTGATGACGAGTTCAAAAATCTGTGTTTCAGGACAGACCTGAACAATCTGGTACTTACTGGAAAAATCCATGCCTTATGTGGATATGTGACAAAGCCAAAACTTAAGAGGGCAAGTCTATGAAACAAAGCATAGATGTGGAATATTGATGAGAAAATAATTTCGGATGCTATACTCTTTTTTTATAAGACTATTAAATTTTTTGCTGTGCTTCTACATTCTCCAATTTTTCTTGGTTTTGAGCCTAAGAGTATTCTTAAAGTATTCGTAAGTACCAAAGGTGTAGATTTGCCTAAAAATTAAAGGAATAAATTCATATTTTTGTTGACGTCTCATTTTATAATAAGACAAGGTAAGAGTGGAACTAAATAAACGTTATACGAGTTAGTCTAAAAGCAGAACTTAATTCGAATACACAATAAGTCTTATCTTAACGTAGCTTGAAACTTGCAAATGTTCTCAAGGTATTAAACGAGTTCAGCAAGTTTGGGCCTCAATATTCTTATAAATGTCAATCGTATAAATTTTTGTTTTTTTCTTTGTTTTGCTTGGTTTGTTAGTTGTAACTTTTTGTTTGACACGTAGAAATGGCAAATAGCCAATTATTCACTACCGAAAATTAGTGAGGTGTATGGTTGTAACGTAACATGTATTCAATTACATGAAATTTTTTTTTAAAGAGCGCATACTATGATTTAAATGCTGCTACTGGTGTGCTCTGTCAATGCTTAGTATAAATGCATCGTGCACAAAAAACTTAAGGGTAGGAGTGTAATCACTAATGAAATTTGAAAAATGGTAATACCTGGACTCTAGCCTCTGCTAAATTGATCTTCTTAGCCACTTCTTCTCTCATAAAAACATCTGGATACATAGTTTTGCCAAAGAGGTCTTCAAGCACATCCAACTGCGCTTTCGTAAATGTTGTCCTCTCCCGACGCCGCTTTGGAGGGGCTATAAAAATGAATAAACAATTTAATAAAAATAAGAGTCATTAAAATCGCATATAAAACTGCATTTTTGTAAATAAAATAAAACATTAACCAAAAAAACATGAGATTTAAAGTGATTAACCGTCTGATAATAACTATGGTAATTCATATCAAAACTGGAATTGGTTTTTTGGTTTTTGGTAACTGTTTGGACTTTTTGATTTTTAATTGTGAGTTGTGAATTAATAATAAAATTTAACATCAATCCACAGTTCGTAACAATAATAAAATTATACATTTTATAAATCTATTTAGCTATAAAACTTAAGTAATCAATTACCTCAAAATATCGAGGCATTTATCAAATAAATACAATATTTTATCAGATAGTGCTAAAAATTTTTCAAAATACTCTCCATCAGTCTGTATACAACGAGTTAGGCCACTTCTCCATTTGCTAGGACACCAAGTATCATTTTAAGACTACTTTTTGGTTGCCTTAGTTATATAAAATCGTATTACATTTTATTACTATGTTCTTAAAATATTATAATCGTTTGCATAGTCCTAGCCAGTGATATTTAAAAATGATATATATTTAGCCATTATATTCCTGAGTGCAAATGTGTCTTTTACCTTCGGAAAAGCATTGTAACAAAATGAATGCGGAAGCATGGATATGAGACTGAGTTGTTGCTAAGCGACATAAAAAGAGGCCAGTAGGAACTAGAACTAATTTGGGTAACCAAATTAGAGATAACGTTACCGCGGATACGCGAAACTGATTAACAGAGAAATCTGGTATAGAAATCGGCAGTGTCCGGCAGAGGCCAACCGTTTAGGGTGTATTTCGTAATGATTCATTGAATCGGCCAATGCAAATAAAAGGGCATTTATGATTAACAAATGAAGTTAACTTTTTTTGTTTTGCATAATTGAAAATGCGTGCCAGTGTGATACCTTGACTCATCAAAGAGCAAAACAAATGTATTTATATTCAGACGCCAAAAACTAATAGGTACGATCACTGCATGATTCAAAATAAGCACCCCCAAAATAGAATCGCTAACAGCATATTGCTGGAAAGGCTGATGTTGCACATATTGCTTCCGACATCGTTCCCAAATTCATCCTTGCACGACTGGGAAATGTGGTGTTTCAAATTCGAAGTAATACCGAAATCCTGAAAATAGTCATAATACATGCTTCACTATCCATTCCATCTCCGTCAGCAAGCTACTTTTGCTTGGTTCGAAAATGCGTCAAGCCATTTTGTGGAACCTTCACATGAACAAAGCACGCTAACATAAATCATAAACAAGTTAATCATATCCCAAAAGTAAATAGAAATATATAACTTTTATTTTTGGCTGAAAACAATATCGAAACCGTTCTCCAAGCAGAATCCACAAGTGTTCTTTACACGGAAGAGGCAGCTCACACTACTTACAACACACTATCTCACAATACTTCTCTCTCCATACTTGCTAAATCACACGAACCGATCTTACCTCTATTCGTCTCAATGAAAGTTATAAAGTGATTACTGAATCCGGACTTGCGCATATTCTTTCCTTTCCACGTAGTCCAGCGACCAGAAACGGCTCAAATAAATAAGGCCGGCTAACTCGTGCACTAATCGTCTTACACTTGAAGGATTCGAAAACCTTGTCACACATGAAGGGTTCCTTAAAAGATTTCAACAATTCCTAATTAAGGCTAGTCAATACACATGACGATCCAGTAGCATACCTTGAACATTTAGGAGGAAGTAAATTCTGACATTCACCATAAGGGAAAGCGAAAGCCTCCTATTTGACTTAACAATACGATGGGTATAAATATCCTAGGTTCCATCCTGGTCACTATTATAAATTTCATTTTCTGTGAGCCACAGGTAAATTACGGTGGCGTTGAATAATAGTATTGGCAACTACAGCGTTGACAGAAGCATGGGACTGAAAAAAACAAAACAGATGGCTTTGGAACATTTGCAACATTACACACATGCCATGATTCAAATGAGGCTTCGCGTCTGGTATAAGTACTAATATTCAATATCATACGTTCGAAAGAGGCCAAAGCAAAAGAGTCTGGAAAAAGGCATGGAGGAAATGGCCGAGAGCACAAAGTCCGAGTATAAGAACCGGACAAACTGACCAAGCAAAGGAGGGCAAACAGATTCAGTAAACACAACAACCAATCAATTCTACTAACCCTACTGAATATCAGGCAAATGACATCACTTTGTATTCAATACCAAATCATAGCTATCACACAAAGTTCATATTTGGCTCTGAGAATAGCGATCAGATAGACGTAAAGAGTTAACTAGTCTAAATGTTTGTGGTATAGTAAAAATTAGGAAATCAAACATGACGAATAAATTGGGTTAACATCCTCCAACTGGCCATTTCATAAACCTGAAGGCAAAGAGCCTAGCGACATTCTAACAGCTTTTCTTTGCAAACATAGAAGCCGCACGAAAGACAAGGGCTGAAAGATTCACTCTAGTTCTGACTGGATTGAATAACCTTCTATGTAAGTACAACCGTTGGCCTCTGCGAGGTATAACGAGCTTTTCGTGCGAGGTTATAGGTAATAAACCATAAAACAACTCGTCACCGCTGAGAAATCAAAATTGATATCACCTAAAATTCTGCTACCATCTCAACTTACTTTAATAAAAACAAGCTAATTCATGAAGAATAGGATCATTACTTGAGTGCTGTGAAGAGCTTCCTCCATATCATCTAAATTTAAAGCACAGCGGCGTAGAAGAGAAGAATATTTTATACTTCAATAAATACGGAGTAGAAGCAGATCAGGGAATGAATATTATACACACTGTTTTTGTAACAATACCTAATTTTTCGCTGTTTTACTTCATCATATAGTGAAATAAAATTGGAGCAGAAAAATAAATGTTTTGTATCGATAGTGAAAAAGTTAATATACAAGTAGTACTATAACTTAAATACACAAAAATTCTTAGTCTTATTGAAGCTCGAGCCTTGCTTCATTATTATTATTATTACAAATTTTTAAGGAGTGTGGCTCATTCAGCTATGGCTGCTTTTCAAGAGGCTCTCCGACTATCTACTTTTCTACGACACTTAAACAAAGAAACTACTTAAAATCAAGATTACTTTACAAAGTCTATAACCATTTTCATAAAGTATACACTATATGGAAAAAAGCATAAAAGGAAGAGTAATATATGCAAATGTATTCCTTCTTAAATCATTCTTAAATTTCAGCGATTTTGAGACTAAATATTCCTATAAACTATTCTTATAAAAAAAGAAGTGTGTTTGCTTTCCAGTTCAAATTGACTGTCATCAATAAGAAGCCATGGCTTAAAGAGAGAGCGAGAAGATATGTCGCTGCAAATCGAAATTATATGGAAGAGGGTTGGGTTCAAGCACGTAACTGGAGGGAATGTTCTGGAGGGGCAAAACCTGTCTGTAAAAACACTTTGGAGGGTCAAATGTCTTATTTTGCTACGTAAATCTCCAGGTAGGTTAATAATTCTGTTGGGTGGCAAAACCATGCAAGATTTTTCATTCTGGGGGCATTCCCCCGTGGACCAGACAGGTACGTCCCCTGGTTTGACTACTGTGACCACACCTGCATCTTGGAAGGTGACAATATGAAAAGAAAACCCAACCAAACAAGATCATGCATTCAATAATCATGAAATTCAACAATCATAACAAAATTGGAAAAAGCGCCATAGTTGTAACAAAAAACAGAGCAATTGGTGAAAAGCAAGGTGAATGGAAATGGCTATGAGGGCTGCGTCCTCCATATTGAAGAGCTCCTATAATATAGGGATAGACCCCCTGATTCAGAATAGAAACTACTACTGCCAAAATCGTGGCATTCGCTTTACAACTACAACAACACGCAGAGTGTTTCATGGCCTAGCATGACATGTAAATCTCTCAACAAACCGAAGGAACCTGAGATAGAATACCGTTTTAACCTGCTCGAGCCAACCACCACATTCATAAACGTGTCAGGTTGACATGAAGTGTGTCGTGACCCAAAAAAGATACTCCCAAAAAATTCATAATCATTTACTTTGACAGCCCCACATGCACGGTTTGTTTTCAGATTAAATTAGGGGAAAAACTGTTGTTGTTGTTGATATCATCATCAGCGACAAAATCTTGTATAAAATATTAAGATCATGATAGATTGCTTCACAACACAAAACATCAGTTGCCAATGAATTATTTGGTTAAATATCCAATATTTCAAAGAAAGTTGTAATTTCCTATGCATGGGTAAAACTAAATAATCTGTTAATTGGGGTGAAGCGATGTGATGTAGAGGCTGGACGCGGTATCTAGGCATCTGCAAACTATTGCGGAGGATATGGAGGGAAAAGACGAACAAAGGTCAGACAAATTGAAGGAAAACAAGGACCAGGTAATTCTGTAGAAAGCTATTACGTTATTTTAAATAAGAAACAAACCCTCTGCTTCAGCCTGGATATCTCTTAACATTTCGTCAAATAGAGCTCCAAAATGCTTCTTAAAAGTTTCCTAAATTCTTAAGACTTCCAACGACAACAACAACCCAGATTAGGCAACTCTGATGCAAGAAGAACGATGCTCAGGATTAGCTAGGCACGTAATGGGTGTTTTTCTATTCTCTTTCTTGTTTGATCAAATTTTCTTGTAAAAACAATCTTTCAAATTGCTATTTGAAACTCAGCCTGACGATGGTTTTTAAATTTTTCTTACTTTTTGCCTAATTTCAGCCTCATGTTTCTTATAGACGTGTTTCTTATATAAAATACGTGTATTAAATCCAAGGATTGAACATACCAGTTGCTGCTGTTGTTAAGAAACTGATTGTTACGGACGCAAAGATCCTTAGGCCGTCAGAAATGCCAGGAGGAAGCAAATTCAAAGAGAAAATCAAAGAGTATTCGGAGAAGTATGAAGCAGGGGTTATCTTTGCCTTAGATAACAAGCTTACATAAAATATCCATAGCTATTTGTTTAGATAATTAGATAAGATTGATTCCCTGTTGTACTAAGTGCTGTTTGGAAAATCCAGAAATAGCAAACAAGACGCATCCTTTAACGGATTTGTCAAGAATAATGGTTTATTTAGTATCAACTCCGTGCGATACATTAAGAGCCTAGCAGAGTTGGATAAGTCATCATAAACTGTCTTCAAGAGCTTATTGAATGAGCTTTAAGTTGGCTTAGCAAGTCTAAGTGCAGCTTAACATGAACTTTGCAAATCGATTGTGTGAAAATAAAAGGTTCAAGATAGGAGGGCTTAATGCACAAGAGTACAATCCATTAACTGTTTGTGAATCTAGCAATGAGGTATGAGGATACTTGTACTGTACTTGAAGTAGTCCATGCGGTAATCATAGAAAACTTCTAAACAAACAGTACACGCCTGTAGACGATACTAATGCTGGGAAGTCAATGACTCCAAACAACATACTATACAACAACTCCTAAATGCAATAAAAGGTATCTTCGGAAATGAAATAGAAACATCAATGATGTTTATGGTATCGAAGTAAGAGGAAATCCTTTTCGAGTAGTTGAATGGGTGTGTCTACCACAGCCAAGTCATGATGTTTCAGGTCTTCAAGCACATCAAACTTGATAATGGTTCATTGAAGCCGAGTGGCATGACCCTCTCAAATAAAATTTGACTATATTAAGGGCCCTTACGTGCCTAGGCCTCCTTAGCAATCATAGTCGCCATGTTCTGGTCTGGAAAAAATGAAAGTGTTGTTCCTAATCGCAAAGGGAATAATGCCGTTCATATAGCCCTCACATTGCGCGACGTTTCAATACGACCTGGCTGGTACTTATTTTTCATGTATCTTGTAACAATCTTACGTTTTTAGCAGGTGGCACTTAAACAGTAATATGAATAGCGACATTTTACTTTAATCAACAAGGACACGTGCTTCTTCATGTTTTGCATGAGAGATATCAAATTTCATGATATTTTATCTCAGTTAAACATTCATCGGACTTTGAAACTTACTTGACAACTTTACACGAGAGGCAGCAAGTTCGGAACAACTCAATTAGTTGATGGTTCCTCTACTGCAGAGGTGCCCAAACTACGGCACGCCATCCAGGTATTATTGGCCTCCATAAAATTCCACAAATGCTGCTGTATATCATATACGTCTGTATATATTGCAATTTTTTGGGAAGCGTTGAAGAAGTGTCTGATAATGATAAATCCAAAGCACAGCATTATTTCTACCATTGAGGGCTTTATCATTGGCTGATATACACTGTGTAGCCCGGCCCGTTGCTTACTATTCTGTATTTGGCCCTTAATGCAATAACTTGGAACACCCCTGCTCATATGCCAAATAAACATCCATGATACGGCACTACAGTACAAATCGCTGGGGCAAGGCGATAAAATCGATGTTAATAAAAGATCAGTTTCGCGAACTGTGATAACGTTGTGTGAAGACTGAATGTCAGAAAGAGACATTTCAACAACTCAAATACACCCTATGCATATAACCAGAAAGACAGCCATCCATTCGGGTTGATTAACAGATACCCGAGATGTCATACCCTTGGAATGTTCTTATGCGTAAAAAGTCTACACAGTCTTCGTCAGCCCACATTTGGACTCAGAGGATAAACACGTCGTAGCAAAAACATGCCCTCAATAGAAACGATCTCAATACAAGAAAGCAGAGGAGGACCCCTGGTAACTACCATCCTGTAGCCCCTGTTGTGCAACCGTCTTCGTACCCAATGACACGAGAATTCATATAAATGCAATCGCAGCATGGAGTGTCTATGTACGGCATGTAAGCACCAAGCAATTGATAATTTCTTTGCATGTTACTCGAAATAAAAGTAAGAGCAAAGCAATTCCACTTACGACATGTTGATAAATTTCAGGCCTATGATAATGAAAGGGCATGGATGTGTTCTTGAAATACACGTTTTTATGTAATAAAAGCGTTTTTGGCCCAGTACTGAAACTTTCTTAGCTTTTTCACGTTTCCAGCATCAAACCTTTCTTAACACTGTCTTAGCAAAATTTGTTTAAGTTCCAATGTTGTGCACGTGCAGATTTGAGTAAAGTGAAAAGCTCCATCTATGTACACCTGAAATCATGATGAATCTTAGTAAACACTAGAAATTAAACTGTTAGAGGAAAGCCAATATAACATACATAAGATTTTGTAAATAGATAAATCTTACAAACTTATGGACTTTCTTAGGTCTCAAAAATTCCGTACTGAACTTTCTTAACTTTTTGAGCAGTCCTTTCTTATAAACCACTTTCTTATCAATAAAACTACCATGCAAATCACAACAGCATTTGGATAATATAAACACGAAGGCCACTTCTCGTTATAGACACCAAAGACAAGGGATCTTGAGAGTGTTTTATGTCGCATTGTTTTCACCCTAACGTCCTTGAAAGCATTGATTTGCAGGAGATGGAGAGGATTGCAAATAAACGTTGCAAACAAAGAGAGGAACGCATTCACAACCTTTCAATGTCTGTAATGAATCTCTAATAACAGTGGCGAGTCATTCAGGTGAATGAACTCGAGAATTTTTAATAAATATTTGCACAAGCATATTATTTCGAATTTTTTCGGAAGTCAGAGCAGAAATTAGGTTGGATTCAATTGCCTACCACAGCAAAAAGGAAATGACTTGGTTTGCTATCCCAGTCAAGTTTTTCGCCCATTTCAGATATCATAATGAAACAAAGAAGGAAATGATCTGAAAGATGAGTAACATATTTCCTTTTCAATACAAAAATCTCTCTGCAAACCATGCTTTGTTTTCAAATATGCAAACAGAAATCAAACGACCATTTTAAACACCTTTTATGATAAAGAAAGGGCGGATTCCCGATTTCAGTGTCAAACTTTGTAGAGAGAACTTTCACAACAACTTCAGAAGGTGGCCAAAACAATTCAGAATTATTACTATCTTAACATTGCAAACAAGCATAATCTTTCTACTTCCAAATTATATATTTCTATACAATTTATGCATATATATATATATATATATATATATATATATATATATTTATATATTACACGAAGAAACACGACAATATTTTCCAATTTGCAAGACATGTTTCGGGCTGTTCAACAAACCATCGTCAGTTGAATATAGTGAGATTTAACGTTAGAATAAATAACAACACAACACCATCAGTCAAATATATTATACTTTCGTTCTTCTTTTCCATTAATATAATCTTACTCTATTCAACTGTTGATGGTTTGATGAACAGACAGAAACATGCCTTGCAAATTGAACAATATTGTCATGTTTCTTCGTGTACTATCTGAATTCTATTGCATTGAGAAATTTCGGAAAAAATATATTTATATAACATATGCATGCATGCTTATGAAATTATGACGAAGTGAATGAGATTGACTATATAATTCACATAGTAAGTACATACAGACTGACCACTGTCAGTATACTTTTTCTCTTACAAACTATGATTTTGCACACTTAATGTCTTAATAAATTCCAATAGACTCTAAAGCTAGCAAAACTCTTCACTGCTCAGCGCCAGGAAAATTTCAATAAATCTGAAAACAACTCCATAGACTGTCTCCATGAATTGCTTCATGATTTTGTAGATATGATTCTATACTGTATTGAGTTTCAGAGGACATTATGGCATTGCATGGTTTACAAGACACAAAACTATTACTTTTAAACAAATTTTTAAATAAACATGTAGCTCAAGGGTTTGTAATTTCAAAAATGCTACAGTATACTTTTTTAAAAGAGTAATTCTATAAGAACATGAGCCTGAAATCTGTTGGAAAATTATGAACACATTAAGAACAGGCCTGGAGCTGAAGCACTATCGTGGAATGTATTTTTTGACAAGATGCATAAGCTTTCTGCTAATATATGGGCATGAAACGTCCTTTCCTTGATAGCCTGAGGAGAACTGCCAGGCTTGTCACTGCCCCTCTTTGATTTTCACGAATTAGTTGCCCCCTGCAAAACTACAGACTGAGCTAAAATCTTCTATAAAATTTTTTATACAGTTTTTTCAATAAAAACGCATTGAAATGCAAGGGAGACCATCTCTGGTGTGACATTTGGCTAATGGGCGCTCAATTATTTAAAACATCCAATGTTGTCTTGTATATAGTCTAATATCTGGAATGTCTACACCCTACTAATTTAAAAACAAATGAGAAGAATTCAGTCTCAAAATTCTAGGGAAATTAAGAACAGCCAGCCTAAACTTCAATTTTACTGGTTCCTATAAAAAAGTGTAATGATTGTTTCATCTGCTCCGT
Source organism: Cassiopea xamachana (assembly GCA_900291935.2). Taxonomy (NCBI): domain Eukaryota; kingdom Metazoa; phylum Cnidaria; class Scyphozoa; order Rhizostomeae; family Cassiopeidae; genus Cassiopea; species Cassiopea xamachana. The sequence continues at coordinate 1,130,830 of OLMO02000301.1, forward strand.
GACTACAACTTTCGGCTTTCAATGGCGTCAGCAACAGTCGGGTAGTAATAGGAAAGGACATCTACATAAACAACGCTTGAAAGCTGAGTAATTGCCAGTAATGGGCAAGACACTTCCTGGGTTGAGACACAGTATGGTATGGCGAGCTTATCCCCTAGGAAAACAGTTAGATGTCATTGGAGCTGCTAGAAATATTTTCTATGAGAATGTGTTTGCTACGAATAAAATTCTCTTACCAGTGGTAGAGGTGGTTTCTGTCATTTTGGTCATGGTTTTCTGGTCGTTACTTGCTGGATCCAGCTCCTAAACCGAAGGTCACAAAGTTATACGTATAAAATCTTACAAAAATGTGGTACATACCATAAAGCTTAAAACTCGCACGCAGATTCAGAGTTAAGCTAAACACAAATAGAGCTATAAAAACAACTTTCCCTTTTCCACTCCAAAGTTTCAATTTCGAAATGCTGGGCTTTTGGTCTAGAATGCACTACCACTTTTCCTAAGTTTGCATTGATGCAACAAGCTTCAATGAACGTGAAACCGAAAATAACATTCATGAAGATGACAATCACATATGAGATGTTACATCTACTATTAGCAACACAATTCTGAAACTAAAACATTCAAAATATAATACAAAACTGTATCTTCAAGCGCGATACTCATAATAATGATAACTAAAAATCTCTATTGAACCGAGGGCACGAAAGGTTTAACAAACAAGCCATGAAGACAGTACTCTATAGGCATAAGTGCATGACTATTAAATTTACATCTGGGTTTACACAAAACCTATTGACACAGCCTACATACTGGGACGAAACTTGAAGGGGGTATAGAGGTTGATTCATCCCCTCAACTTTAAAATTTGCTATTTCGCAGGGCAAAAGCAGCAGCAGAATGTATTTTTGCAGGGCAACTTACCGGACGAAGGACCATTTGATCAACTACTGTTAATAAAAAAACAAGTCACAGAAAACACCGTGGCCAACTCGCAGATTATAGATCTCATTTTTGCAGGGCAAAACTTCTGAACCCCCTCATCCCCTTAAAATATATCGATGCTACACCCTTGCCTACATATAAGTACATGTTTGAACGGAGACAATCACAGGCAAGGCATAAGACAAATTCGATGAGCACGAGTGTTTTGAAGGGTCTGTGACAAGATGTAAAAGACAGAATTGAAGATAAGGCAGCTAGATTGTGAAGGAAACAAGGAATGTCAGTAATGACAGAAATTAAAATAGTTAATATAAAATTGTCTACAATTAAAACTCTATTCCGTTTCTGAAATTCATCTATTCTAAATGGAACTTATCAAATGTGATCTTTTGCCAACACTACAAACTGAAAATTAGCGAATATTATGCAATTCGAGAAATTAGTCTCAATACTGCAACTTAGGAAAATATCGATGGGACACATTCAGCTGCTATAGCAAAAGGAAATGAAATAAAATATACAACAAAGTTATAAAGGATTTGAGAAAAACTGTAACTTGCTAGATATTACTGATCAGCGTCATTACAAAAATAATTTGTACAACCTTGCACACTAACATAGACTTATACCACAAAATGAGTTCACGCTGATGATAACTTGTAACATAGGCGGTGATTGTACCTAAGATACGATCTATACGCCCAACTTAATAAGATATAAAAAGAGATAGTGTTTGCTGATGCTAGAAAATTGAAGTAGCAGAAGGTAGTCAACCAGCATTCGATTGCAAACTATGTATTCTACAAAACAAAGAATATTCTCTAAAAAATCAGATCACAAAATAAGGGCAAAATTGTGTAACATACCATAGATGCCTAAAACGAGGAAAACAGGCGTGTACCAATTCTAAGCAAACACAGGAATAGTGTATTGTTGACAAGAGAGCTCCTATCTGCATGAAGACTCGAGGGGGAGAGCCACCATCGATGAAGAGAAGGATCTTAAATAAGGAATTAGCTAAGGGGCGGGGGGTCATTATTTAAATATAGCACCTCTTGGAAGAAATCAGCAAAGAGTGGATATAGGGGAAGCGTTTGTATAGAAAACCAGCACCCAATAACCAGGGCATGGCATCCAACAATGATGTGAAAAATGGCGCTTCAATTTGTTAGGCAAAAGCATAATTGCCGTAATAGGTAAACAACTAAACAAATGATGTTGTGAATCGTGTATAGATTTGTGCAATGTACTGCCAATAGATAAGCAATGCTCTATGCATTGAAATCGTTAAAACGCGTTCGTGCAGCGCTAGAAACAAACCAGAAATGCCAACACGGCACAAACAATAAGGCACCAAACTGCCTTGAGTAAGTCGAAGGGCAATACAGTGAAACGGCGTATGCCACAGAAAACTCGGACAATGAAACTTCAATAGGGACAACTGATCAATATAGTACGCGACATTATATCATTCTATCATGAACGATCACCAAAAAAGACGTACAGAATGAGAATAGATAAGATTTAAACGCTTGTCATAATGCTGTCGCAATTAAGAGATTATCAGAAAGGCAGTTAACGGGTGGCATAAAAATGACATAAAGCCAAAAGGATTGGGTAGAAAATGAATCAGTTGGGAAGGTAGTGAGGGACATTATGGGTGATCTCATGAGAAGTCGATTGGAAAAGACAGGCCGATATTGGATTTTGGTTTGTAGCAAACCGTCTCTAAAGATCATGTTTTTTAAGATAGGAAGAAAAGTAAATCATAATATTCAAATTGAAGCTCAACCGAGAATGTCAAGATCAAAATATCATGTTAAGTACTAAAATAAAAAAACATACATCTAAATGCTTGTTTATATGTAGTCAAAAGAATTGATCGAAAAGTGAAGCACATACACGACAATAACAACGAAATTCTAACATAGCAAGTAAACCAACAATATATTTCAACAAGTAAATGTAAAGTATTATATCTTTAAATGTAATAAGAGTTCGTGTTGACTATGGGGTCACATGAATGTGTTAAAACGAAATTCGATGCAGAATTCTTGCTACGGTGAAATCAAAAACAGCTGAAAATTAGACAACATCTGTAATTTCATCAAATGCTGTGAGTCAAACAGCATGCTAAAATCAATCGAAAATGTAATTACCCCTATGTTTACCCCGGTCAAATAGCATACTCATGCACTGCTGCAGGAAATCAGCATCTACTTGCGGCAGATTCGCTTTTTCCTGTCATAACCTCCGCTCAACACATTTGTCGAGCCACTTGAAACTTCCAAAAACCAGCGCTTAGGATGCATTCCTATCAAGAATTGATTAGCAACTGGCTTTACCAGGTCGTTAACTAACTGAGAATATTTCACTGCACGGCAATTTTTCACCGACACATGACAAGAAACCACTTGCTCCCTTGAGAACGAGATAAACGCTGAAGCAACTTTCCCTGCTGCAAATAATGTTGTCCCATACGTCATAGAAAACCATTTACTTTACACTTACTGTACGAGTATGCGATTTTCATGGAAAAAATCCTTTGAAACCGGTCTTTTTATTGTACAATAATGTCGCCACAAGTACAAAGTCGCATTCAGTACATTTGAAAATGCAAGTAGTGATCTTGCAAATGAGCACACAGAGACAAGATCCCGCAACTCACATAACGATGCTTGCAAAACACACTTCAACACCTCTCAAAGGCTGCAATAATGTCCGATTCAATAACTTACGAATAAGATTATCTTTAAGCATGGTTAAGTCTTTTTAAAATTCTACATAGCTAAATCTCTTAGCACCTGACAGGGATACTTCAATCATTCAAAATGTCAGTAACCTTACCTTTGGAATTTGAAACCAAACGTTCAGGGATATAGTCAAAGCTTCTTTCTGTAAATCAATGAATATGTCTTCGCGCTGTATCCTTAGTACTGGAATTCAGCCTCTCTCTAAGATAGCTAGACGCAATTACAGATCACAATCGAGAAGAATAACCTATTTAATGTGATAAAGTTCAAAGAGGTACCGCCGAACTCAGCTCCCGCTGTGAGCTATTGCAAACTGACATATGTTCCCACCGCGAACTTGAAAAACGGCGGAGACCACGTAATGCTGCAGTGCATTGTGGGTCACTGACACCGCAACGCGTTTTGAGACCAGTTACAGCATTGTTTGATTGACCATTGGTTAATCCGAAATGATGTTAAAGCCTAACTAATTATTTGCCCAACAGTAATCTATTGACTATTCTATGGAATGATTGATCATTAACGATTGCTTGATTAATGGATTGCCTACTAAGCGATTGAGTGATCAACTGATTGCGCATTAATTGTAGCATCAAATCAGTCATCAAATGACTAATGTACTGGTTAACTGTGTGGGCAATTTATTTACGCCAAAACCATCATATGATGATATCAGCAAGCCCGATCGGTGATTCTATAAATGCTTAACCCGATTCGTGATTTAGCAATGCATACAAGAAGTCAAATTCGATATAATTCGTGACAATCTGCTATTGATTGGGTTTTTGATTCTAGTGAACATGATTTCAAACAAGAAGTCTGATGCATCATCCACAACAGTGGCTCCCAACCTTTTTCATTACTGCACCCCTAAGCAAGTTTTGTTCTAACCGCACGCCCCCCTAAAACATGTAACCTTGTTCAAGGGCGAAGAAAACTAGCAAGTAAACCAATTTCGTATGGGGGCACGAGCAGATCAGGTTGGGATCCCTCCTCGAAAACATGAGCCAATCAATAGCAGGGTGACTAAGGATATGGGGCACTGAAATGATTCTCCTGTTGATCTTTGAGTAGATCTCAGAAGGTCATTTCATCTGTAGCAAGATCTCTAGAGTTTGCAAAAGATATATCAAAAAAACAACGGTAATAATAAAAACAAATAGAGCCAAGGGGCAAAGAATGTGAGGAAGGAGATATGAAGCCCCACATGGCGACTTCTCATCTGATTGTCTTTCTATGAACACGTTTGCTATGGGACCATCCACATGGTGCGCACGCAGATAAAGAGTAGGGGGCTTAACGAAAAGCGAACGTTTGCGTACAAGGGGAAGGGCGGGTTCCTGCCAACATGGACGTGCGCAATAGGGCTGGGCCACTACGCATAGCCACACCAAAAATGCCATACTTTCAAACGCAGCCTGCAACGCTCAATTTGAAACGCGTAAAAATCACTATTCTTATTCGTTTGTCTGATTTTCGTTACGTCAGGTTGAAAGTGTTTGTATATTGAAAACTAATGGGGGTGTAATAAATTCGAAAGTACGCATGCAGACTTGAAGGGTGACCTAGAAAATATGTTTGAATACAAGAGAGAGGGAGTCAAAGTTTCTTAAAGTTCTGTGTACGTACCAAGTGGGTGGTCATTATGTATCAATTTGATAGCACATAGATATGATTTAGAACACTAACAATATAATGGACATACATTGTAAAGCATGGATGTACACATTCTTTATTAGAAAGATTTTTTTGGCCCAGTACTGAAACTTCCTTAATCTTTTCACGATTCTAGTATCAAAACTTTCTCAATAACACTTCCTTAGCAAAAATGTTTTGAGTTCCAATGTTTTGCGCATGCACATTAAAGGAAAGTGAAAAAGCTCCATAAACACTGGAAATGATGATAAATCTTAGTAAATAACAGAAGTTGAACTGCTAGAGGGTAGCCAAAATCAAATACATGACATTCTGTGCACAGATAAATCGAATTTAAATGCATAGACAATAAAAAACTTCCTTAAGTCTCAAAAATTCAGTACTGAACTTTCCTAACTTTTTGAGCAGCTGAGTACTGCTTTCTTATAAACTACTTTCTTATAAAACAAACGTGTATTTCAATTAGTTGGTTCGTTTATGTGACCTCGTTTATACTCCCTCCCTCCTTTTCTCTAAAATATTTTACTGTATCTATGATCTACTATTATGCCTTTTCTTTTTCTTACTCCCTTTTTCATGTGATATTAATCAATTTCATATTATATTGTAATTAGGCTTGTAATTACATATTTTAGTAGTTACTTTGTATTCTATTTCATCATAAATAGAGGGCCCTTACAAATCAGCTATTGTTGAAGGGTCACCCTCTTTAAACATTTAAAATGAAATGAAATGGCTGCCACAAAAACATAGTTGCTTGATGAAATACGATTTTTTTATAAGAAACCTAGCTCAAGGCCTAGAACACAAAGTTTCTTAATTTTTGGCCACAATTCAGTTTTAAAAGTTACTTAAGTTTTTCTTAATTTTGCGAACTAAATTGGCGTGAAAGCGTACGCAGAACGTGAATGCAGCAAACTATTTGTCCTATAACAAACAAAATGTGACAGTACGAGTTAAATTCTAAAGCAATGTCACATTCACAGTGCTCTGGTACAGCTGTAGGTTGAACCAGGTAACGATTTCAATGTGCTATTTGTCTGAAGTTTCTTGGCTTTTTCCTTATAATCCTAAAAGTTTCTAAAATTTTAGGCTGTCTAGTACCGGGTTGCTTATAAAGTGGTTTATTATAAAAAAGAATGCAATGCTCTCTTTACCAGCATTCAGAAGTCATAAAGCAAAACTGTTGCCAGGCGGAAATGCCAATGAATAAGAAAAACATTTTAAAAGTCAAAGCAGGTGCAAAGGCGGTAGCAATTCCGGGCTCGTTTGAACTCAATCCAGGCATCCTTTCATGGGAAGATAACACCGCAACATCTACACCCTACGTGGTTACTAAGAAAGGCAATTACAGAAGCCAGTTAAGTTTAATAGGACAGGTGTAAATCGACTATCCAAGGTTCTAAATAGCAAATGAGAAAAACAAGCATTCATTTCGCTATCTGCCAAGTTTATTAGATACACAAAATAAACAAGAATCAATTTCCGACTTTTTTGAAAATTGATAGAAAAGAATGCAATTGATGTTGTAATTTGCTCTATTTTTGTATGCTTACAACTGCAAACTTTCGATTCAGAACAAAATTTGATTTTTCTACAAAAGCACCGAAGGGAGCCCATTCTCACTAAACTGGGATCTGGCTGAGTTAGAACACTGAAAAATACAATGCGACATTCAAGAGTGATGGAGGAGCGTTGGCATAAAGATGTTTTCTTATTAACGCTGCAGGGTACAGCTTCTTCTTCCATTAATTATGCTTCAACTCTAGGAATTCTTATTGTTATTGGAAGATTGACTCCAAAAATGCCTGGGAAAGATGCTAGCTACCGACATTCAATGCAAGGGCAATAAAGAACGGTAGTAGGAGGCCATTTCTGAGCATGGAAAACAACAATTTCAGCACAAATGCACAAGCCCTGACGTGTGCCAGCTCTGGTCGATGGATAATTTGACAAAACTACCCCCTTGACGAAAATTTTTACAGAGACAACGACTACTAGCCTTATGTGTGGCCGAGTACTTTGATATGAACTTCAAGACGCTTTGCTAGCTAACCGTCTCCTTTTTTCACCATGAAAGACCAACAGCAAAGCATGATGGCCAAGGTTGGGTTGATGTGAAAAGAAACAATTCACTATTTAAGAAAGCGATGATACAGGCAGGTTTTGCCCCTCCAGGACAGTTCCTCCAGCTCCGTGTTTGAATCAAGTATCCCCACAATGTGACATACAGTTTGACTGTGTATGAGAGTCCATAACAAAAAGCAGAGAATTTCTCGGGAACATTTGCATCATGCGCCATTAAGCGTCTATTGAAAGGCATAATTTTAATCACAAGAAAGGTCCCTTGAAGGGTGTTAACTCTGCTTCTAAGGCAACTCCGTGCTCAATTAGGTTATGAGGTTATGGTCTGGCTGGCAAATCTACAGAAGTAGGGAAAAAGAACTGTCTGGGAAATGAGCATTTGTTTAATCCTAAGGCAAGTAATCAAGAGTGAAGTAATCAAGAATGAAGTAATCAAGAATCATGTAATCAAGAATCAAACAATAAAGAATAAAATCAACAAATCCACGCAGTGATTTATCGTGAAACTGATGAAGAAATGCAACGAAGCAATTTATCAAAGATTGGATTAATTACAAAGTTGGTGAAGAAGAAAGAGGTTGAAAAATAAAGCAAACAGAAACCTGGTCAAGAGGAATTTAAAGTAATATCATTCCTTCGAGGCTGTATCATTCCTTCGAGGCTGCATCTTCCAATGACAAGGTGCGTAGTCACAAAGTGGGTTAACAAAAAATTGGATAGCTCAGAGGGAAAATCTTTTCTTAAATAAAATAGATGCTCTTTAACAAGACAACTGCAATGAGAGTTACTTTCTTGCAGTTGCAACCTTTGAAAGGAAAGCAAAGAAAATGATATACCGCATAATCACATAGCACTATGTTCTCGTTTGATATTGATAAATATTAAAAGATTTTGTTCCATTTGCTTGAAATTGCAATTAGCCCCCATAGTGTCTCTCCCAGAGGGTTGTAATGGCTCTAAAAAGATGCCTACGGTTGCAGGATGTAGTTGAATACAGTACACGTGTAGGTGCTGGCGCAGAAATGCTCATTGCGTGAAAATATAAGTAAGCAAGAAAGGGGTGAAAAATATGGAGAACATGGAACATGCGGTATTTGCAACAGACCCCCTCTCGGTGACCTCAGGGTATCATACTAAGTAAAGATGATAATTCATAGGAATTCAAAATATGCACTTCAAATCGAGGTTCATGACATCAACTTGTGGTTCTTTGTACAGAATATCAACCAGAAAAAGGAAAGACAGGGTTGTAGATGATGACATGGTTATCTTAAGTTGAAGCTCTTTGAAACGAAGTAGGATCATTAATTATGAGCATGTGGCCACAGGGGTGCTTAACCTTCTCTATTGTAGTTGGCGTGTACCAGTGGCTGGTACTGAAAGAAAGCCATACCTAGGATTATTTTGTTTAAATGATTACAACTAAGGTATAAGCGCTCTAGATTTAATTAACTAATTTTCATAATTTCCATAGAATTTTCTCTTCTATCCTATATGGCATTGCCCTGGTTATACCAGTAGCTGCATGCAGTTCTGCGCTGGGAAACTGAATACTACCACTCAAAAGAAACGACCATCTCATTCATAACACACCTCAATTGTGTTAAGCAAGACAATATTTTCCTTTTTATTCACATCTACAGTGAATGCAAAAGACAATTATAAGATAGCATCTTCTTTTAAAATCTACCTCAAAAATTTACTACAATTGTCTGGTAGATTTTCCCTGTCTTTGCACCAAGGCCGATTAATTGTGACGCTCGGCGGACCCAACGCATATTCAAACGTGTAATCGCTTATCAACTACTTGTGATCATCATATGGCAAATGCCAAGTTGATTTTAAAGTATACATCTATGCAGGTAATGAACACAAATGAATTGGTTCTATCACGATAAGTCTATTGCGTAGAGTGTGCTGAATGGGCTTATAACATGAAGTACTAGAAGCAACAGCATGCTTGTAAAGGGTGTGATGTTCCACTATGTATCACTCAATAAAGCTGTACAAAGGAAAATTCTAGATCTTATATCATCTATGAGAAGTGAAGGATCATAGGAAGTCATGGCTGCTAGTGAAAGACAGTAAAAGAAAGAGTCGCAGATACAAATTCAGTAGATAAAGCCGCTACAATTTGGATCTTCAAAACACAGGTGCAAAACAATTACAACAAAGTGAAGGACGTAGTATAGTAAAAGAATCAATACACGTGGCTACACGTTCTAATGATATTGAGCAAAGACAGGTAAGTGATTATGTCATTTGTAAACTTCAAACTGTAGGTCGATATTCAATCCACAATTGGCACCAAAAATTGTATAGCAGAGAAGCTAATTGGCGAAACTCTGCAGCCAGTTTCGACTTATCAATGCTTCTGGTATTCCATTTACAATCCCTTATTTACGAACAAAAGGACTGTTTACTTTATGAACATTAGTCAACACCAAATTCATCAAAGAAGTGAATGCGCGGAGTTAACACCAACTACACGAGTGTTCTAATCTCTTACAGCGTAAATAAGGTTAATAATCTCGGAAACGCAAACAAATTTACAGGTTTAATGAGATGTTTATCAAGGACGCTCACACCTCGCCATCTAGTACACCTGTAATGCTTTATTGTTTAGAAAACCAGGAATTAGTCTAATGAGCAACATCCTGGTGTACTATGCAAAGCATAGAGATATCCTAAAGAACTATTGAGTGTTATTATAGAGTAGGCAAAAACAATCCATTGTTTAGTATGTGAGCATAACCTGCTGTCTCGTGAGAAACGAAAATGCCTTTGATGGTTTATATTTGTCTACCATTTCAAATTATACTTAACACATATACACTCTTTTGTATAGTCTGTTGGTACTACAGAACTTAGCCAGAGCTTTTTTTCGTCCGACACTCATTAGAGTATTAAACGTCGGATAGCGACCGAAAGGTTGACCGAAATATATTTTTTAGAAGAACTTTTACCCAGCCTCAGCATTCTTAAATATTTCTGATTTTGAGCTTAGAATTATTCTTAAGTTCTTCTTCAATACCAGAGGTGTAACTTCGTCTAAAAATACAAGGAAAATATGCCAGTCTTTGTTGATGTTTGGCTACATCATAAAACTAAGCATGAGTTTGTCTTTTGTATCAATAATGCAAAAGTACAACTGAAAGCAGTATTACAACTAGAATACAAAGAATTTCTTAAATTATTCTAAAATTTAAGTACTTTTCAGCCTTAAAATGAACTTTGCTCCTAGCATCACAGAGTCATTCTTTCTGACAGAGATGCATGCAATATAGCGTGTCCTTCATTTAGATATATCCATTTCACAATGCTGCAATATGATCAAAACAATCTAGGCATATTTTGGAACACTTCTCAAAACCAAAACATTCTAGCAGCATACTATTACAAGCATAATCAAATGTTTACAAGGCACCTTCAATAAGTTGTGGCAGACCATTTCCTAATACATCAACTGCTGCAATCGCCTAGCATTCTAACTATATTTTCACACTATCCTCTCACCATTCTCACAATATCTTTCAATGTTCTCTCAATGTCCAATCAATAGTCCCTTGATATTCTCTTAATATTCTCAATGCTCTCACAACATTCAAGCAATACTCTAGCAACAACACATACAAAATTGAGGTTGAGGCTATATCAATATGCATACAATTACTTAGCAAATTATCTTTCAATTTTTCAGGATAATAGTCATAGAAATGGCAATATTATAACATGCAAAACTATCTGCTCAATACAATTAATGTATTTAAAGTTATTTCATGTGGGCCCCTTTTGCCAAAACAACCTTGGCTTCTACAAATGTAGATATAGTTATGCTTTAGAAGTTAGCAAAATTTGTCTATTCCTCATCCCAATTTGATTTTAATAATTTTAATTTGTCGAAAAGGCTTTAGCTGAAGAGTAAGAAATGCTTCCTATGATAAGAACAGGATAGTTTCAAAAAATTTAAAAAACATGGGTCCCAATTTGAAATGAACTGAAAAATATGAGAGCAAGAGTGTAGAAAGCAAAATGTCTTGCATTGATCAATAGACATAAAATTACGATCAAGTCCAATGAACATCATTCTTGAGCTAGTTACCATCATCGTCATCATCAATATCATTATTATTTATACACGAATACCTCTTCCGCTATAAACCAAATGTAATAATTGTATGTGTTAATTAAAGTGATAAGCAAAGTTTTAATAAATAATACCTATGAAAAATGAAACATTTTTGGGCTGTTCTTCCGGAGGGTCGTGTTTTGGTGTACTTGTTTTTAGCATTCTTAACTCGTCAGCTGCGCTTTTAGTTCTCGTTTAAAGCACCGAAGTGTTTGGATTTCTCTAATATTAGCTGGGACATCGTTCCCTAATATGAGCTAATAACTTTGATATGACGATGTTGCTGGTACGTTCTTTCTTCCAAAAGTAATACCTATCTTTCGCCTAGCTTTAATATTATTAGATTTCTTTGAGCTTTAGATTATTTTTTAATTATTCATAAGCACAAAAGGTGTAACTTTGCCTGAAAATCAAAGGAATATATTCAGATCTTTGTTGATGTCCCACTTCATCATAAAACAAAACAAGGCTGGAAAATAGCTGCAAATATTATATCGATAGTACAGTCGCTAACCTAAAATACTAACTCGAACACAAAAAAAGTCAAGCTTGATAAATTTTGAGCTTTGCATTATACAAAATTTATTCTTAAATTTCAGTCATTATCAGTCTTAATTTTTCATAAACTTTACTCTTATTGAAAAGAGTGTACTTCACTAAATCAGAAAAATGATAATATTTTTACGTGTAAGTAGTAACATTTCTATGCCTCAAACTCAACATCAATATATGAAGAGTTTTCATTGCATTAAAAAAGAATTGTCTATAGATCTAACAGAATCTTCTCTGCAGAGATTTAATCATAATCCAAGCAAAAGTCTTGCAACTTTTGTTCTACACAGCAAAATGTGATACAAAATGCATGAATAACAGATTTTACATTATCTATCACAAATATCTTTTGCAGGCAAAAGGACTAATCGCCAATGGTATATGCGAGCAATGGGAATCATCTTAGGTAATTTAGAAAATTGGAATGAGAAATAAGTCCAAGCCAAGAATTCCAAGTTACAGGACAAAAATTTCTAGACAATACTCGTTAAAAGATTACAAAATAGATGTCTCAACGGCCAAAGGAGCAATAAAAATATTGAGACATAGCAAAATGAACGGACAAGTTGATTAGCAATAACATCCATGACAACGACGTAAATCCTTTCAATGGCTGAAGAGAATTAGATCTCTCAAAATGTAATGCCGATTATGGGACTTAAAGCCATCAATGAACAAAGTTGTGGATTAAGACCAGTGGCTGCGAAGAGCTCACTGCGTTGTGGCTAGAGTGATGTCACATAGCTGTGAAGGTTAACTCGACACTCAGTGAATAGAGCGGTAGTAACATACGTATTCAATGACATTGTATTTTACATAGATGGTATCAATCATTGAGAAATGGTATAACTAGTGATACTAAAGAATAGGATTATGTGGTGGAGAAAAGACTTGAATAACAACAAAATCATCGAAAGAGCACTGGTAATACTAGACTGTTTTCTTCAGGAGCTATGTCTTCACGCTCACTATGCTTTGACAGCATACCATACAACCACCCTATCCTTGTATAGTCACATCTTAACAGCCGGCCATAAAAAGCGAAGGGAACTGCGGACACAATTCAAATTACTAAGACTTGCGGATATCATTGAGAAGTCTGCTTCTCACTAGCCATCTGAGAATTCAAAGTTTCTTATCAACAAGGGTAATGAGGAATGCAGTGTATACATATGGAAAACAGGATTCCGCCATTCTCAATATGTCGTGGAAAATCAAACGTTGAAAGTCAGACAGAAAACAATAAAACCCATATGAGTTTTTCTGCGAATGAGAAGATAAATGTTACAAGATTTATAGACCACACATGTCAAAGTATAATTGGAACATAATGTAACGTGCTCATCCAAAAAGCAATTTTGTCATTTAATTACTCAGGGCCAATCAGGTCCACTTGAAAATACGCATTGAATCGTGTAGGCCTTTTTGTGACAGGTCTATTTTAGGCCAGGAACAATGGTGAGTTGAGGTCTACAAATGAGATTACACCCTTCCACATATTAGGCAACCACAAAATGTGTACAGAACAAAATGATATATTAGAGAAAAACCGAACAGCCTGTTAGATGGTTGCGCAGATTGCTATTAAAAATGTATGACCTAGACTTGGAAATTATTAATTTTGATGACTTTCCAGCATATTTTCAAGGCCGGTGAACAGATTTTTACTTCAACAGAAGAATGGTCTCTTCTATATTAACAAAAAGTAAGGGTCGCACGAAAGACTGAAAATCAAAGCAGAGATCAAAGAAATACAGTAATCAGTAAGGAATTGATTAATAAACGGATGAATAATCAATCAATTAAAAACACCACAAAAATGAAATATCAAACGAAACCGAAAGAGATGAAAACCAAAGAATATAAGATCGATGAATAACTAACAGTAATATACCTATGAGTAATTGGAGATAGAAATCTTTGGAGAAAGAAGAGGGTGGGGGGAGGCATGAAGGGGGACACAATCATATGAAGATGATAACGTATTGGCGTGCATTGATAAATAAGAAACTAAGGAGAGTAGGAAGGAAAAGATGAGCAAGTCATTGAATAGAACGAATAGTTCATGATAAATCAATGAAAGTCTACGTGAACTGGCGACAGTGATAAACTAACAATACTTGTAAATCCGCATGTTATTCTACATTGCAAAGTTTCAAAATCCCCCTTTAGGACAAATGCATTTGGATGGTACTTTCAGGAAGCCAAGAGCATATTGTTTCCCATCGAATATGTAAAATCAATCAAACACATCTTTACATTCGTTGCAAATGGCTTCCTCTATAGAAGAAATAACGAGGACAACTTCCATTCTTAAATTAGGTGGAAAATCGAGACAGGGCTTGAATAAAAGCAGAAAAATTTGCACAGGATATTAAGGAAACCGCTGTGGGAAAGAAGGAACCACTAGGCCTATGAGACACGGGATAGTCATGAATAGGAAACTGGCTGTCGGTCTTGGCGTTGTATGCAGTTGATTAAATCATGAGTCAAATTGGAATGAGAATTTCAACTATACACATATGTTTATGGCTATTCCAATTTTGTTTATAAAACATTAATGCTGTAAATGTCGTTCATCTGATCTCATCAAAATTTAACGCTTTACAGCAGTCAGTCTGCAAGTAAGTCAGCTGTAGGAGCATGGCTATCTCCTTATCGGCAAAAAAATAAAAGTAAATAAGTAAATAAATATACTACGTATAAGTTATGGACAAGCTACTGGACTGTGCTGCAACTGGCTGTGGATTCGAATCCCACCCGGCGTACTGGAATCTGGGATACAGTACGAACTACGAGTGGGATTCGAACCCATGACCAATCGCATCACAGTCCACGAGTCTCTACCACTGATTTACTGGCGGTCTTCACCCTGACCCTTGGTTTTTCCTCTTTTCATCTAATCCCCCCTTAGACCTGTCAAGTGCCACGTCTACACACCTGGCAAACGTCACTCCACTCTAGACCTGGCAAGCGCCATGTAGTTCCAAAACGAGGCCAGTACTCAACCTTCTTATTCCATCTGTTTCAAAGCGAGACGTCTACAGCTGACAACCCATTGGCAACGGCCTTATACACTACTTATAAATAAATAAATAAATATATATAAATATATATAAATATAAATATATATAAATATATACATATACATATATATATTATATATATATATATCTTATATATATATATATATATATATATATATATATATTCATATATATATTTCATGGGCGAGGTAGCATAGTGGTTAGAGCGCATGCCTCCCGTGCGGAAGGTCTACGCCTCGGGTTCGACTCGATGCCCTGACTGAACGCTCGTTTAATGTTCACCGTGCAGCAAATGGGTACCTGGTGGCATAGTGTAAATAAAAATTGTGTAGGATATTTGTAAATAAAAAAATTGCAGTATTAATAATTAGGTATTATTTATCATGTAATACTGTTTCCTTTCTTCTATTTGCTTAAGTAGGTTGGCTTTAATTAGCATTAGTACGCTATACCCTTTTAGAAGCCAATGGTAAATAAATTGATCATATTATATTATATCATATCATATCATATCATATCATATCATATCATATCATATCATATCATATCATATCATATCATATCATATCATATGGCAAGACTGAGGAGATAAAGGCGGCGAGGAAAGGAACTGGCTACCCTACCTCACATGCCGATGACTCAGGATAAGTATCCTCTCTGACAGGCACTCCCCTACGTATGAAAGTATACGGGAGTACCTTTACCTTTACATATTTCATATATATATATATATATATATATATATATATATATATATATATATATATATATATATATATATATATATAT
>OLMO02000301.1:1170317-1195446 GCA_900291935.2 Cassiopea xamachana
ATATTCAATCCAAGCTGACAATATTTTAAAGGATTTCTGTATTTTATATATCTAGGAGTCACAGACAACCAAGCGTGAATATTCTGATTGAAATCCGCAAACACATCTCTATTTCCACGAAGATAATAGTTTTAAAAATTTGAGATAAATGAAGACAGCTGAATATTTATTTCTGGAGTCCACACATTCAACCGTTCCCTAATGCCTCTACTAGGNGGAGGAGGGGTACCTTGAATTGCTAAGGTGCATCTTTTTTATAAAAATACTTAATTTTTTGCTAAGCTTCTTAAATTTTTTCGGTTTTGAGCCTTAGATTATTCTCATATTATACTTTAGTACCGAAGGTGTAGCTTCTCCTGAAGACCAAAGGAATATCCTTTTAAGTCTTTGTTGATGTCTTACCTAGTCATAAAACAAGAGCCGCATAGAACAATGACTATTGTATCGAACGTACAAAATTTAATCTAAAAGCAATTATGCAACTCGAATACGCAATAGTTTCAAGTCTTGATGAGGCTTATGCCTTGCATTATTCCTAAATTCCAGTGATACTGAAACTTAATATTCTCATACACGTTCTTCTTATAAAAGTGAATAGTTTAATCCGTATGGAGGGCTATGCTACGGAGCATCACGGCTGTGCTATTACGCTACGGAGCATCGCGAGAAAGGTACGGAGGATCTAAAAAGAAGGTAGAAAGGGCGTTACGTAATAGGTGAACGAACTCTTTAGAAGTCCACTGCATGATTTTTATAAGAAACCTATCTATAGAAACATGAAATAAGGCAAAAATTATGAAACATTTAAGAAACATAGGCAGGCTTAGTTTCAAATAATAATTGAATAAACTGTTTTTACTAGCAAATTTTTGGTCAAACTAGCGCAGGGTTCATGTTCAATATGCGAATCAAAGTTCACTGACTTTTACGTAACTTATAGCCAAAAACACCAATTTCTTCCTTGACCCCCATTTCCCATATTTACAATAATTGGTAAAGAGCATGGAACCTATTATATATAGTATGTAAACGTACTTGCTATATCACTATGCAAAGTGATAAACTTAGCATATACTGACAGCAAATTGAACAGTCACTTTGCGAATACCCATGCATGAGTTCATGAAAATGATTTGTCGACTAAACTATTTGTTTTACCTAACATTTTACCGACTTGAGTTAGTATGAAAGAAAGTCCCCAAGCTATTCCAAGTTTACCCTGAATTTCTGTAAAAATGGTTTTCTAGGTTTTCCAGGTTCGTTAAGAACCCTGGTAGCAAGAAAATAGAAAGAAAACCTACTACATGCCTCAAAAAGCCTGAGCATCACAATTGCCTAATCTGGGTTGTTGTTGTCATTTGAAGCTTTTAAATTTAAGAAAAATTTAAGAAGCATTTAAGGCTGGATTGGACAAAATATTAAGAAACATCCAGGCTGAAGCTAGAGAGTTTATTTCTTATAAAAAAAGAACGTATACTAATCAGTATAGCAGAATTTCACTACATCATACCAACACTGGAGTAGATGTGATAAATATCTAGCCAAATGTTCTACATACTCTGAAAGCAATAATAATCAAAACCATGCTAATTGGAATTGTTTGTCTTGCTGCATAATAGATGAAAATTTTCTCACTCAAAGCAACGCCATTAACAGTAAAATTCCCGATGAAAATTTAATTCTTATTTGTATAAGCCATACAACCGTGACAATCAATGTGCCTCCATGAGATGGAATATTTCAAAAAACTCATATAGCACATGCGAAATAAAGTGTTTAACAAAATTTGAAGAGCAAATAAAGTTAGCAAATCTTAAACTCTAATTGAAAATCTTGTTTCCATAAACATTCAAATCATCATGAATTGACGTGAAAATAACGTTATGAATACGATTAATAAAAGCCACTTAATGCTGAGGATAAAATAAATTTGAAATTGTTTGTCATCAAACATATTGTGTTAGAAAACTATAGGAACGTTATTCGATCTTGTAATTTAATATTCCGGTGCCTCACCTAAGCATATCTATGAAACTCAATGCTTTTATAAAATACACGTCAAAATTCCAATCCTAGACACCACAGACAGCGCAATAATGTAAACCATATCTCATTCCCATGATGAAGTAGATAGATGACCATGAAGGTCTTATGCTGTTCTGTTAAAGATCATGAGTCGGCGATAGCAATCTAGGTTTTATGCAAACTCATTGTTCTGATAGGAAGGTGATATAGCACGTGACCTGTGTTACTATGCACTACTTAAACACCTTTGATCAGGGATCACAAACTTTTTTAACAAAGGGTTCAAAGTCAATACACTCTACACTTTTTATAAGAATACTAAATTCCTGCCAAGCCTAAATGTTCTCAAATTTTTCTGATTCTGAGCTCAGAATTATTCTTAAATTATTCTTGAATACCAAAGGCGTAACTTCGCCAAAAAATTTAAGGAATACACTCCAATCTTTGATGATGTTTTGTTACATCATAAAGCTAAGCAAGAGTCTATAATTTGTATCGATGATGCAAAAGTACATCTGAAAGCAGTATTATAGCTAGGACAAAAAATTCTTATGTCTTGATGAAGGTTGAACCTCGGATTACTCTTAAGTAATTCTTAAACATCAGCGATTCTGAGCCTTAATATTCTTAGAAACTTTATTCTAATAAAAAATTGTACACAGCCGGGACTAGATGCTGGCAATATAGAGCCATGTTTTAGATAGTGATGTTCAGCTTGGGGGGCAGGGCGGGGCTGCTGTGGGAAAAGTAAAATTGTCCGAAAGCAACAACTGCAAGTTACAGCAAACATTAGCAGCTTCTCAAAATAGCATACTATTTAAATATAAGCATTCTTTTAACAAATACTGGGGTCGGATTGAGTGACAGCTGGGGCCTCATGTGGGCCAGGTGCTAAATGCTTGTGGCCCCTGCTCTTGATCAAAATGACACAAGCAAGAGTGTCAAACGTCTTTCCTGCCTTCAATATCAAATTCTATTATACCACATGGACTTTTACAGTCAAAATGAAACTACTCTACAACCGATATTATGATTTTTTAAACTCCTTCATTTGGGATTCCAGAAACTAATGTGATACGAAACAGCCACGAAGCTAGGGGAGGCACGGGGCCAGTGCAGCCCAGCTCAACAATACTACCCGCCTATAACTATGAATCTTGATCATTTGCTATCTTTTTATTGTCTTTTCTATGTTAAAGATTATATATTGAAGCTTTCTAATGCTAATTAAATGTCGTTTGCAAAGGGCATTCTCCGGTATCGCAGGGGATGTAATTGCGAATATTTTTCTGGGAGCATTATAAAAGACATTGGTAACATTACAGCCGACGTAAAAGGCGTAATGATCAAAAAATTTCTGATAGGAGCCCTCAAACTCTTTCCCTTCCCTGTGTATCCAATAAGCACCCTCTACATTTAGGCGTGGCTGCCACACCCATCCGGCCTGGTTGCTCCTTCTCCTGACTTTTGAAAACTGGCTTCGTGCCTGCTACGAAATTATACTCTATAATTCTCACTTATTAAAACGAAGCGCTTCTAATTAATAAAAGGAGAATGATCAGTTGGTAGAAAAAATACTCTGACAACATCAGAAAGTTCTTTCCAATTACTATCAGAACCATTTTAAGACATTATAACCCACAGAAGAACAGCGGTGCTTAACGAAATGGCTACGGGGACCACAAATAATATGGTCGATGCACGTGTAGAATGGGTGTCTCTTTGTATCCAGGCTTGTTTACTAGTTTTGATAAATAACTCAATCAAGAAAACCGGATGGCAAGTTAATTCTGTGACTTCTTTTGATAAGGGACTGCAAAAATCTAAATTGTTTTATTAAATCAATCTGACTCTAAAAAAATTGCTATTTATTAAAGGCTTTTGAGAAAACTATTTAATAAGGGTCTATACTAGGTTTATTCAATTAAAAAGATAGTGAGCCACATAACATGAAAAGTTAATCAAGTGCAATTGCAACAATTCAAAGGCAACATCGGACGGCAATTCTCCCCTTACAATCAAGGTAGGTTAAGGCAAGCAGAACTCCAGCTGGGTCCTGTTTTATATTCTTATTAAATCAAATTTCAGACGTTTTGTGTGCAGATCAGAGGCACAGCGAAGCGAGGCCAACGCAATGGGGCGGCTTTGTGTGAAAATTGAATGAGTATAAATCATAATGAATTCCATCGAAGTCGAGGCTAACACTAACGAAAAGCCAAAAGGATAGGTTGAATGAGGGCGGTGGGACAGAAGAACAAAGGACTACGATAATTTCCTTTATTGCATCCCGTATTACTGATTTTCGAACCCACAAATGCAATTCTAGCTACAATCTTACTACGAACATAAAAAGATGAGTGAGATAGAAAAGTCACTTTTTCACAACCTCAGGTCACGAAATTGAAGACCCAAACCTAATTTTCTCCTATTTTGTGACTAATGGTGATGACTTTTGCTTTTCAATGGACTTTCCTCCACCAAACAAAATAGCCGCCTCCATGTGTACTGTATCTGATGTCTGTTTTGGACAGGAAAGGTTCTAATCAATGCGGTAGCGTATAAAAAGATGAGGTAAAGAAATGAATTGTGCAGCATTTGGATAGCAAATAAAAAACTGGTCAGAGCAAGCTTAACTGCTTCCCAATCATACAGAATTCTACAGGTAAATGCAAAGGATGTGTGGTGTGTGAAATGATTGGGGGGGGGGGAGCTTGCAGCTGCGTATAACTACCTAACTAATAAGACATGCATAAAGTCAACTAAATTATTAATTAGTGGGCGATCAACTGATTGGCGAGCGATGAATCTAAACCGTTTTCAAACCATTCAACGTTAGGTACCTCAAAGCAACTGGTTTTCATTGGCAATCACTAAAATGGGCATTGTCGACAACTCTGTGTGTAAAAAATCAGGCCGGGTTTAAACATCACAGCAAAACAATCAGATCATTGATTCCCGAACCGAAATCACTTGAAATCACCTGCTCTAAAAACTGTAAACCATATCTGGCCATAGTGACGATGAGCACGTGAAACAGTGCAAATGAAATCAAAGAGAATGAGTAATGACCTGTCCTGAGTTGAGACACAATGAAAATTAGATATAATAGCCTAAAACCAGTTCCTCATGCTAAATTAGCGGGCATACACCAAAGTTGATTTAGCTTTAATGAATATAGAATGATCGTGAGATTGTGCGTGGTTAACGTATTTTTTCAATCAATCCACGCACAAAGTAATCTATCTATTGTAAAAGGGTACTAAGAGTAGGTAAAACGCGTGTTGAATACACGTTCTTTCATTTTATAAGAAAGTGGTTTTTTTATCAGAAAGTACTACTCGGCTACTTAAAAAGTTAAGAAAGTTCAGTACTGGATTTTTCAAACCTAAGAAAGTTTATAAGTGTATAAGTGTTGCCTAAAATGCAATTTATCTGTGTACAATGTTATGGATGTTATATTGGCTTTCTTCTAACAATTTAACGTCTGTTACTTACTAAGATTTATCAGAATTTCAAGTGTACATGAAGCTTTTTACTGTTCTCTAATGTGCATGTGCAAAACACTGGAATTCAAAAAATTATTGCGTGGAAAGTGTTAAGAAAGTATCGATACTGGAATCATGTAAAAGTTAAGAAAGTCTAGTACTGGGTTTCAAAAAAGCTTTCTTTTAAAAAAATGTGTATCACAGATATACATGCATTCTTCAGAAGAGAAGGATCACAACGGAAAACTACTTTTATGCAATGTTACATATAGTGAAGGAGATTATGTGAGATTATGTCAAAAAGCCAGTAGGACCAGCTAATGCTGGGTTCACAATGTAGATGTTCTTCTATAGATTCGGAAAGTCATCGGCAAAACGAAGAATATCGGCACGTGCCAACAAAGGTGCCGCGTGTAAACACAGTCGATGGGTTGCTTGTCGATGAAGTAGAACACGTTCTTCTACTTCTCGTAGACTTTTGTCGATGGATTGATGTAATGTCGTTTTCCATGGTCTTTTTCCTTCTTTTTAAATATCTAAGCATATACTAATGTTTCACGAGTGTTTTCTTTAATGCTTTATCCAGCAACTACAGCGCGCAAATAGTTTTTCTACCCTAGTTTATGTAGACAAATGTCTATCCGACTCCTTCCTTTTTGTCGATGACTCTCTGAATCTATAGAGAAAAATCTATAGCGCGAGCCCAGCGTAAATTTATTGAGTTCCAAAAAAATTCAGCTCGAGAAGTGAATAAGAGTTTGAAACTTTGCATGTGAGATTACTGACTGGCTAAAGTAATTGCCAAGATGGTTCTGTAACTTCCGGGGATAAAATCATCCACTCTCTTCACCCTGATAAAAATTAACAAGGTGCAAAACCCGCATTGGTATTTGAACCCTTGTGTGCTACTCAGGGAAATCAAGAGTTCAAAGAACCTACTACAAAATATGTCAATTAAGTGGATTCTGATGTAAGGTCTTTTGAACGTGCAGTGATTCGAATTTGCTAGACTTATGGCCTTCAAGGAAGATGATAATACTTAAGCAAATTACAGTGACATAAGCGATTTATAAAAAATAACTCCTCTGTAATTAGATAAATGTTGATCATTCACACAGCAGACCGCAGCAAGCATTGGTATGAAAGCTGCAATAGAGAATTGGCAAGACTCAATGTGGTTAGACTGCATCGCTTTCTCACGACTTCTCTATCCAGGAAAGGGCGGCATCGTTTCATGTTGATAACGAACAAAGCTCCATATAGTACTCAACAATACTCGAAAAATTTGTTTACCTAAAGCAAGATCTGATTTTGCAATTAAGACTACCCCCTACTACTTCTTAATTTCATAGGACTTTCTATGAGCCAGTTCCGTTGCCGACATAAAATCGTATGCCTCTGTCGACATGGGTAAACACTGACGAATCATGAGGCTGTCTGACGATTTGAAGAAGCAGTAATCGCTATTATGAGTCTACTAAAGACTGATTCGTGATTGACTTAATCAACTAATTCAAACTCTGGACATATAAAAGCAACGACAGATGAGGACGCCTATAGCAAGATGAGGATACCTATAGCAAGACTGTAGTAGGATACCTATACAATACACGTCCGATGTAGCTTAGTTCTTAAGACGTACACCTACTACTACCAACACCGCTGCTGAAAAATGAGAGAATTTAACTAACAAACGTTGAAATGTTAATGGATGCTGGAAATTTCTAGCTCAGATAGAAACCATTTTGAAAAATGGCTATACATTAGCCAAAAATAGCTGCATTGAGCATGGTACCAAAGTGCAAGATATATTTCTAAGAAATGCATGGGAAATAAAGAAGATACGATAAATCACTACTTCACTGTTGGAATTAGTTCATTACTGTGCAAACAGATTCTAAGAAAACAGGTGGAAACCTATAGTTTCAGGATATCAAAAGGGCGTTGCAAAATTTTCATGGGGTTGTAAATTCTGGAGAGGAAAGTAACCAGAATGTAATTATGTAAATTTGGTTGAAGCCAAGTTGATATTTAAATAGTCTGTTGATACTACAGAACTTTACTACAGCACGAAAAAGCCCAAAGACACAGACCACATGTGCAGAAAAAGGCAAATGGAAGAAATGGCAAATGGAACAAATCGAGATAATCTGAGGACAGGGGAGAAATTGTGGTGAACAAAGAAACTAACAGCAGGCTTAGAGCCATGTACACATCAAAGCTTGAAGCGACTGCTAGCCAAAAACTAGGTGCTGTAATCAATAAGAGACAAATATACAGCAGAGATTATGTTTCACTAAACCGGCCTAATGAAAAAGTATACAATCAGTAAAATTCAGTTAGATTGCAATTTAAGAAGAGCAACGTAGAACAAGTGGACCAAGTTCAAACACCAATTAGTCAAGCTTCCCAATGAAAACTCAATTACATTTGCAAATAGCAAGCAGCATTTTGTCAAAAAGGTGCCAACCAACGTCAAATAAGAGAGAAATGTTGTTCTAAATTAGTATGTCTTTTCCAAAATTAACTAGTTCAAGAAAAATTGCAAAGTGCTGTTGAACACAGCTTCTCATTTCTACATAAAAAAGCTCTACAATGCTTTAAAGCATACCTCAAAAACTTCTGATTCAGGAACCAATGCACTTCCAAGTAGTTTTAAATCAATTTCCCCATCCTAAAAGAAAGAAGTAAATTCATTCTACAGGGGAAACTTGCCACAAAATTGGAATTCAAACTTAAAATCAACTACTCCTAAGAAGGCTGTTCTACGTCAATAGAAATGAAGTGCTCTCTCTCATAGCAAAAAAGGCACTCCCATCTTTGGACATGTCTTCCTCTTCTATTTGTCGCTTGAAATGAAATGTGTTGCCGGCTCAGGCAAGACTCAAAAAGGATTTTTAAAAATTCCACGGCAAAAGATAATAAAATGTCTGCAATGAAAATCTGAGTGTAACAATAGTGAATAAAACAGCACTAGAGATGAAAAGGGAAACCAATCAGTAAAAAAATGAAATGAAAGAAATTTGATTTCAGTGTGAATATTTGTAAATGAAAGGGCTTGGAGCCACAATCACACAAATTATTATATGATTATAGAATCATATAACAATGTGTGTGTGATTGTGGCTCCAAGCCACTATAATCAATACGATCACTATAATCATAAACCCAATACACTATAATCATAATCCAATTCTATAGATTATAGAAGTGGTTTATGATTATAGAAAAATGAAAGAATCCCCTACAATCATCAAAAGCACACGTTGCAAAAATGCATTATGGAAAATCATTGCTATAAGATACAAGAAACTAAAAAGGCTAGATATAAATTGATTTCGAAATTTAAGCATTAGATAAAGAAACTACATAATCTATCAAACATTTTTCTGAACCGTCAAAACTTTTCTATTTTCAAATTAAAGCATGCTTTATAACTTTGAAATTCATTTAGTAATTTATGCCATAATAACCTACTTTGAAATACAGCAGTCTGTATGGTAAAGGATACTGTTTTAACTCTTGGCAAGTCTAGTCGGCTGCTAAATCGCAACTTTAATCACGTGACTTTCTGTATAGCAATACTTTTCATAAAACAAGGGAAAAGGCCTAAGTTCATCCTGTAAACTTATGACAATAGTAGCTGTGAATGCCACTTATGGATTGACACTGAATCACTGAATTAAACATGAGAGGACCTAGCACAGATCCCTGGGCCACACCATGAGCGGCTGTTCTCCAGAAGCAAAATGATCCATTTATTTTACCCTCTGCTTTCTTCTATTGACATAATTGCAAATTAAAGTCAATGCTTCATTTTCAAGGCCATAGGTTGTCAATTTTGTAAGCAGAAAGTCATGACTTAAATTATCAAAAGCGCTAGAAAGATCATTTACACAGTACCCATAAATTCTCAAAATCGAATGCCATTTCATACGTCCAACGAGCCTGCGAAGAGCATGTTTGACATGCTGGGAAAACGTTTTACTTGCCAATGGCTTCTACTTAAAGATGTAACATCCGTTTAATGTAAAGCCCTGATCTTGATTTCTTTCAGTTTCTATACAAAACCAATTTGTTTTTATTCTCAGTTCAAAATTCTATGAAACATCAGCGCATAAAAACAACTGAATTTTGCTAAGAATTTTTGTTGGCATGGTACTTATGGGCGACTCCTTGCCAGTATTAAATGCTACGAAATAATTAGCTATTTTATCATTAGCAAACAAAAGGAGAAGGAACTTGATACTTCATGAAAATCATGCAGCTAAGAATGATATGGATCTTTGCATTACTTGCTGTTTGCTCTACTGTTATACAATACATAGTTGTGCGTGCATGTGGTTCTACCCTTGTCGCACTCCTAACAACTCCTTTCGTATAAAGTTACTTCGTAGAACAGAATACACACTTTTTAAATAAGAATAACTAACTTTTTCCGAGCCTCAATATTCCCAAATTTTTGTGGTTTTGAGCTTAAGATTATTCTTAAAATACACTTAAGTGTCAAAGGTGTAGCTTGGTCTGGAAATGAAAGGAATATATTCAAGTCTTTGTTGATGTCATGATCAATCACAAAGCAAATCAAAAGAGTACCAAAAATAATATATTTTGTATTGATTGTCCAAACGTTAGTATAAAAACACCATTATAGCTCGAATACACAAAACTTTTAAGTCTTGATGAAGCTTGAGCCTTGATTTATTCTTAAATTATACTTAAATTTCAGCGATTTTGAGCCTGAATATTCTTATGAACTTTATTCTTATAAAAAAAGAAGTATATAGCTTTCTACTAAGGTAATTACTCTCCAGATAATATCACGTGCTTATCTACTATGAGATGCTAATAGTTCCATATAAGGTTGAAACATAAGTTATGACCACGTGAAAGATAAGCATAAAACAGGTCTAGGATTCAAAACAAGACAAGAATTCAAAGGAAGTAAATAACATCTTCCTGAATGATTTTCAAACAAATGTGGCATACTTGTAATGAACAGATCTATCTTCATCACAAGCTCTAATCCAATAAAAAGGAAAAGGTTGATTTTTGTCTGTTGCATAATCGTTGTTAGAAATCTGACAAGACTAAGCGTGTAACCAG
The DNA here is from genome assembly GCA_900291935.2 of Cassiopea xamachana. Taxonomy (NCBI): domain Eukaryota; kingdom Metazoa; phylum Cnidaria; class Scyphozoa; order Rhizostomeae; family Cassiopeidae; genus Cassiopea; species Cassiopea xamachana. The sequence goes on from OLMO02000301.1 coordinate 1,180,934, forward strand.
CCACAGGCTTTCCGTGTTGGTTCGCTGAGAAAAGCATGCAATTATGCGGAGGAGCGTAAGCAAGAAAGTCACAATCTTCCTGTTCCCTTGTAGCATTGTCATTTAACTCTTAATCAACTTTGGGAAATATTAAAATCTGGATGTTGGGGAATTGTTCTCACGATGCTAAAGAACGCGAGCACTAAAACCATTGCGTCTGGGGAACCTATGTGTCTAGGTCTGAAGAGAAATTTAAGAACGTTAGTGTCTGCCATGAGAAAACCAAAGGGAGATCCTATTATGACGTCATTATAGTGGTCGGATTAGGATAATAGGAACGGAAATAAAGCAGCAATTAAGAAATTAAAAGTAAACATTAGACGATAATGTATGGGGTAAATCTGCGAGATTAGACGATAGTGATAGCATCAGCGACGTAATCCAAGCGCATGAGCAACGCTAATAGGCGACGAACGTATTATTCTGGAAAAGAAGAAAAGCATAGATTGACATCCGGGTCTCATTCACGCAGACACATGTTCCCATGATCAGTAGACGACGATGTCTGAAAGATGATGTCAGTTCTGGTGACCTATATTGAATTAATTGCTGGCTACCTATACAAAAATATATCTAGAGCTATACTGTTAACAAACTTATTGCAAAGAGCATGGAACATATCCTATCAATACAAAACTCTAGAGGGACATGCTCATTGATGAATATAAACTTACTTCTTTGCTATGAACTTCTTATCAACGGTCATATAAGCATGGATAGGGGTTATATGGAGCACAGGAGGCATGTTACCCCACTTTTCATAAATCTATATACGTAAAATCAAACTCTGCAGCTAACCAAATTGCCAGTTTTTTCTTGTGAGAGTGCTCCTAGATACATGCACTCCCACTTCCTTAATACTTCTTATATCTATGTAATGCCCCAAAACTGCAACACCCAATGAGTACAGGTCCACAACGTCACAAAACAGGCGCGTCCCTATTCCTCAAATAGCCAACTCTATTACAGTTGTTTTTCTCTAAGAAAGATTTTTTCACACAGTACTGAAACTTTCTTAACTTTCTCACGATTCCAGTATCAAAACTTTCTTAAGACTTTCTTAGCAAAACATTTTGAGTTCCAGTGTTTTAAGCATGCGCATTAATGGAAAGTGAAGAAGTGCCATGCATACCTCAAACGATGATACATCTTAGTAAACAACAGAAGTTAAATAGTTAGAAGGCAGCCAAAATAACATATATAACATTTTGTATACAGACAAATCCAACTCTTAATACATACAAACCATTAACTTTTTACGTCTCAGACAATCCAGTTCTTAACTTTCTTAACTTTTTGAGTAGCTGAGTATTGCTTTCTCATAAACTTCTTAGTTATGAAAAAACGTGTGCACACTTTTATTAGAATATTGAATTTTTACTGAGTCTCAATATTCTTGAAATTTTTTGGTCTTGAGCTTCAAAGACTCAAAAGCAAAGAAGATTTTAAGATTATTAAGGAGGCTCGGTAAACAATTAGATATTGTTATAAAAATGTGTATTACATGCTTCTTCATACGTATGTCTCATGTCTTGTTGAATTTCAAGCCTTCATATACATATTACATTTATAGTATTAAAGCAGTGGTTCTTAACCTGGGCTCCATCGAACCCCAGGGGTATGCTGAGTCAGTTTCAGGGGGTTTGGCGGTTTGGTTCACCCAACTCGTATGAGTCGTATGATAATTGTCACTGCGTTTTTACTTTTGCGTGAAAATAATGTTTTGCTGGTTTTGGGGCTTGACGAATGAATGTATAGAACTTGTGGGGCTCAGTACCCCTAAAAACGTTCAGAACTACTAATAAAATGAAGAGGTCTAAAAGTGTCATACAATGATAAGGCATATATGTTAAATTGTGTGACAGCTAGGTGATTTTCATAACATTTATCCTCGAGCAGAAATCAAACTAGCTACAAACCACGATGTGCTAATCCATGTACGCAGATACATATCACAAGTCACTACTCAATCAATGTGTATCAAGGCAACAAATTTGCATTGCATGAAAAATATCCACGCACCACCCATAAAAATTCAAATTCAATTTATATCGGGCAATTAGACTGTACAGTTATGCAAAGAGAAGCAGCTAAAAAGCGACCACAAGCATAGCCCACAGACCAAGATAGAGGAATTCTCGCTTCAGAAATACTGTAACGTGAAACCGAGAACAAATCATATTTGGTGGAGTTGGCTAATAGCAGAATTGAGGTCTATTGGTCTATAACTAATAAATGCATCATTTACATGGAACAAGGCTTGGCTATCAAGACAAATTCTTTAATTAAGGACCATTTTATATCCCTCTACGTATGCACCGACATCTAATTAGGCCAAAATTAAGATGCATCTTCTTCACATCTAGATAACTCGCAGCACTTTATGACTGATATGACAGCTGACATTGAAAGCAGTTCAGTCAATAGTCAGTGTATGAAGCCATGCGTAAACAAATCAATCAATTAATCGAAGACAAATCACTGAAATCAGTAAAGCTGGTTATCAATCAACTGCCTGATTACTCAAACGACCAATCAGTCATTAGAGACATCGATAAATGCTTCGATCTAGTGTGAATACTTATATTTTTCAAAATATTCCGTGCACCTTTTTCAGATAAGCAAAATGTTCTTGTGTATTGTCAATTCTTACAAAGGGAATTCTGAAAGTGAAAAATAACCAACTTGATATTCATGAAGGGCACTACCAAAATCAGTGAAAATTAAAAAAAATTACACTTTACTGAAATTCAACATTGACATGCAGCAGCAACAACTAATTTTGTTTTTTAGTAAGAAATGTCGGGGAAAGGAATTCTTAAGACTTGGGCATTTTGAGCCTCATTTTCTTATAAACTTTTTCTTATATACAAAAAAAACGTGTAACAGGTGCTACTGAGAATAAATTTTACCTGCGGGATCATGGGAAATATTTGAAAGTACGTGCTTTGTAAAAGACGTGCCTACAGTTAAGTCTGAGGCTTCTGTTAATTCTTGAGGGACTAGTTCATCCTAATAAGCTATGCACGTGTGGATCTATCTATACCGTGCTTAACTCATTCATAAACTTCTAACTTCAAACTTAAGACTAATCTATTTAAACCACGAAGTATATATGTATAACAACAACAACAACTCTAATCAAGACTTCTTCGTAGTGCAGTATCAACATATTTCTGGATATTACAGCATCAACAACGCTTTCAGTTGCATTGAGTCATTTTTCAAGCAAAAGATCCCAGCAATCCATAGCAGGGATATAAAAATGCAATCCAACATATTCTGACTGGTGTTGTGATTAATGTTGATTGATTAGCAATGGATTAGATGCAACGACTTCAAAATCCACAAAAGCCTATTGAATAAACGCTACTAATCCAGATTTTTTCAGCTTATTCTATTAAGGTACGTAACAAGAATAAAAGCCGAGAGAGTAACAATTATTGCTCAATCAACAGAGATATGCTGCAATTGTGAGAGTAATCGTGAAGATTACGGCTGTAAGAAGAAAATGGCGATCGTGGTCTCAGACCATTGACAACCACAAGAATTTTGCACTTGGTACTTACATTACCAAGTGTTGGTGGTTCAAGATCAGGAAGGACACGACAAGAGATACATAATACTAAAAAAATGCGCAAAATGAGGTGCCATTTAATTCACGTCGCTTTAAATGGTTTTCCAACGGCGCCGTGTGCGTCAAGAAATCAAGAATTACTTCGTGATTTATCACAATGAGCATTTGAGTTCGACCCTTTCCCGCCAAAATGACAAAATTTAAGTGGTAAGCATTGGCGAGTTGAGACAAAAGTTATGCTTATCACCATGCTATTCTCGATTAGGAAGAAATATGATATCAAAGTTAATAATAATGGTTTTGTTGCGGGTGATCAGATTAAGTAATAACATATGGCAAACAAAGTGAACTCAATTCTACATCAAATAATAAAAAGTAAAAATTTCTCTCTCTTACGACATTCAGCACACATACACGAGCTTTTTTATAGAAAGTTTCTTTTGGCCAAGTACTGAAACTTCCTTAACATTTTCACAATTCCAGTATCAAAGCTTTCTTAACACTGTCTTAGCAAACATTTTTGAGTTATGTTTTGTGCATGCACATTAACGGAAAGTGAAAAGGCTCCATGTACACTTGAAATGATGACACATCTTTGTAATTAATAGGCGTTAAACAGATAGGCATGCCTACGGCCTGCGGAGAGTTTTAATCCGACCCGCAAAGAATTTTTCATGTCCTCTCCTCTGAATTGATGAAGTTTTGAAAAAGTTTCGAAATTTGGTTTTTGTGACAAGAGATGATTGCAAGCCTGAAGAGCATTGTACAGTGTGTATTATCAAGATTTTCAAGAGTGTTCCCGGCAATATGGCTGGACTTTATTAGCTACTCCTAGAAAATTACGATGAAATATTTAAAAAATGTCCATCGGACTTTGGTCGGCTAGGCCGCCATTCCCACAATGTAGGGATACTGCATATCATCTGAGGGTCCTGTTTTCCAAGATTGTGATAAGAATTCATTCGAAATGATTTGACATACAATGCCTCGTAGGAAGCCAATGCGCATGCGCACAATTTTCCATCACGTGTTTTCTGTTCATGGCCCGTGGTCTTTGCTAAAAAACAAAATTTGGCCCATATGAGAAAAAAAGTTGGCCCATGCATGTGTTAGAGGATAGCCAAAATCAAATACATGACATTTTGTGCACAGATAAATCGAATAGTAAATGCATAGACACTAAAAAACTTTCTTAAGTCTCAAAAATCCAGTACTGAACTTTCCTAACTTTTTGAGCAGCTGAGTACTACTTTCTTATAAACCGTTTCCATATAAAAAAATGTGTATATCAATCAGTGTGCTATGGTCCTCGAGCAATGCTTCCATCTGGCTGCAGTTCAATTTGGCTTTCTAAAATATTCATCAAGAAATCTAGCGTGGTAACTGTAAATTTTAGAAACAAACACTTCTGCGTGAGTGTGGCTTGCAAAATTGCTACATATTGTATGTCTATATGGGAAAGCGAAATGTTCTATGCGCAGCTAGCCCACCGCAAAAGCGAGGATTTTCACAATTTGTGTGAAAGCGTTCAATTAGAACTTTAAGTACTTCCTGGGTTGAGGCTTATTCTTAATGGCTAGAAGCATTTAATATTTTAATAATTCATTCTTCAGATGTGAAGTCTGTAATTAATGATAGAGAAATAACGTTCATTTTCATATACTATGGCCTGGTCTAAACTGTTAAATCTAACATCAACAAACTTAATCTTGTCTCCCTTTCTACTTAAACTTCCCCTCATTCTCTCAGTTTTTCCTTTGTCGGGACTTTGTTATAGGCCCCACGGCCTTTCCCCGACATTACTTACTAAAAAAAAACAATACCTAATTTTTCGCTGAACTTCAATAGTCTTAAATTTTCTTAGCTTTGAGTATTAGAATATTCATAAATTATTCTTAAGTACTTACTAAAGGCATAACTTCGCGTGAAAATCAAATGAAATATATTCAAATCATCGTTGATGTTTTACTTCACCATATGGCATAACAGATGTTGAATAGGATAATAAATATTGTATCGATAGTGTAAAAAATAATCTACAAGCAGTGCTATAACGTAAATACACAAAAAGTCTTGGTGAAACTTGAGCTTTGCATTATTCTTAAATTATTCTCAAATTTCGGCGATTCTGAGTCTTAATATTCTTCCATCACCAAGCAATATTACCGGGGATTCCCTTAGACCAGATACTGATGCTTCTCTTTATATTCTTGAGCTAACTGTCGGATTTAAATCCAATCTTCAAGTTAATAGCTATCGAAAGAAAGTGAAGTACGAATCTCTCATACCTGACCTCACTCCTACATTTTCTAATAATAAATTCATCAATCTCTCGATGAGTACTCTTGGACTTCTGGGTAAATCATCTGACTCCTTGTTATCATTTTTGGAAGATCTCAAATTTGACAAGCCTTCATCAAAATATATAATTAAGAAGATCACGAACATATCGATAAGATGTAGCTATTACATATTCTGTCTCAGAAAAAAGCCCTGGAGCAACCTGCATTATTAGAATTTTAATCACTGCTTATTATCATTAATTCTTTTTCGTATGTGCACAATTTATAGAAGTATTAGTAGTAGCAGTTGTTGCTTTTACCCTTTTGTTGTATTTGGCTTTCTTGCTGTTTTTTTATTTTCTTTTCTTATTTTTTTTGTCTTTTTGACATAAAGAAATGGGAAATAGCCAATTATACACTGCCTAATGTTAGAGAGGTGTACGACTGTATTGTAAGATATATTCAATTATATGAAGTTTAAAAAAACAATTGTTTATTTCAACAAATACCAAAATTATCCTTATGCGAGCTTTCATAAGCTACATACGCTTTATGCAAACTACTTGAGACGTAATCAGTACAATTGATCATAACAAATCAGGATGAAAATCAGTGATCACTGATCAATCATAAGAATCAGATGGTGAGCTTTCAAATTACAAGATTCTAGAAGCAAATGAATAAGATGCTTACGACCTTCACACTTTTGTTTGTAAAAATACCTGATTTCTCGCTGAGCCTTGATATTCTTAAATTTTTCAGGCTTTGAGCCTAATATTATTCTTAAATCATTTTTGGATTTGAAAGGTGTTACTTCGTCTTAAAATGAAAGGCATGCATTCAAAATTTAATGATGCCTTACTTAATCATAAAGCAAATCAAAGGAGGAAACAGAATAATAAATATTGTATCAATCGTGAAGAATTTAATCTACAAATAGTACTATAACTCAAATGCACGAAAGATCTACGTCTTGGTGAACTTGATCCTTGTATTATTCTAAAATTATTCTTGAATTTTAGTGGTTCTGAGTCTAAATATTCTTATAAACTTTAGTCTGATAAAAATAAAAGCGTGTATCTATTTCAGTTCTATAGCATGTCAAAAATAGCGTCAAGAGGGATGAAAATCTCAAGAAGCATGATTCAGTGTTTAAACCCGGGAATCAATTTAAATACTGATTAGTCAACCATCAGCGATCACTATTTTTCTTACTATTGTGGGCACTTTCTTCTCAAAATTCTTTATTCCATATAGTAAATCCAAAGAAGGGACTATAATTAAAGTTCTTCCCAAATGGTACCCTTAATGTCTTCAATGGCATTTCTCACCGAAACTATTTCAAATGACTTTTCATATGCGCAGGGTACAATTTGGCCATGAGAGACTGTAAATGCTGATAAAGATCTCACAAAAGGTGTAATGAAATGGTTGGCAAAGATGCAAAAACCTGCCAAAAAGAGCTAAAACCTCCCCATTTCCGATAGGAATTACGTTAGTGAGCTTCAAACTAAGCCTAGCCTTTTCCTGCCACAACATCCTAGAATTTACTAAAAAGGAATATTCCCATGCGAAAGGAGAGCTGGTCTATCTTCGTATTCACTTGATCCATCGAGATCTTAACGTAGCTTCTATGTTCTTGCAAGACGACATCAAACGCCCACTTCGTTAAGCAGATCTAAATTAAGATTTGCTGAAATGAATGAACCAAGCGAGAGATGAAAACATAGTTGAGTATACCTGAGTTTGCACAAAATAGCATACGAAGTTGAAAATAATGACACCACAGAAAAGCGGGGAATAAGCAGGTCGGTTGAACAACTTCTGCAAGTCATCATAGAGCTTGCAGGGAACCTTCATGAGCACGGTTGGTGTTGAAAGACGTTTGGAGCTAGTCGTTAAATCAAGCCGCAACTCTAACAAAATATGATTGTGAGGTCATATTTTAGCTTAAATTGGTGACCAACATGTGCCATGGTAATCTAGTATAATGCACTCAGAAAAATATAGAAGGAGAATTAGTGAAACTCTCCTAAGATCAAGAATAAGAAAGAAACAAAACGGATTTCATGAAATAGATATCGACTTATCTCCATAATAAAGCTACTGAAAACAGCGTAAACTATTGCTTCGAAACGAGGTAGAAAAGGGGCTGTTCAATAATTACGTCACGCTTTGAGGGTAGGTGGTTCTAGACCCTTTTCGTGATTCACTGTGACGGTAAACTAGGGAGGGGGTGTGGGCGATACTTAATTCAAGCCCGTAGCGTCATGTTAAGCAGTATTTTTTTATTGCGAAGTTTTGCATAATGAAGGAACTCCGACACTCAGCACACGGCGGCCTAAATTAAGCGTTGACCAAACGACTAGACTTTTCTCTCGACTTTTGCTATAGATTTGTATTGCAAAAATCTAGTGATGTATTGTATTGTGGCCAAACGACTAGACATTTGACAAAACAATTTACTCGACTTTCCAACTTAGAGTCTTGCCTTCACAAAAGATTTTTCCCACTTGCAACAACAACCAGTAAGACTACAAAAGAGTACAGATTTTCATGATAAAATGGAGTGCGATCGAAGTACAATAATGGTATTTGAAGCTTTATCAGAGCGTGAGTGTTTATTTCATGAAAGTGAACGAAAAGCGAAGGCTGGAAAGGGTTATTTTAAGAATGTTAGTACGTAAGTTGATATTGAAAATGCCGGTGGGTCTATAATGAGAACAAGACCAGACACAAGGCCTTGACAGCAAGGAATTTGCAGTGTTTATATTTACAAAAGTCATAAAGTAGGCATGCGCGAACTATAAAAATTTCGAGAAAGTAGCCAAACGACAATACAACGCTATACAATTTCAAAATCCATTTAATGTTTTTGATCAAGATCAAAAACACTATACATGGAAAATGTATACTGTACAGCTCTATACAAGGTGGAAAAACGACTAGACTTTTTTACTAGATTTTTGCATAGAGAAAAGTCGAGAGAAAAATCTAGTCGTTTGGCCGAGGCTTCAGTGACATTGTCGAACCAAACCATGTTTTATAGTTTCTATTTATCCTTTCCCCACCTTGCTTTATACAGCGCCTAATTTAGAGTGATCTTGGAAATTCAAGTAGTGGTCTTGGAAAGGAAAATTAGTGTGGAGAAATGGGGCACTTTGATAAGATTTTTGCTCACAAGAGTCCTTCGATAAGTTTCTTGTCCAAAAACTAATGAAGTCTACCAGTCTTTTTTCCAATAAATTTGAGCTGGTGAGAAGGCATTTCCTACGCTCTCCAACGAAGAGCTTCGCCCCCAGACCCCCCTTTCCTCCTTCCCCCAATTTTCAGATTACTTGTTCTCTACATTTCACCTTTGCACGCGTAATTGCGTATGACTTGGCCAATCGATTTTTTAATTGGCCCTGTAACTGAATGGCGTAACAATAGAATTCTACGAAAAATGTCAGGTATAGGATCAGCATGGGATGCATCATGGAGTTTGCAGAAACAGTAGTGTTGGAAAATCATGTTAAATTAGGCACTGCCTTGTCATGTAGATGGAAGATTTTAGATGGGAGACATGTAGTGTTTGGGACCTTTTGGTGCCTTAGTCCTATAATTTTTATATTTTGAGTAATTCTCATTCGACTACTCCAATGCTTTGCTATATGTCAAAATGTCTGCTTTCACTGGATCTCTGATGTCTAGGAATGTGATATTCCAGAAATCAAGTGTAGAAGTAGATACTTTTTATTAAATGACGTTGATATAGGACGAGAGCTTGGACGAGCGGCTCACAATTTAATATTGGCTAATAATAATTGGTTTATTTTAAACATTCTTTGCTGGCTTTTGTAGCGCAGCAGTTAAACACAAATATAAGTCAAATGGGTCTTGTGAACAAACGCGATGGAGCGTGATGATGGGAATGGGTGGTTCCAAAATGGCAATTTCAACGTGACGTAATAATTGAACACTCCCAAAGGTGCAGGAACAAAAAATGGTACATATGATTATTAAGATACAAATTACTTCAAGCAGTGGACCCGAGCAATTAAAATTGTTTAAATGTGTGAAGGAATACTATAGGGCGTAACTTTCCGTTTTGTCTGCAACGTTGAAATTCGAAAGGAACATATGGTTAACACATTGCTTCAACATGGATATGATCTTTGATAATATTTCATCTGCATAAATTGTTTGGTTTCCATCGACTGGCACAGAACATTAATCAACCTCCAAATGCAGGAGTGAGAAGAGCGAGTTTTATAAAAGCAAAATTCAAACTAAAATGAGGCAGAACTGTAAATTTGATGAGAAAAGATTCTTCAAATTGGAGACACGATAATGGTATTCAGCTAAGACATTTTTTCAAATTCAAGGCCATTCTTGTCTTCATCAAGAAAGAATTCTCTCTTAAAGAAAAGGCTTTTGAAGGTGGTTTGATGTGAAGCCAATATAATGAATTATAAAGAGTAACTCATGGCTTTTATTAACATGTAAATGTGCTTCAATTTTCATAAACTCAATAAAACACAACGAAATTGTAGCTGGTATCCAAAAATAAATTTTAAAACTTGGATATAGTTCCTGGGAGGTATCTTCTAACACCCCTTCCAAAAGGTCTGCACAAAAACTTACATTACGAATACAAATATAACCTTGAAACTCATTTTTGCTTCAGAACATGATGTAATGGCAAGGAAGTAAGAGAGAAACAAGCAAGAGACTCTTATTACTTCTTCTATTGAACGATGCAAAGAAGAAAGTTGCAGGCTGCGCCTTCAAGGGATGGGCTTGGCAGGAGCAGATGACCTAAGCACACCAATGCTAAACTGCCGTTGAAAATATAAAGAAAAGGGAAGTGGTAAAAAAGAAAAAGCAACTCACTTTCAAAGACGGAAGAACTACGTCATTCACAAAGAAACAAATCTATACGGAGAAATTTTCCATGGGCACTAAGTAAGTCGAAGAATAAGGCAATCTCTCAAAAGGGGCATTTGGCACAGAAAATGTGAACCAAGCATAATTTTTAGGATTCGGCAGGACTTTGCAAAATATGTAGAAATTTATAACTGCAAATGAAAGCTTTTCAACAGAATGGTAAACAACAAGACTAGATCAAAGTCGCTTCAGTAAAGAGTGTTGATTCATTCTTTAGTAATCTTCCTATGTTACTCCTGTTTAAGACACATAGTTAACAATATACTGTACAGCTGCTTGTGGAAACAACAATAACAAAAGTAAAGGTTCTATGGAAGAGCTGCTTTTCAAGAGTTAGTTTACACAGTTGCCATCGCAATCCTGGGGAAATACGGCATAAGCACGCAGAACAAGTTTGAAATTAGGCAGCAAACGCGCTGGAGCCGCTATCAAAATTGCACAGTCTAACCAAAACATCTCTGCGTTACTGTATCATTACCCGCTCAAAATCACGTACTTTTAATCTTAGCTTGAACACAATAGTAAATTATTTAGTGAAATTTCTCCTATAGCTACATCACCATTGGCTATAGCAGATAGCTAAAATGGAAACTAATGAGGCTGAAGTTAGTGAATAGCAAATCTCCATTGAATGGCCGGTGAATGAAAGCGGGGAATTTCACACCTGCATAGAGCGAAATCGTCTGTATGCTGCTGAAGAACCCATGCATACACGTAATCCGAAGCTCTGTAGGTCAGATGACCTTATAAACCGGTGACATAGCAGTACATGAGGGCCGAACAACAAGAAAATCAGTTGGCCGCTTGTGTTGTGACCTAAGTGCAGTAATCTACTTGCTGTTCGAAGTCATTATGTGTGGTTACACTTTCATACCACAATCGGAACAGCCAAGAAAATGTTTAGCAAAATTTTGCATGATAAAGAACGCCGAAAATCAGGTCAGAGAAATAAGTAAATATTTCAGAAAATTAAGATAACTGCAACAAGCAAGTCGCATCTAATATAAATAAATTTATAAATATAAATACATATATATATATACATATATGTATATATATGATATATATATATATGATATATATATATATATATATATATATATATATATATATATATATATATATATATATATATATATATATATATATATATATATATATAAATGTAAGAGGAGAAATTAGCAATGGGGTACAAAAGTTGGATTGCTAATGAGAAACAAGAATACTAGTGAGTAAACAACAGAAAAACAACAGGTGATGACGTATGAGCTAGGGTAAATGCACTGCATGATTAAGAAACATTGAAGTAATTAATGAATTATGCGAGGACTAAGGAAGACTTTCCGAAGTGCCAAACAAGATAAGAACAAAGCAAATCTGCAATAGATATCAATTAGGTATCATGAATGACGAATGAAAGATATTAAACAATGATTGTGATTAATGATAGCAACCTGCAATTGAGCCTATCTACGCTTATGGTTAACTGTAATAAATCACAGGGTCAATAAATGGATAAACAAACGACTATATCAATAAATTATTGAAGAAATCAATGAATAAAGGAATGAATGAATCCATGAATAACTGAACCAATACATGAATTAATGAAAGAAAGAGTGAATGAATGAAACAACCACTTAACCAAAGGAATGAACCCAAAGAGTAAACAGATGAACTAAAATATATCATTGAGCAGATAGGCTAACAAATTCAATTAACCAATAAAGGAAAGAAAACATTGATAAGCATGACATCAAGAAGAAAAACAAGAAGTATTGTGACTAAGATATTGAGTGGAAAAAATAACTAATTAGATATTATAAATCCTAACAACGTGAATACTCATATTTATTCAGCTACTTATAACTTATAAACAATATAATTGAATTTTTATAAACATAATAAAATCTGCATTTTAAATAAACCAATTTCATCATGAATTTGTCATCCAACAGAGTTAACAAATGGCATGATGTCAACGAAGAAATTATTAAAAATTGCTGAAGCAACATTGGTAAAAATACATGATCCTAAAGATCTGAGATGAAAGAAATACAATGATCTCTTGACAACTATGGCAGTCTAACTGAAAAAAGCTAAAGTTTCTGAGCTTTCTGGATTAAACTTTCTGGATTGAGCTTTCTGGAGTAAATTTATCAATTATTATAGGCTCAATAATCCGTCATGAACTAAATGAACTAAAATAGCTACTTTATTCATTAATAAACAATGGAGGTAAATAAGTACAACAATTATTAAAAATATGTTATTTTAGCATCACTTGAAAAATTGAGATTATCCTTAAAATCAGATATTTAACGCATTACATTGTATACAAAAAAACTAGATAAAAAGAGGTGGCAAAATCAAAGTATGTAACTATCAGGTATATATGCATAGCTCAGACAGTAAAAAATATGAGCATAGTAAAGAAAGATGCACTGGAGATAGAATGGAAGGAAAAAGGTACTAATAAATTAAACAATAGTAGACAAAAGCAGTTTGGTTGATAGAGAAAGTATTCTCCATCATCCTGTCTAAGTAAAAAAACATCTCAAAAAGGTACATGCCCAATGAAAAAAGGGCACGACAAAATTGTTCATATTTTGGAAAAAGGATGGTACAAAACTTCAAGAGAAAATAAAGCAAAGAGCTAGACGGAGAAAAGCAAAGCGAAAGTTTTGTGTAGCAAACAATTCGTATGTCACGATTAGAGTGTAATGACATTCTTAAAACGAAGTTCTGTAATGAAATTTTGGCTACAGGATTCGGCGAAATATTTATGAGAAGCAATAGTAAAACAGGAAAATCATCCTCCACATTGCTTAATACACTGTATGTCATTAAAATTCCCATCCAATTTAAATGATTTTTTCATCAGATAAAAATCGATGCAAACAAGATCAAGATTGAAAAACGTCGTTGACATATTCAAGCAATTTGACACACAATTTAGAAGGGAATCGATGACAAAGCCGGGTCAATCCTTGTCCTGCACTGATACCATTGTCAGCCTATCAAAAGGATGTAATCAGCTTCCTTCACAAGCATCTTAATTTATCATTGAACTCTATGATTAGATTTGAATATCATTAATCATTTGAATAAGGAAGTTTTCTAGGGAAATGGTCCACAAGCATTGATTTATCTGGGTCCTTTGACCTTAACTGCACCAACTACTGATGAGTAGCGAGTTTCATTCATAAAGAGAACATTTTACATCACTTGCAAATCAGCAGAGCACATTTAATTCTACTTCCTTGACTACTCCAATTATCAAACACCACAAAACTATGGTCAATGCAAAAACAAACACCAAAAACACCAAGTAGCAGGTCTAGGCAACGAAAAAACGGACTGAAAATTGTTAACTCTTTAAGTAGTTGAACATTGCACACTTTTCATTTTATAAGATCAAAATTTATAAGAATACTAAGACTCAGAATCGTTGAAATTTCAGAATGATTTAAAAATAATTCAAGGCTCAAGCTTCATCAAGACTTAGAATGCTTATGTATTCGAGCTATAATGATGCCTTTAAATTAACGTTTGGATAATCAATACAAGATTTATTATTTCTGGTCCTTTTTTGAATTACTTTATGATTATGACATTGACAAAGATTTGAGTATATTCCTTTCACTTCCAGACCAAGCTACACCGTTGATACTAAAGAATAATTT
>OLMO02000301.1:1202527-1234339 GCA_900291935.2 Cassiopea xamachana
TAAGAATAATCTCAATCTCAAAACCAGAAAATTTAGAATATGGAGGCTTGGAAGAAAGTTAAACATTCTTATAAAAAAGTGAGTATTACTCTTTTGAATGCAGTCACTTGTCCATTTTACCCAACTCAAAGAAGAAAAACTGATATAAAATGAAAACAAGTGGTGACAAAGCGGTAGAGTTGTGAAAGAGACAAAGCAAGAGACCGTGGAAGGCTCAATAAGTTAATGTCTCTCAAAATCCTCAGCAAGAGTTGCCAGTAGTTCATAACTTCTGCAATATTTCACAGGTCTGGAAACGGCGGAAAATGTGCACAATGATTGTCTGTTCACGCAGGTTTTTGCAAATAATTACTATTCCTCGTGCTTAAAGAGATAACTATGAACATTCAAATGGAGTCTATGTTCTGGTAGGCATTATTTCAAGCTACTTCAAAATATTGAATAGAGAAANATAAGGGAGCCTTTATGGACAATGAGGAAATGGAGAAAAATATGGTAAAACTATCTTTAAATACGAAAACACTCAGATTGTCAAAAACTGGGTAACAGATAGAAAATCAAAAGTGCAAAGTAACTTATCTGTAAGATATTGCAACTGTAGGATCTGTAAGACTTTTTATTAATGGAGTACAGTATTTATAATTTTCATACTATTTCTTTTCATCCTTGTATCTAGTAAATAGTTGGCTTTAATTAGCATTACTAGCTACTATAAATAGCCAACTTTAAATAAAAAATATTTATTATTATTACTTTATATCAAAATAACAGGACAGGCAATGATGATCTACGAATGATGAATAGCATAATGATAGTCTCATGTTCTGTAGGGGAAAGGCAGTCAAAGAAATAGAAAAACAAGAATTTAAAAAGGATACTATCTTAGAATATGGCTTCTAAACTTGAAAAGACAACAAACTAATTAAGCATTTGCAGAGAAACATGCGGCTGGAATATCGATAGGATTTCAAGAAACGTCCAAACAACTGACATAAAATGGAAAATCAGATAAAAAATAATCAAATATTTTCCATGGTTTTTGTGCATCGTCTTGTGCATCTAGCAAATTCATCAATAGCATGATCGTTTCACTGAATTCTATCATGAAATAAGGCAAGAAGAGAAGGAATGGAAGAATCAATGAGGCAAAGAAAAGGAAAAGAAAAAGAAATAAAAGAAAAAAGAAATGGATGAGACTAAGAGATTTGGCGTTGTAAATAGAATACAATTAAGTAAAATTATAAGAGAAAGTAACAAATGTAGAGCGAGTACGCCGTTATGACTCGTCAACGGCATCTGATGCCAAGAAACCATCATAAATGAATAGATAGAGTAGAGCAGGATTGAAGCAATTCCACCAATATTATGATTGATTAAACATGGTACAGATCAAGCACAGGAATGTTCATGCCACCATGCACTGCTACAGGAAAGAAAGAGGCAAAGAGAAATTAGTAATGAAAGCTGCAGAAAACGAATGAAATGATGAAAACGAGATGATATAATCTATCCAACCCAGACGATAAAATTGCACAGGGAATTTCTGAAATCATGAAAGCAAAAAAACCAGGCCAGGTAAAAGAGCATTTGATTAAAAGTTATTTCAGAAAAACAAGAAACTGTATTGAAATAGATTTCATATCCTGCAAAATCATAATGTAGTCAACAAGGGGTCAAGGGAAACTCATTAAATAAGAAACACGAAATAGCACTAAACATCACAGTCTGTTGCCCCGTAAACATAAGTCAAATAGAGACTGAAGGCAATCTTGATCAAGATTCAAACATCTACAAACTAGAGCTGTAACTGCAGCTGCAAAATGTCTCCCTACGAGAGCTAACATGACTGATAAGTGGTAATGAAGAGTGAGTGGACTACTGACAAGACATGAACGAGGAAGAAATCTAAGGAATTGAGAAACTGGGTGAAGCACTACGCATTAAAAATTCCCTAGAATTATGGTTGTAGTTTGAAATTTCAGATGCATTCAGCAGATAATAGGGTGTGTAGTCCGGAAACCTTCCTTGATACCGCTATGGAAGCACAATCTTAGTATTGGCAGCTCAAAATGTGTAAAAGATTTTCATAGCCAGAGCACTCTCCAAGAATTAAGTGTTGCATTTGGGTTAATAATACATTTGGACAATCTTGGCTTGCAAATCTGGCGTGGCATCCACTGCACAAATAGAGCCCTTCTGTCAAACCTATCTTCAATCAAACACTTACTAGAATCTTTGCACAGTCCTGGGTGGTCAAAAGATTTTATCCTTGTATTGGTATATATCACATCATTAACAGAAGACGATAGAGAAATCATAGGCCTGAAAGTTACAGCCCATACATCATAGAAAGTATTTTCGACAAGAGATTATAGGTGAAAGGATCCCCTTTGCCATACTTTAAGCATAACCTACAGCTACAAAGGATGCATAAATAGAACAAATGGCAATGCCAGAGTGTTCATGGTCTAAATTTCTACATTGCAGCAAGACAACTTGCGCTAATTCTGAGGAGGAGGGTTATTTTGGCTAACTGATGCCATATTTAAAGCATCTACAACAAAATTGATGCAAGGATTTATGTTGAAATCGACTATAGGGGCCTTGACCAAGGAAAAATGATGGAATGGACAAACTACTAGGAAAGAGAGCTGCTATGCAGAAAACCTAACAACAAAATCTGGAAAAATCTAACAAATGTGGCAAAATCACACCAGAATCTGTTCATTAAGATCAGAAACAAGAAGCAGACTAGATTTAAGACTCTCTTTTCTTCGAGGTATTCTCTCAACGATGCATTACCAAACAAGATCACAATAGTTTTTATAGACTGCAGCAGAACCCAACATCACCATTAATTGCTATGTCTATATTAAACATCTCTATTTTCTTTACTCCCTGTGCTGTAGTTCTACTCAACAATTGTCATTAATTGCCTCTAAACACTCTTAAATGATGAAACATCTGTCACTATTTTAAAACAAATTAGCCAACTCATGTCTCATTACCAATCATTGTAAAAAATTGCAGCTAAAAGTGAGATTATGCGTTTTCTCTTATAGTAGCAAATCATTATCCATAATTGTGACAAAAACCTGCTACATACTTCAATACTGAAGTCATAGAATTGTATTTTAATCTTCAATAGCTTATCAAAATTAAAAACAGAGACAAATAAAGCTGAGTAAAAGTGAAATTTGTTGGTAAGCTTATAATACTTTTCCACAGAGGTAAAGGAATGATAATTTGCAAGAAAAGTAGTGGAAAATCTGAGATTAAAAGTAGTCTATAGGGCTCTACATTCATAAGCTGAGAATAAACTAGTTAACGAACAACAAATCTGTGGATAATTTCATTCGCAGAAAACATCAGCTTTCAATAGGTGTTCATTACAACGACGTTTAACAATCGTAAAAGATTATGAAAAAATGACAGGAGATCAACTGCGGGCTGTCTTTGTAACTAACCAACGACCATTTAGTAGCTTTCGATGTGATCCTTGGCAAAAACAAGCCCAGTCTTTGGCTTAGAAACGAATGCAAAGTAAGCGTCCGATAAGCAATGTTATCAAGAAGGATAATTTCGTGGAAATCGGGTGGGCAAGCAACGGATTTCCAAGTAAGCCTTCTTATCAAGTCTAAAGAAACAAATTGTAAACATACCAGAGTTAGAAGTCCAGCATGCTTTTGAAAGTCCGTGTCTAGCTCTTTGTATGTGGCGACGCGAGTGACTTGGACGCTGAAAAGGAGAGTGAGAGAGATACAGTAATAAAGCGGCTAGGCACTGTTATTAATGATATGTCACGGTGTTTCAAATATTGTGAATTTAAAGAGAGTCTGTAAGGAAAGTAAATGTGGTAAGGCCTGAAAACAAGCCTGCCAATCAAGAGATTTAAGCTTAAATCGCTGGTGAACCAAAGCGAAGACTTTATAAGACTCTCTTATCCCTATCATCGCTACTGCACAGAAATGGGTAAGCGGATTTCAGTTTCAGTGCTACTTACGGCAAAATATTGGCAACGTAACGTAATATCAGGATTTGCAAAGTAACTATTATGAGAGATAATGACGATTTAAAGACTTTTAAATCAAAATCAGTACGTAAATATTTCAACCAAGAGTGGGAAATCTATTTGTGCATCAAATCCTAAACTATAAGACTTATGGTGTCATTTACAAAGAGAATTTTTGCTTAAGATGATCTAAACTACAATTTGTTGCGATTTCAAATATCTCTTTACTAGTTGTTCATTAATCAGGTAGAATTTTAAAATTTTTGAAGAAATTAGGTCAATAATCTTCGTAAATCATTGAGTTTAACAGCAAAACCTTTCAGGAAATTAAAAATAACGATGAACCCCAACTTGAAAAATCAAAACTGATATGTGATAAATGAGACGGGATGGACAGCTGATGATGCCCCTTATCATAAGTAGAAATTGATTTTTCACGCAATTAGCAAGTAATCTACTTTCAGATATCCTAGCATAGAACACTAAATTAGTTAATGTGCTTGTTGCTTGTTATGCATAAATAAGCTGCAATTAATTAGGACCTTTCAACGCTTTTCCTAAGTAATGAAAGGCTCAAGCGTAAATGCACACATAAATACAAAGATAATTGAAAGTTCTGTGTGTCGTGTGCGTGTTTATGCGAGCATGCGTGTACTAAGTGCGTGCATATGTTTGAGTGTGCGTGTTTCATGCCTAAATGTCTGTGACTGTATTATCTTTGGCATACAATTTCCCACTAATTCTTGCACCTTCAATAGACGTACTACCAATGCTAAAAGGCTTGTGGAAGGTTGTGCGGTTATAGCATCGGAAAGAAGATGCTCTAATCCTACCTAGTAAGTTTCTCACTTTTAAACTAAAGCTCCTAAACAACATTTATGAACTATAGATTCACCGATCAGGAGGGGTACCAAGCACTGATATAATGTTGTACGCAAACAAAACAAGTTTAGGAGACGAAATGAAACATAGCCAATATCAACAAAGCCATAAATATTCACCAGCAAATTTTTGCAAATTACATCTCGTAAAAATTCTTCAAAATGGTCCTCAAGCACTTCGCTTCTAATTTTGCTACTTTGATGTCTGCTTCAGCACTACGGCCACGCAAAACTTTTGGGGCCATTAAAAGGGTACGTGTGCTCTGAAAGGGGAGGGGGTACCCAAAAGAGCGTACGAAAACCTACAAGGTGAGAGGGGGTTCTTATGACATATAAGTACGCTCATGTACTTTTCAAACGGTAACTACTAATGAACTACGGAACACCTAATGAACAACTTGCGAAACATCGTAAATAAATGAAACTGTCTTTTAAAGATTGTATATGCAAGGTAGCATTCTCATTTATTTGTATACAAACATATGATAATTTTCAGAGTTCTCGGGTATGTATCACATTCTGCAAACTTTGAAATTACTGAGATAGACGATAGTAGCAAATGCTTAGGTGGAGGGTGTGCGGTGACTTGAAAGTATGTACGCTCAGGGAGAGGGGATACCCTGGAAACATTCCAAAGCGTAAAAGGAGGAGGAGGTTGAAAAATCCATAAAATTGAGCGCATGAACTAGTTGAATGGCCCCTTAAAATTCTATTGTAATAACAATAATGCTTAAGAAAAATTCTGATAAATTTTAATTTTCTTTGTGGAAAAAACAAATATACACCTAATGAACATGAGGTTTCAATCACATTGACTTGAAAAGATAGGGAGAGAAAGACTGCCAAATAAGGGCGGGAAAGACTGCCAAATAAGGGTTGGAAAGACTGCCAAATTCTACCACCAAAGATAGGAAAGCGTGGAAAAGTCTACTTGTGACCTCGAGATATCTGCCCATTTCTAAAAAAAGATGAAGGAGCTTTTGAGAAAGTGTTAATAAGCAAATATAAAAAATGTTCTTGCTGCCAAAGTATCAGCTGATTCATTCTGCTTTTTAACAGTCCATCATTTTGCAGTTTGGCTGCTCATTAATATCTAATATGGCAATGATTTGCATTTTCTGGCAATATTATTCCCAAAATGAAAATGAAAAATTCAGTTCTCAATAGAACACTTCATGCTTTCTAACTCTAAACTTATACACGCAATGATTTTACACATGCAAATTAAGATGAAGATCCCGTCTTGCTTGGCAAAGCACAACCATCTACAAAGCCCATCACATTACCTCAGCTTCTAATAAATTTCCTTGCTGACAGCCTCTTTTGCTTTTTCCATGAGCATAGGAATAATTTAGAACACTGCTTTGATTCGTCCCAAAATCTAGATATTTTCTTGACCCTCCTGTATGTCAAACTAAAAAATACGCCTGCCATTGCTCTACCTTTTGTATGGTATCTGAACGTTGCTTCCTCCGCATCTAGTAAGAAATAACTATGACTCCTTTAAATTTTTATCTGAGTGTCTAATGCTACTGTTTCCAGATATCAATGCCACAAACTTTGAAGGGGATTCAAATAAAATATCCCAACCTGTGCTACTTAGATTGACAAGACAAGATTCACTCATTGGATTTGCTTTTCAATATGTAAAGGGAAAAAATTTATTTTTTGAAGACACCAATGCTCGGGTTGCAAAAATGCTTTATATCAGCATCAAATGGGAAAGTACTAAACAAGGAAGCAATACATGGATCTTTAACTCTTTTTTGCCATTCTATCCCAAGTACAGCAGTCCTTTACCCATTAAAAAGAGTTGATTCATCATTGCACAGAGACTGTCTGCTTGCAATACAAGTCATTACGTAAGCAGGCAATGGCTCAGAATCAGGTACAACCTCAAAGCACAGATACACGTTTTTTTTATAAGAAAGCACTTTCAGGGTGGCCAACAGTGAAATGAAATTCTTTTCCAGGGTTTTCCAGGGGATTTTCTGCCAAATTTCAGGGGTTTTCCAGGGTCTTTTTGACTATGCTTTCGAAAAATATAATTATCACATATAGATCTTCTGCCTGTACCCATCCACCTTTCATTCTGCGCTTTACTTGAAATTTTGTTTCCGCTGTTGCAAAAAGAGGCTGCTTACCACACGACAAATGACACGATGCTTCTACCCCCAATAACCTCATAGATCCTCCTCCTCTGCGTTACAGGAATAAAGAATGTAGCAGCACTGCAAGGCCAAAAATTGATACGTGGAAAATCTACTTTAGAACAAAATTTTCAGGGGTAGGTTGTAATTTCAGGGTTTTCCAGGGTATTTTTCCAGGGGCAAACAAAATCCAGGGCTTTTCAGGATCTTCCAGGGTTTCCAGGGTTTGTTGGCCACCCTGAATTTATAAGCAACCGAGCACTAGGCAGCCTAAAATTTAAGAAACTTTTAGAACTACAAAGAAAGATCTAAGAAACTTTAGACAAATGGCAGATTGAAATCATTGCCTGCTTCAACGTAAAGCTGGACCAAAGCAATGTGAATATGATATTGCTTTAGAATTTAACTCGTACTGACGGATTTCGTTTGTTGAACGTGAATGTAGGACAAATAGTTTGATACATTCATGTTCTGGGTATGCTTTCATTGCACTCTAGTTCGCTAAATAAAGAAACATTTAAGAAACTTTTAGATCTAAAATATAGCCAAAATTTAAGAAACTTTTAGTACTAGGTCTTGGCTAGGTTTCTTATAAAAAAAACTGTGTAATCCGAATATGAATCAATGTAGAACCTCAAAGGCACAATTCAATAGTATTGCTACACTTTTTAATTAATGGGGAAAGAGGGGCATATTCAGGTATGTGACAGGTTATTTCATTTTTCCCTTCATGAAAGTACACGCATTCCAGGTTCAGAAAGGAAATCTAATTGTAACTTTTGTCTTGATGCGTCCAAATCTCACACCACTCTATTATGCAGCCGAAGTTATTGTCACAGTTATTGAGAGGTGCTCATTGAAGAGCTATCGTGACCAAGTAGCTATGACCGATTATAAAATGCCAGCATCGTGTTTCGAGCTCCATTGTCAACTTCAAAAACCTGAGATCTAGGCCGTATGCAACACGCGACATTGCATCGAGTTTGTACGCAGTTGGCGTTAATCTTGTTACTTAAATCCCAGGAAATGACATCGCTTTGTTCCTCTAATGAAAGCAATATGATTTTCAGAGAATCTTGTTAACATGTTTTTCGTTATTTGCCAGTTTTAGAATTATATTTATGAGGTCATAGACATGGTAAGTAACATTCTCCAGGGGTCTCCAGCTAATAAAGTGTGGCAATCACGAAGTTACAACCAAATGTTCGTGTTGCTGATTATCACTTCCAAGCTGACATGTNTGCTAATTAAATAGAATTATACGAAGAACATAAGGTACCAAATATCGATGGCCAAAAGACAACTGGGTCAAATGCAAATTGTAGATAGGACCTTGAGGTAAAAAATATAAAGCAGAACTTCTCAACTGTCCAGGAAGAAATCTTAACTCATATAGTTCAAGAAATCTTTCACACAAGAAAATTTTCTTTGGATATTTTGCTATGAAACAGAAGTTTAGAAAAAGCACCATTGCTGCGAAGCAAGTTGACTGTTGACTGTTGACAGCAAGCNCAAGTTTCTAAACTTAATCCTCAACAAACAGTAACTAAAACTAACAGGATTCAGGAAACTGAGAAGAGTGCTCCCAATTTGATTCACAAGAATTATTTCAGTTCCTTTTCATTTTAAATACTTTTATGCAAAATAAACACAGCCTCGATCCCTTCTTTGGAAATCACAAACGCTGCTGAAAAATATCAGGTCGTTGATGAAATTCGCTGTATTTGACCTGTAGCCCAAATCCAAGGACAAAAATACTTATCGCCCGGTGGTCTATAAGGAGAGGGAAGGACATTGAGTAAAATAAATCAAGTAATCACAAAATACCTTGGAGGAGCAGCAATCTGCTGAGCCATGTCATCCTCATGCACATCATCCAAATCGGGTATCACTGGTATATCTACAAATAAAAGTATTTAATTTGCCATAAATGCTAGTATTAGTAAATGTTTGTTGAATGGATCTCATCCTAATAAAATTATTTATGCTAAAAGTTATCACTAAATGTGACCAAGAGCAAATTATTATTAAAAACACTCGCCAATAAAAAGGATTTGTAAAACATTCTCCAACATAAACTTTTTGACAAGTAGGAAAGACTTAAAGTATTGATAACATAGCTTGTGAAGTACACTAGAAGCTCAGCACTCTTTAGTGACAGTCCAAGACTATGCATTTGTAATATTAAAGCCCTAACAAAATAACAGTCTGTTTTGAATCATCTTCAGCAATAAGCTAATGAATCATGAAACAGGAAATAAAATAGCGACAAATTTGTCAACAAAATTCAGTAGAGGAAATCAAGTATGGCTACAATGGAAACAAAGAAGTATTATAGGCTAAGACTTAAAAGGCTAAACAGAATGTGTTATTTTTAATGAGTTATATCTATCATAAATGCTAGAGTTGAAAAAGTTGTAGAGTACCACCGTCAGTACTTCCACTTTCAAGGAATTTCCTCTTTTAAGGAAATTTTCGCTGATCACAAGGAATAAAAAGGAAATGAAATTTACAAGGAAAAATCAAGGAAATTCTCTGATGTCTTGGGAATTGTCAGTAAATTCTTTATTCAAAGAACTTTCACTACATCTGCAAACAAATTCTTGTTTTTGTTCAGCGTGTTTAGGTTGTTTTATCAGCAGTCAAAGTTTCATTTGAATTTGGTGTGTAGACTGACAAAAAGTACCAGCGTGGGCTGGTCTTAATTTGTTAATTTATCACATGTATGTTATTAAAAAATTCCAAAATTTATGTGCTGTTGTTGTTGCCCTAAAATGTCTTGCTAAAACAACGTAAGTTTGCTGGCAGAGCAGAACTTTGGGATTTCATAGAACATTTTCCTGGTGAAAAAAGAAACAAGACATCAATTTGTGCACTTTTTGAATGATTAAAACGTAAACTAGATTCAAGAATATCAAGGAAAAAAATTTATCCTGACAAGGATATTCTGCTTAAAACAAGGAAATTTTCGGGGCACCTATAGAGTCTTGTTGTACCTGGGTGATGGCTACACTTTTGTGCCTGGAGGCTACCTTAAGCCTAGGCCTTATTTAGATTAAAAATATAAACAACTCTTTGGTCTTATATCATTTGATGCAAACCGAAGACTAACTCTAAGTCATTAAACACTGAGTTCAAAACAATCACAAAGTACGTGACAAGTAACATACATCTCTTGAATTTGTTATAAAAGACATTTTTCTTAGTTAGAAACTGAATGTAATAATACGGAGTCCAGAAAAAGTCACCGTTCCACGCTTGTGGGCCAGAGAAAGGTTTCATAAATTTTGTGCCAGTTTTGAAAAGGGTTCAGTTATTTTATAAAAAAAAATCTCGCTTGAGTAGAATTCTGATGCATGCAAATCAGGTAATTTGGCATGAGGAAAATATAGAGACAATATGGGAAACTTCACATTGATGCTGTATACTGAGAAAGGCTATACATAAAGAAGTTACTGCCCGAGGAAGATTTAGATTTTTTCTGGACTTTGTAAAAACATACTCAAGAAACTATTCACAAAACTCTTAACGCAAAAAGTAATATTTTAACTGCAATTTTATACTATAATATCATAATTATACTACTTAAACAATATAAAAATAACTTCACGCTACAAGCGACTACTTCACAGTACTTCATGAAAATAAATATTTACAACACAACAATATAATGTAACATAATTGAATTTATAATGCGCCCCTGCATCGTACAATGCTCTGCGGAGCATACAATAGTCAGTGAAAGTAACAAAAAAGCTTACATTAAATCAAAATTATGTAGAATTACAATTAAGTTTCTATAAATTCCAATATTTATAACAGAAAGATGTTTAGAAAATAAATGCTTGTTCGAAAAATAATATATATCAAAAAATTACAAATTAGTTTTTGCAGGTGCTATTTAAGTAATGCTACATTATTCACCTTCGGAAATTCACATATATGTAAATTGTAAAACAAAAGTTTAATTTCCTTATCATATCACATATATTTTCTTCTGATGACAAATTTTCACTCTTTTAATCATCTACCTATGCTTACTAAAACTATAAAATATATTTGCACTAGTCTAATATAAATTATATTTAATATAATATCATATAGCACAATATAATATAATATAATATAATATAATATAATATAATATAATATAATATCATATAATATAATATAATATCATATAGCACAATATAATATAATATCATATAATATAATATAATATAATTAAAAATAATATAATATAATATGATATAATCTAGTACAATATAATATAATATAATAAAATATAATATAATATAATATAATATAATATAATATAATATAATATAATATAATATAATATAATATAATATAATATAATATAATATAATATAATATAATATATAATTGCGCATATATATTTTACATAATATTAAACATATCTGTTGCACTATGCTTCTTCTTGTCCCATATAACACAACTTCGACAAAAATTCACTCTACATCTGGATTAAAATACTATTGCATGATAGGTAAGATGAGAGCGAATTGAAGTCAAATCTTTTAGAAAATACACACAAATTTACTTTGATGAAATAAAAAAGCCAGTCTACTTACCATCTTCTTGATCTTGCAAACTTATGGTATTATCAGGACGCAAACGTTCACTGAAAACAAAGAGCAAAAACAGTTTTATATCACTTTGAAATAAACTAAAAAACCTTTTCAATACTTGTCTATGTTCATTAAAACTTGTTGGAAATGTACCGTACAACTTATGTTAACATAAAGTTCTTCATGTCATTGATTTTATAATGTCAAAGTCTCCATAAACTACTTAACTAACAAGCTCAGTATTAATAAATAAATTAATAAGCGGATAAGTTTCATGTATCATGTTCACTTCCTTAATGTTCTTCAGCCAAGAGATTGAGACAAAGACAGACTCTGCATTGAGAATCTTTTTTGGCACAAGAGAAATAGAGACAATAAAACTTTTAATAATAGTTTCCTAACTACAAGACATAAGGCAGAAAATTATGAAATAAATGAACCAACTACATTGATATTAATTTGACTATACTTACACAAATATGATAATCAAAAAAATTAATACTTACTCTATTTCCTCAATGTTTGTTCCTTTCTTTTTTCTAAAATATGCAGGGAAATATATTTACCACAGCAGGAAAAAGCGGCAACATTCTTTTGACATACTTAAAAGCTTTTTTGTCCGACATTATAAATTGACACACTTGAAAGCTAATTCGTCCGACATTCCGGAAATATATTATTGAAAAGAATTTCTCGTAGAAGTCCATAATTTAAGGATAACAAGTAACCAATCTTCTATTTATGTAAGATTACTACTTTAGATAAAAGGGAGGTTGTGTGTGATGTTTCTAGCTTCAAACTATATTCATTGAAATTTTTTACCAAACTACGCAATACTGCTTGATTAGAGGATTAATTTTTGACTAGGCAAAATGATTAGGCCCAAAAAAATGCAACTTTCCCGTCAAGCATTCTAGGAAGCTGATTTTCTAACAAAAGGCTAAAAATAATAGAAGATATTTGAGATTTTGAAATACTTTCAAATTCTTAAACGCGTCAAATAAGAATTCTTTTAAGCCTATCAACGCTAACCATAAATATATGAAGTAAGACTCTTTTTTGAATTGTAATTAAAAAACTGGACGTAATCGTGAATATTAAGAATTCTAAACTCATGAGCAATCATGATAAATGAGAAAACGAGATACAGCACACCAAAAGCGAAATAAAATGCAGATAAGAAAAATAAAAACGAAACAATCATAAAAGTGGGCACCAGGTTCAACAAAAAAGGTCAAGACATTAGAACAAATAATGCACAAAAAAGTGAATTCAATATATTTCATGAAGGACATACAAATGAACTTAGTAACCAGAGATAAACTTGGATGATGGGACAATCAAGTTCCAACTATAACAGTCAGAATGCGTGGGAAATAAATCAATTAAAAAATTGAGGGGGAAAGATTTAAGGAATATGTGACTAGGAATATGTCTATAATAAAGAAAAGCTATGAACTTTTAATTCCAATTACTAATTCAATGTACTTCAGGAAAGAGTAAGATTGTCACACAAATTTTTGACACAAAATTTGACACAAAATTTGGAGGAAGGAAGAGGATAGTAGACAATGCAAGAAAAACTACATTATAAAAAAGATAAGATATATTTCTATTGAAAAGCAAACAAATACAACATTTTATGACAATTTAAAGCACAAAGGAAACAACAAGTAAAATTAGGCTCTTAAAAGCCAAAAAAAATTAGCATCATAATTCAAAGTTAAATTTGGTAACAAAATGAGAAGATAGGAGGCAAATAAAAAGTAACTTTAAACTCGTTTTTTATTTTAATGTCGAGAGAATGAATGCAATAGAAATTAAAAGTATTGGAAATTCTTAAAAATATAGGAATGACAGATTCAAGTTTAATTATTTAACACACACAGAATCACTTCCAGGAAATTTCTGGCTATTCCAATGAATAATAACAACTTTTAACAGATGGTTTAAGCATTCTAGCAAGCAGATACGAAATTACACAGGGTAGAGAACTGCTGCAGTTTTATTATTGATACAATGCCTGTTGCTGGGTAGAATTCTAGACATCTGCAAACATAAGGCTGAGAAATAAATGCTTGGTAGGAATTGAAAAACGAAAATTAATAGAACAAATTTGAGCACCAAAGATACAATAAAAAAAATGAAGAGCAACACAAAAAAATACACTAGCATCAAAAGTCAAGTAAATCTATAAATAAAAACAATTTGAAATGCACAAAATTTGGGTTCGTGTTGTGGTAAGGAGACAAAATTTAAGGAGTTTGCAAGGAGTTTGAAAAAATTAAATTTTTAAGGAGCATTTTTGTGTGATTTAATGTGAAAAATCAAATCAGTTCCTAAAAAAAGCTACCGCTGAAAATCCTCTCACCAAGAGTTTATTAGACATAAGGAGTTGCTAAAGAATTTTTCAAAATCCACGAATGTAAGGGGTTTTTAATCACTCTTAATTAACAATAAATTAAGTTTTAGGAGTTTTTGAGGAGTTCAAGGAACAGCTTGAACCCTGAAAAATATACATAAAAACTTTTGAAAGATATATAAGAAACTGGAAAGAATCCGGATGAGCCGAGAAATAAAAAAATGGCAGAAATCTGCAAGCAACTTGGCCTATCAAATTTGTACCATAAAATACTTCATAAGAATCCAAAATTTTCTGATTATTAGATTAAAGATTCTTATACTTTATCAGTATTTTATCGCTAAATTAATTCGCAAATATTAATTCCCTTTTATATGGAAAACATTATGAAATATAAAGCATAAAACTTTACAGCGAGAATTTAAAAAAATTACTGTTTCACTTGTTAAAAGTACTCCATTTAAATTAAATTTAAACTGGTTTAAATGCTATCTTACCCAAACTCCTCACTCTCTTCGCTGAAATCAAGAAATTAATGTTAATCTCTTCAGCAAAAACGATGAAACGACAAAGAGAGCATGATAACAATTAAATAGGCTATTGCAAATCATACTTATTTTTCTTGTCCTTGAAATCGTCTGCCCAACCACCCTCTCTTCTTGTCGGCCTGGGTGAGTTTGAAGCCTAAAATGGAACATAATAAGTTTCAAGCTATGCCCCCTATTTTGACATATTTTACAATGCTGTGCAGGTCAAAAACGTATCAAGCTTCGATGACATATGCATTTCTATGACGCTATATAGGTAATACAAAAATCATTACCAGAAATTTAATCAAAGGTCATACTTTTAAGAAAGTAGCATATAATTTCTGAACAAATGTAAACTTTATTTTATGACTAAAACGAGTAGAAATAGCGATTGCAGCAAATTTTATAAGCTTCTATTGACTAATGACCACTCAACAGAAGCAAAAACTACATGAGAAACCAATATGGGCGGTTGCATGCTTAAACAGCACAATTTTCGAGTTTTCAACTTTTTTGCTTATAGTAAGTCACTTTGGAACCCCATTAAGAGGTCTCATGGAGGCCCATGCACCCCATCATTCCCCCAGCCAGTAGGCCAATGAAAGTAGGGACTTTGAAATTTGTTGATACAGCCTCAAAAACAGTATTTTCTAATTTTTCAACTTTTCTATTACATAGTCAAAACTTGTAATGTCCGTTACGTCACATCTATAATATCCGTTACGCAAAACTTTTCAGTTTGCACAGAAATGGAGTCCATTAGAAACAAATGAACATCACTTTTCACAAATTTCATATATCTTTAATTTATAATTGTAATCTGTAATTCACATTCAGCTAAAATGGTTCGATAGAGTTAGAGATTAAGTTGAGTTAGCAGTTTGAAAAAATGCACTAACATTTGGTGATATTCTGATGCAGTGTCCGTTACAGTCATAAAAATATGAATAAGTCAAACAGCAAGAAAACAAAATTTTTTTTAGTTGCTGTGGAAATAAAACTTGATCATATTGAGTTAAAATGTGTGTAAGTCTTTTTGAAAAGTAATTTANATCAATAAATATGAATTTGAGGCAAAACATATGTAATTTCATTGACCTGTAACGTCCTTTACATGGAATTGTCCCATATCATTATTTATGCTTGCTAGTACACTCAAGTCTTTGCATTTGCAAATATTTGGTATTTTAATTCATGCTGCTGTCAAAGCAAATGCACTTCTTTTCATCTACACAAATCTACGTTTAGCGACAAGCTTTAAAATTAGCGGGATTAGTTTTTCCTTGGAAGGTACTGGTACCGAGTATATGAAGCACACATATATACGAGTTGCTACAGGTCTAATAAGCTATTTACACCATTTGGAAACGCTAACGCTTCGGCAACTTGAATTTGTCATTAGGATAACTTTCTGTCCATCCAAGGACGTCTAGGGACAAGTTGTGTGATTGGTTTTTCGTTTGTAAGGAAGGGACTGGTACCGCGTATGTTAAGTAAACAAACATGTAAGTTGCTATAGGCCTAATAAGCTGTTTACACCATTTTGAAGTGCTGACGTTTCGATAACTAGAGTCTTTGATTATAATGACTTTCTGTCCATGAAAGGGTTCTTTTATTGTGCAAAGAACAATATGATTCTTTATTAATATTGAAAACTTAGCAAAAATAGAACAGCTGAACTAACAAGCTCTGCAGCTAAAAATAACATTTTCTGAATTAAAGTATCACTTACGATAACAGATTTGAGAGATTTGTTGAATTACTTTGAATGCAAGACAGATTGAAACTGCGACAAATGGCATAATCAAAGATGCAAAAACACAGTAAAAGTCTTCCGTAAAACAACTACCTACAACAATACACAAGATTCGATTGTTGCTTGCAACTTCTAGGGCTGTGTGAAAGGGGAATTTCTCTAACTGTATATACTAACTGCAAAACGCAAACTGCGTGAAGCTAAAGCACCATAGAATGTATCGATTTGACGTATCAAGCAAAAATATCGAATCAATCAATATGGCAATATAGCACCTGCGTATGTGGTGTGAAAATGACAACAGATCTATCAAGGAATGCAAATACCAACCTTAAACTCGTCAAGGCCATCGCCGGTAGTTAGGTCAGACATTTTAATGCTTTAGTAATCTAGGCCCTGCTTGAGCATGAGCAATCACACAAAGAATATCGGTAGCCAAGCAATATGCCAGCTGCTTTGTTGATGAATATAAGTAACAGGTTATGGACAAAGACAGCCTGAATAAATTATGAAGAACTTATCCATGCAAGTAGTAATCTCTTCATATTCAGGTGTTTGTATACGTGAAGGACAATAACGGTGTGCTTATCATTAGAATCAACAAAGTGTTTGTAAACAGAGCAGGAATCATTGCCAACATCACTTTCTTCTTGTAATGGATAATAGCATGAAAAAGTGTCACATGAGACAATTTTCTAGTGACTGTTGAGTTGATTGCCAGGCTGAGTGAGTGATTACAATGCCATAGAAAGAAGGGAAAACAAAGTGAGTGAAAGGCTAAGATTTAGAAACAGCCTGCCCAAAAAGATAAATATCTAAACTAGAAATGCAACTATGTATAGAAATGTTGGACAAGAAAAACTGGCAGGAAACAGCACATTGATGACAGCAAGCAGCTGCAGTACATGAACAGACAGGTAATACCAATAATACTTCACTGCTGGAGTACATAGAGAATATGTCAGGGAAAATAACCCAAACACTCATCAAATATTGCAAGAATAGAGGCAACAAATGTTATAAAGTCCAAAACTTGCAGATATAGTCAATGCTTAAGCAGGAGGTTCTGAAGAGAANACAGTTATATTGCAAGTCTGAATGCTAAAAGTAAAAGAATATGCACTACTTGTGATGGCTGTATTTAGTGTTGGAATATTCCAACATGGCATGTAATGTACACAGGCATTGCCACTAACAGAACCATCACATGTGGTTCATAAAAAGTATAAGATATAAAGAGGATTCCTTTGTGTCCCCTAGGCAAACTTAAAATATAAAAAAATACTTTATATACTGGCATTGGTTGGGGTGCCAGAAGCATGAGTGAGCAGGACCAAAAGGTCATATTCCTCAGCATGAACCAAAATGAAAAGTATAAAAATGATCAAATATCTACTTATTAAGCATAGCAGAAAGAATCCCTCAGGCAAGTAAGATGCTACTTTTGTTTATTGACCATTTCATAGAAAAATTCATGTGCATTAATGTATAGTCTACTGGCTTAGGCCTAATGTTAACAATTATTGGAATGTCGAAATAGTGGAATATATAAAGAAGAAAGATGTTTTTCGTCATGGCAGTTTCCAAAAAAAAATTCATGTGCATAGTGATTTGGAAGCATAATGTTAAAAATTGACCCTCCTTTTGGCTAACCACTTCATCAAAATACTATCCAGTGATTTCATGAGAGGCAGGTGGGGAATTTGAGACAGGTAAAGGTTCTCAAAGTACAGGGATCTCAAAATTAGACTCAACACCCTTTTCTTCTATCACTGTTCCACTGACACTCCACCCACCTAATAAAAACCTACTAGTGATCATTATGCATTAAACTATAAAGGATAACCTTTTATCTATAGAAAATTTCTTTTCTAGACAGTTGTCTGCAGCACCAAGATTTGCTCTTGGACCTCTTAAAAATGCTATCACAAACTTCAAATGCTGTTGAAGAAAGGAAAGGTTTGACTTTTTGATCTAAAACTAACCTTGCTTATATTTGAATCCTCTGTTGTGGCAATGATAGTATCATCATTATCAGCAACATCCAGATTGCCTGAAAATGCACTTTTCCTATTCCTGAACTGCAAGCCGGTCCGTCTCCCTTGCTTTACTTCCTAGAACAAGAATAATGGAGGATGAGAGAAGTACTCAAACATGTCAAGCTGCAAATTTTAACAAAGCAAATAAAAAACAACATTCAAGCATGTTCAGAGTGTTTCTACAACTAATTTGTTCCTAATATGTACCATATACAATTTATATTTAATTACAACAATGTAGTTTAGATTAAAAGTACAATGCAACAAACCTTATAAGTAACAATTATTATTATTACAAAATACTATTATTGAAACTATTTACTGTTATTGTCATGCACAGTTCATAAAACTAATTCATGCCAACTATTTGCACTACTAAAAAACTAAAAAAGGAAAATATAGTAAGAAGAAAGAAGTAATAAATTTTTTTTCAATCTACTTTTCTAGGACCTTGCTATAAGCTCATTTTGTCTATTTACACATCTTGCAATTGCATTTGTCCCCATTCCACTGTTTAATCTTTCTTTTAACTATTTCAGTCCAGTTTCCATTTTATAGGGCAAAGGGTAGCATGTTCCAAAGGTACCCACCTCTAGATATAAGAGAATTAAAATCAAATTTGTTTGTTTATATCTTTGGTATTTACAATAAATTTTCTATTTGCAAATCATACTTCATTGTTTTTCAAAATTACCACATAAATTATGAGTTTCCTTCTAAAAGGCACTTCAATAACTGAAGCATTCATTTTTCAAATTCTTTGTGTGAACTTTTTGTTCACCTGTTCTCTCAAGAAGTGGTTCAAATGGTATATTGAAGTCATTACACAAAATTCATAATGCTCTTTTTGGACACAATATACAAAAGAACTTGATACCCTCCAATGATATATCCAATCAGATGGAAATAGCTAAACTTAATACTGAAAACATACTCCTTCAAGCTGACCTGGTGGAATTAAATAATGTGAAATGTTGACTGGTCTGCAATGATAAAATGTTTGGGGACTACTGTTGCAGAGATCTTGCCCTTTCATGGCTCAACAAAGGAGCTACATATCAAAAAGCACTGGACTTTCTGTTTGCTGTCTGACAGAGGACTTCTATATGATAATCAAACTTTATTTGAGAGTCAAAAGATTATAAAGCTTATTCATTGGCAAGCATAACTACATGAAAATGGAGGAACATGCAATATATTGACCAATCCTTCTTAATAAATGATCATGTGAATGAAACTTTGCAGAAACTATCTACAAAATAACATACAATCCTTATTTCTAGTTATATACACTTTAAAATATCACTTTGGGATTTCAAACAAAAAACACCATGAACCCAGTGCTGTATTTTTATGGCCTCCAAAACAGAGCATGAATAACTCCAGAAAAAAAGTAAGGCCATGCCATGCTAATTACCATTCACCAACAAACAGGAAGACTTTACAAAAAACAAATGTCTGCCAAAACGAGGCAGCTCATCATAATACAACACCTAGCTGCATGATGCTCTAATTAGATTGATTCATTTGTAGTACAACTGGCAAGTTTTTCACCTTTATATAGCTTCCATCATACCGTTGTTGAAAACAGAAAATATTATCCTTATTTCAATTAGTTATACCTATAAGAAATATAGCTATTGATAGGTAGTCACCATTAAGCTAAAAAATGTCTGAGATCACAGCATAGGCAGTGATTGGACACCTTGTGGCCAGACTCAAAACTTTGCCACACACCAGTAATTCTTTCCCCCTGTACTGGCATGTACACTTTCCTCTATTGCCTGAGCACAATTAGTCTAGTGCTTTCCTGGCTTCACATTTGGGGGGGGGGTGAAAAGTCAAACACTCTACACTATTTGCAAAAATTTTGAAATCTGATATGTGCAAAAAATTGCAGGAATTCACCATGGACACACACGATGGATTCCTAAAAATTTTAATTTTCTGTGCAGCAAACAAACTTTCCAGTCTGGAATGATGTGGCACTGGGAAGACAAAGGCAGCAAGGAAAGGAACAAACTACTCAACTTCACATGCCAATAGTCCAGGATAAAAGAAGTACTCCCCTATAAACAACATCATGTGGGTTCTACCTTTCCCTTCTACCTACAGCAATGTAACTACATAGCACATTGATGCAATGAGACAATAAATCAAAAGTGCTCCAGTGTGTAGTGGCAAAGTCTCAAAATATACCTTATGCAATGAAACAATCTCAATTTTGCAGTAGGTTCTAGTGAAATAAGCTCGTACAATTTAAAAGCCTAATTTCTGCTACACGAAACAGGCCTAACAACTGTTAGCTTGGTGTGTGGGGAGAAAAAGTATTCCATCATAGCTGAAAACCCAAATTTCCATTATTTCTGCTAAAAGTGACAGGGAAAAAGGAATGAACTACGATTCACTATCTTCAAACAAATTATATTTGACCGTTGCATGGCAAAATGAGTGGCTAAAAATATATGAACAGCTCGCTATATGTTCTTCAACATAGTAGTATACCGTCTAATGTTGCACAAGTTCTGCAGTTTAGTGAACCTTTTTACATAAGCCCGCACTTTCAATTATGAGATATATTTATAACACTGTAATTACCTTTTTCTCGACTGAGAAATTCTCCATTGTCAACTTGTGTCACCTACTAAAGGTTAATGTTTCCCTCTTGAGAGGCGCTTGTTACTGCCTTAATAAAACAGCTCGCTTCTTTACTTGGGAAACAGATTTGAAGCATAAAATATCCTAAGAGACATTTGTTTTATACAAAATATTACAAAGTAATTTCCTTGCTTTATGTTATGCTTTTGCTGTCGTGATCTTCTGGTCAGTCGCTTTAGCGTGTTGTTGTTGCTGTGCAACAACAAACATGGCTACTTCCCGTCCAATTTGTAGCCTACTCCACGATACTACAGCTGTTGAGTAAATCATGTGCAGGGACTCCTGCACAAGAAAAGAGCAGGGGAGGGGGTACGATTTATGCAATGGGCACCAGAGATCCAACTTCGACATCATACCATATATAAATCTCTTTCATAATAATGAATTATTCAAATGCGCATGAAGCAATTCTGAACGAAATTGGACAGGCCCCCCAAGTGGGTAACTTGGAAATGAGTCTTCCCAAAACACCATCGCTAGGTTGCATCTGCTGTCAATAATCGCTATGCTTTCTCAAGTTTTCAGCAATGTATCCCTCGCTACTTATAAATGGTGGTGGGTCTTGATGGCTCACAACAACACTTGTATAACAAAAAGTTACATGTGACTCTCTCTTAATCAGTGTCTAATCCAAGGGCCCACCATGGTTGGGTCCAGAGGAAAACTCTGGACCTAACCATGGTGAGCCCTCAGATTGCCGAAAATGCAATATTGAAAGTTTTTGTTGTACACGTTTTTTTTCGGAAAATGAGGCTCAAATGGTCAAAATCGTAAGAAAACCAGAAGAAAATCACGAGGCTCAATTTCCAAAATGTAGTGTTTTTATTGGCCAAAAATCGATATTTCGTCATTATTACATTCAAACTTTTGAAGATGGAAGTCAAATTCAAGTATACAATATTAATAACAAATGCATAACCCATTTTAGCCAGTTTATTTCAGAAAAAGTTAAGAAAAACTTAAGAAAATCTCAAGGTCAATTTAGGGAAAAGTTAAGAAAATTGAGGCTCAGGCAAAATTATGGTTTTCTTATAAAAAGAGACGTGTAAATAGAGTACAGAAAGAATACTCAAATGTCTTCTCTCAAAAGGGCAAATCTTGTCCCCCTTGCCCCATCAATGGAGGGCAAGGGGGCAATGGCCCCACTGCCCCATGCTGCAGTCATCCTTGATCATGTATTCAGGAGGCCAGCCATCACAGACTGAAGGAGGGTTTGGGTGCCAAGCCCTAAAATTAAATGCAATTTGTTTGCCACACCCATTTCAAAATCTTGCTAAAAGTCCCTCACCCAAACCCTCCCAACTCTTTCTCATCAAATTTGGATGAAGTAGAAAATTGATCTAGGCAAGAAGTAAGGGCAACAAGTCCCCCCATGTCACTGCAGTTGCATGTGTTTGATGGTAGTTGAGTTTGATGCAACACAAAACCAAATCATATTTCCTCTACTTCATCAGCAGTTCAAAGGCAAAGAAGAGGCATGTCTAGTGCACTGGATGCCAGAGGTACCACAAGATGGGTAGCATGGAGACTGCAGACCCTAGTGGTGAAGAGATGCTAGTACCTTCCCTTTAAAAGGTGAAGCTTCTAAAAGAGCTTGTTGACATGTATATATACATGTACATCTATATCCACAAACTTTCAGAAATATAGCCCCAGGGTCATGGAAATTTACTTAGCAAACCTGATTGAATGGCTTAAATCATGGTTGGAAAATCTTAGAGGGTTGGGGCTACAGTCTCACCATCTTTTTAAAAAGCAAGTTGTTGCCCTTCAGCAAAAATAGCCAATCCCTGACTGCATTTACTAAAGTGTTTGGGTGAATAGCTCCCCCTAACACAATAGCTGTTTCCACCTATACATGTGCCATAACTTGATGAAAGCTTTACCTGCAGTAATTACAATATCTATCATACTTTGCAACCTGGGTACTACTAGCCTATAGGTACACTAGAATTTACCTACTACAAGAATAAACCTCAATGAACCAGCTTGGAACCACACCATAACTGGGACATTGGGAAGCAACTTACTTCAAAACATGCTCTGCAATTCCTGTTAATGGCTTCTACTTTTAAATCTCATGTTTGTACAGGCACAGACAGGTGTGAATCAAGGGGGCCAGAGGAGGCATGGCCCCCCAAATGGCAATGTTTCCTATAGCAAACAATAGTGGTAAGAAACTTTTCACTCGAAAAAGACAATTAAGCCCCCTCCCAGAGTCCAGCTCTGGATCCACTCCTGAGCACAGGGCACTATGCATGCCAGCAGTAAATGAAGCAAAAAGAAGTATACAATAGGATAAAAACTAAATATATCAAAGCAATCTTGATTAAAGCATCTTGCAAATATGCAAATTAAATCTTGCTGGAAACATAAAAAATTCTAAGAAGCTAATGAAAACATAATACAAAAATATAGATGGACTGTCAGATCTGCAATGTAACTCACATCATATACAATGTAAATATAAACAAATTCTATACTATAGCTAAGAGCAATGACATAGTTGAATGGCAAATGACAATGCAATGATAAGCAGGCTAAATCTAGTTTCAAACACCTGATCATGAAGAGCTAAAATCTCAGCAAAATTCTGTTACTCAGCAAAAAGCAGACCAGAAAGTTGCAAAAACTATACCCTCTTAATCAATTTCAGATTAAAGCTTTAAGGCAGCAAGTTGTGAAACCAAATTTTGGCTTGTCATGACTGTCTAGAAAATATTTAACTATATTTATATACTCTGTGAATGAGGCTTTAACTTAAAAATGGGTAGTACTTTCATTAACCTATGCATTCAATTTGAAAATATAACATGACAAAGTGGTAATAATTTTTAACATTCCTGCTGATATGCATAACTACAATATGCTATAATTGAAATGCATTCCATAATTGAAATGAAAATATAATATCTAAATCTTTTTTGCATTAACTATAAACACAAACAATCTACAGGTTAAAAAACTATACTGAGAGCAACTAATTCTCATTATAATAAAAGGAAAATTCTATATCTACATACAAAACATAAAAAGACCTGCACTCTACAAAAGTATAATTTAACTGTCCTTTAAGGAAATATCTGCAAATAAAGGATGAGTTAAATTGTCAATGAAAATGTAAATGACGTGTGGACAACTAATGGCATATGAAAATGGACTAGAATTATCTATTGAGTATATTGTCTCAAACTCCAAGTAGAGGATAACATGAAACAAAGCATGACTGATGAAGAATGCACCAAAGACATTCTACTAGAGCATCTGTACTTGCAATATATTAGTGAATGTCTTGAAAAATATCCAATTGCTGTTAATTTGAATTATCCAATTCTCTTTCAGGAATGTCAATTTGGACAAGGTCTAAAGATGTCTTCCACAGTTTGTCTGCAACATCCCTATCCATTGACTCTGGAGAGCTATTGCATTCAGCAAAATCTCTGAAATACTTGCCACCAACTCCATGTAGTGATCTGTCGCTGGCAACAAAGACCAGACCTTCTGCACCTTTTGTGGTTGATCTTGTTATGGGCAAGCATCTGCAGAAGCCCCGAAAGCAACAAATCAGCAAGCACCTGATGAATTTATTGTTACGATTGAGACGCGTCTCAGGAATAAAACCTGGAGAGACAGAATTACATGTGACACCAGAGCCATGCAACTGTCTATCCAGCTCATAACTGAACAAGACATTGGCCAACTTTGAGTTTTTATAGGCAAGCATTGAATCAAAAGTGCCAGGGGCAAGTAATTGCAAATTTTCAAAATCAATATGGGCAGCTTTCTGATTTGTGAGGCTTCTCCTTGACGGATTATGCAAATCAGATGAAACAACTACAACACGTGAATCAGGACCTGATTTTTTCAGATCATCTAAGAGAAGCATAGTCAAGAGAAAGTGGCCTAAGTGATTTGTGCCAAAAGTCATCTCAAATCCATCCTCTGTGAAAGTAGCAGATTGGTCTCTTATATTGCAGACGACAGCTAGAAGCAAAATAATATTTAATCAAATATGACTAAAATTCTCCTGAGTACTAACAGTTGTGCACGGCAAATTTCATAGTACTAATATGGGTGTTAATCATTTTATTATTGAGCACATCAAATTCCAGCATGCATACAAGGTTTGATTATTCAATATCTATCATAAACTGACTTTTCTACACTGAATAACCTCACAATTCTCCTAGCAAGCTGAGTAAAGACAAGCAATGATCAGGGTTTATAAACAAATTTGGCTCCATATTTAAAAATACTCTGACAATCCTGTTTCGATGCCATTTTGTCCATTTTCACCATTTTCAATAAAAAACAAATAATAAAAACATCTACAAAAGCAGACACATTTCCTACTGAAATTCATAATGTGGTGCCACACAATGGGGAGTGGGTGAGTAGTTTTAAATTTGTGACAAAGTGTGACAGTGGGTGTCTAAAAACGCCAAAATGAGTGTGACATAATGTGAAAATGGCCCCTTAGCACTAAAGCTTTGCACAATTATTAGCATATTGCTTCAAATACTCCAAAAATTCCGATTGACAATAAAATTTGCATATCTTCAGATATGTCAACAAAACGATTATGCTAAAAAAATCACGCAAAGTTACCTGCATTATTAATCAGAACATTCAACTTTTTTCCCGTTTTATGAAAATTTTCAACAAACGAATGGATAGATTTAACTGAAGCCAGGTCTAGCTGCATAAATGTCACCTCGCCCTCAGGTATCTGCTGTCGTATTCTTGCAACTGCAGCATTCCCTCGGTGAGCGTCCCTGCATGCCAGTATAACATCGTAATCAAGTGCCGTCATTCTCAAAGCTGTCTCAAACCCGATCCCACAATTAGCGCCTGTAATAATACAAACTTTCAAGGAATCAAGAGCAACCTCTTCCAAGGTTGTAGCTCTTTCCTTCATAAGAAGAGCGGTTCCTTGCTTTGACTTCGACTGCATTCTACTGGTCGCCATTTTCTACGCCTCTTCAGACATGTCCCAGCCCAGCCCGAACAGCACAAACCACCGCAGAGGCACTTTAAGAAACCCAGCTCAAGACCTAGTACTAAAAGTTTCTTAATGTGTGGTCACATTTTAGTTCTACACGTTTTTTAAAAGTTTCCTAATTTATCGAACTAAATTGTTATGAAAGCGTACGCAGAACTCGAATGTAGCACACTACATTTGACAAGTGGCTGGGAATACAGTA
Organism: Cassiopea xamachana; assembly: GCA_900291935.2. Taxonomy (NCBI): domain Eukaryota; kingdom Metazoa; phylum Cnidaria; class Scyphozoa; order Rhizostomeae; family Cassiopeidae; genus Cassiopea; species Cassiopea xamachana. The sequence continues at coordinate 1,228,712 of OLMO02000301.1, forward strand.
GGAAATAAAAATGAGATCTTCACCAATATCTACATAAATTCATTCCACAGCTTTGCTTCTGTACAAATGAAAATACAGTCCAGATATTTCATGTGATTTTCCCTGCGTAGATATTGCAGCTATAAGAACATTCCATCTCATTTACTCAAATGGCACATTCAGCAAATTTACTTTTCCATTATCTGCATAACATACACAGAACCTGGCCTAGGTTGACGCTGAACAGCCAAATGACGGGAGATGAACACCAAAACAGATACACTCATTTGAGGAAAATTCAAGACATGGTTTCCTTTCATGAGAAAAGAAATGGAAAAAGGATAGAGCACAGTATGAACCCAGTGCTAATATTGCAGCCCTTGCATCACTTGCAATCTCACGCAGCTAAACCCTTAATCATCTAGAGTGATATTCGCCCAAGGATCAATTTCGCACTGAATAAGTATTAAGAACATACCTCAAAAAATAGTGGACACTTTTTTATGTTTGAAATGGGAGGACTTCATTGCACATCAGCTTACACCCCCCTGTTCTTTTTGCGTCCTTTTATCATCTAATTGTTCAATTACAGTTTCTGCACTTCCACTAAAAGTCGATCGAATTTCAGAATCTGTCATATTCCAGACTCCGGCAACTGCCAATTGAATAGCATGTCGCACAACGAGATCCATGTGGGACAACGTAAAATGGTTCAATGCAGCCATTTCTGCAGGGTCCGGTGTTAGCACTTGCCCCAAGTTGATCATTATAATCACTTGATCCGGGCTATTCATTACCGGATACCATTTTGATGCAACTGTTACACTTAACTTTCCTAAGGTGGGTGGCAACTTAGGAAAGCCAGACTTTGTTTTTGACTTTCCACATGTAAAAGCACAGTCTTTATCTCCGGTCATAACTCTGTCTGCTAAATCAAACGCATCATCTGGTATGCATGGCACAATTGATTCTTTCAAGCAAAAACCTGCTACGACATAGTAAAGGTACAAAGCTGCCCTTTTCCGCTCTGTTGAATTCAAATGAAGATACAACTGAGGAACCTGCATTAAAGGATGTGTCTTTATATCTGACTTCTCTATGTTGTACAGTTTCGCGGGCTGGCCTTTAAATGCTGACACCATTTGTGGAAGAACTTCCTTGAATTCTGTAATTGGCTGAAAGACAAGTTTGTATTATAGCAACGTGGAGAAAACAATAACTATGAAACAAATCCAAAGCTAGATAACATCTTTGGTACCTTCCTTGCATGCTATATTAAGTACCATAAGAATAAAGTTTTAAAAATATAGAGGCTTAAAATTGCTGAAATTTAAGGATGACTCACTTTTCATTAAGACAAGAGTTTATTGTACCTAGATGTACTTTTTGAGCTATCGATACAAAATATAAACTCTTGCTTAGTTTTATGATGTAGTGGAACATCAAGAAGGATTGGGATATATTCCTTAAATTTTAGACGAAGTTACACCTTTGGTAGTTAAAAATTATGTAAGAATAATTCTCCGCTCAAAATTAGAAAAATATAGAGAGTGTACCCCCCCCTTCAGCCCTTATAGCTTAGACATGTCCTTATACCAGTTACATATGCACTCTTTTTTTAGATAAGAATAACAACTGCAAGAATATTCAGGCTCAGAATCTCTGTAATTTAATAACAAGTTAAGAATAATGCAAGGCTCAAGCTTCATCAAGACTTGGAATTTGCGTGTTGGATACAAAATATTGCTCTTAGATTAACTTTTGCGCTGTTGATACAATATTTTGCTTTCTGTTCCATTTTTGCTTTGCTTTATGATGAAGTAAGACATCAACAAAGATTTGAGTATATTCTTTGATTTTTAGGTGCGGTTACGCCTTTAGTGCTTTAGACTGATTTAAGACGAATTTAAGAATAACTTAAGAATAAATTAAGAATAATTTAAGGCCCGAAAGCAAGCAAATTGAAGAATATTGAGCCTCACCAAAAAATATGTAGTTCTATAAAAGAGTGTATCCGAAAATCAGTTAAATATATAGGAAACATGAAGTAAAAAGCAGAACATGTAAGTTGCAATACACATTGATACCAATGTGTTCAAAAAAGACCACTACATATTGGTGATATAATTCAAAGTAAAGCTGCATCTCGCTAAGTTCAGCTTTGCAATGAAGCCATTGCATCATTGACGAGTGTAATACAGCATAGAATATTCTCAGCTCCAAAGACTATTTAAGCCTACCACCCCATAGATGGAACAACCATCGTTATAGAAGCAAGTTTTATGTAGATTTAAATAATAGTGACAGCGTCTACGACTCGTGTAGGGATAAGCGAATTTTTACAAATATCGTTCAAAAAAATTAGACCTTACCTGCAAGTTGCCAGGTACCCAAAAGATTATGATATGCACAATGGCAGGAATGAAGAAATATTGCAGAATTGCCCTTCTTGAAAACATGCTTGCAGTGAAGAATAAATGAAATCTCTATGCCATCGTCGATTGAACAACTTTTCGTTAAGTGTCATGAGTTGCAAAAGCTACCCAAACACTTGTGCTCACTGAAGCAAAAACTGGTAATTGAACTCGTGCGTGATGATTTCTTTCAAAGGTAATTTGCAGTATACAATAAACCAAATACAACGCCTCTCTCTCTCCATCTGTCTCTCCTTCTGTCTCTCTTTCTGTCTCTCCTTCTGTCTCTCTTTCTGTCTCTCCTTCTGTCTCTCTTTCTGTCTCTCCTTCTGTCTCTCTTTCTGCCTCTCTTTCTGCCTCTCCTTCTGTCTCTCTTTCTGTCTCTCTCTCTCTCTCTCTCTCTCTCTCTCTCTCTCTCTCTCTCTGTCTCTCCCTCTGTCTCTCTTTCTGTCTCTACTTCTGTCTCCTCCTGTCAGCAAGAGGCATCTTAATAATTTTAGAAATGATACTAAGAGACATAAAACAGTAATTAAAAATCTCATTCTGTTGTGCTGGGAATGCAGATATTTTAAAATGAATACACGTTTTTTGTATGAAACATGTCTACAAGAAACATGAGGCTGTTTGCAAAAACTGTCTTTACTAGTAAATATTTGATCACGCTAGCAAGAAAATAGAATTAACATCCATTACGTGCCTCACAAAATCAGAGCATTCTTTTTCTTGCATCACAATTGCCTAATCTGGGTTGTTATTGTCATTGGAAGTCCTTACATCCAAGAAACATTGAAGAAAAATTTGAGGTTGGATTTGACGAAATATTAAGAGACATCAAGGCTGAAGCCAGAGAGCATGTTTCTTACAAAAAAACGTGTATTCCGAAAACAAAATACAAAACATGAGGAGACAGCAAAATCAGTTGCTGCTGCAACGTTATAGAGTCGCATACCTTAGGGAATCAGTGAATAGTAGACCAATGAAACTTCTATGCCAAAATAAGATCCTTTTTCTAGGACCCCCATGAACCTTAGTTCATAGAACTTCTATGTGCCAATATGGCTATTTTCTATTCTAAATATTGCAAAGTAATAAAAGGATATATATTAATAACAAGTTTTGACGCTTTATATAACAATTTTATCATTGCTCAAGTTTTCTTTCGATAAATTCTATCGAATACTATTCTTGCCTGCCATCAAATGTAAGGATTGTAAGAGAAATTGTTACTTTGGCATAATGAGACTCCCTTTTCCTGGGACGCAAAAGATAAGAAATGATAATGACGAATCCAACTTTCCACTGTGTTGATAATACATGCCAACTCGCCCCCTCTCCTCTGTCAACCGGGTAGAGTCTAACGAGGAAAATAGACTCTTTCTTTTGCTCACATAAAAAGTTTAGGCCCTGGTACGGGCAGATTCTCGGATACGAAAAAAGAAAGGCGAATCTACTTGCCCAAGAATCCAAATTAAAAAACTGTTGTCAGCAATAGTGTGCAAACTGTTGTTATGTTTTATTATGTTTTATTATTGGCTGTTTCTCTGTTCCACAAATCCCACCCCATATCGAGACAATATTATTAAACCAAAATAATTTCTGCATGGTATGAGAGCAATCAGCAGAACTACCTTAGTACTGTAGACCACATAAAGTTTCACAGCTTAAAGACAAAATTAAATGGCTTTCTGAAGTACTTTCTCAAATCTTAACGGAAAAGCATCAGTTCAAAGAAATTTTAAACGTGCGGAAATATTTTCGGTACAAATTTCTTGGGCTTTAATAAGTAAAGTTGCATAAGCCTTATATTGAACTATTACCAGGAAATAAGACAAGATTTATATTCCCAACTTTATCCAAATAATTCAAATTCTAAGTATTGTACCTTTGCATCAGCTACTTGCCTCTAAATTTTTACTTTTAAAAAACAAGTTAAAAGTATTTGAATACATTGTATTTGCAAGTTCTTCGATATCTTCTCCTCTAACAGCTGCCATAACTTCGATGACTTGCCTGAGCAAAACAACATTTTTTGTAAGAAATAGTATTCAAAATACCTTGGAATATTAAGCGCAATTTCACAATTCACAAGCAAGATCGCAAAAACAAATAAGCAGGCAGAAAACCTTTGTCTTTTCCCAACTTCATCTAACTTTTTGATTCTTCAAAAGCAATAGATAGCTAATTAGCTAATTGAATAAAGTCGTGGATTTCTACTTAGTAGCTCAGGCTTGCAGTGAGGCAAGGTAGTCAGCGGCTCCAAGTTTGTGGCCTAAGGCATGTGTCCTAGCAATTTATCTGGGCATCCAATTACTAGCGTACGAGATGGTAGATAACTGAGAAGATTGCTAGGCTTTGGGTAATACAGAAATATTTTCAAACCTGATATGTGATGGTTCATTTCGTGATTTGACAAAACAGTCTTTTTCCCATCTCTCTTTTTTCTTCGATGGAAACTGCGTTTTGATATGCTTTGATCCAGCATGAGTGTTTCGAATCTCACACCAAGGCGCATCTTTGGAGAGGAAAGAATATCATAATAGTTCCAGCTGAATATCTATTTACAAATATCTGTAAAACGGTTAGTATTGCTGCAATATATATAGAGTGCAATGGAGTAATAAAATAAATGAGGATGTCAAGGACCATCAGGACATTGTTTGGATACTTCTAAGAAAAGGAAATTGAGTTGGGACAAACAACATAGCAAAGCTAAATGGAACCAACATGCTTCAGCAATGGAACCAATGAAAAGTCAATTAACTACCATGAGCTAGAGTCCTCTCAGAGGCACCCTCCAAGCCCCAAGGAATTGGGGGAAACGGAGGTAAATCAAGAGAGAGCTGGAGGTAAAAAGTCCCTAAACAAAGTGTATGACAGCTTCGTAGGCAGCATTCTTAAATAGGATCATAACTCATAAGCTGCCAAGTCGATACTAGATAATAAACAAACAGGTAAATCCAGTACAAGAAACTATTTGAAATTAAACCATCTTGCTATCTAATTAAGAAGGTATATAACACAGCCTCCAGCGTGATATAACCTTCAACTTGATGCACAATTGACATAAACAATGTACAATACAACGAAAAGGCAAAGTACTTCTATAGCAGTGATTCATACCGGTTTCTATCATTAGATTCTCCATAGGAATAGTCTTTAAAGTTTCCAAATTATCAGCAGTTTTCAATGAGCTGTAAAAGAAACCACATGTGAAATGCTTAACATTAATGGATAG
>OLMO02000301.1:1237327-1249085 GCA_900291935.2 Cassiopea xamachana
GCTATATTCACCATCCCACCTCTGTTTATTTTCCGTATATTTCCTTTTCTTTGTCTTCGTCCCATGGTTCCCATTTGTATCTTTTGTATCTGTTAGCATTTAACAATTAATTTCGTTGCTTCTCCTCACTGTATTGATGATGGCACCAGTAGAGTGTTAAAACGTTTACTGTCATGTATTAGATTCGTCTTTGTCTTAAACTGGTTAGTCATCAAAGTAATGAGTTTGTCAATGAAATAAAGAAATAATAAATGAATCATGGTTCCTATATTAATCGTTATACTACTCCTAAAATTTNTATACTTCAGCTGCGTTTCCCTGCATCAAAATAATCTACATCTAATTCGTGCAAGATAGCCACCCTGATAACCTTAAAACATCTTACGAGTTGTCAAGTAGGAAAACACTTACCTAGGCCACATTCTCCAATGGCAACTATCTTATCTTTATTGTCTTGAGCAATCTGAAGTAATTTGTTGTAGTACTGGTCAGGCTCTATACCATTTTCAAATTCACCACATCGTGTTGGATGACAACCAACAGTTGTGAACAATGAGTCTGGGTCAAATATGGTAACATATCAAGTGAAGTATATTAAAACAACACCAAATTTGATGCTATAAAATGAGTGTTTAAGAAAATATTTCGTAATGATGGATGTTTAACATGCTAACACAAATGATTTAAATGAATATGATGGGAATAAAGACAGTGAAAAAGATGTTTAGTGGCAGACAAAGATGAGGATTGTGGAAAGGAACATCAGCAGCAAGTTACATCAAATAAAATTTATGGAGTTTCTGCTAAAAATCTGACAAATCTTTGAAGAATTAATCAAGAGATAGAAAAAAGATGTGATAAAACCTATATCCTAAGCTAGGAAGAGCATCAACATAGTTTTTATGAATTGCATGAGAACAAGGTCAAATTCTTCTTTTGTAGCTACTTCCTACTTTGTATTGGAGGTCCCATTGTAAAACAGCCTGTGCTGAAATGTAACCCTCCATAAAGAACTTCAATTAAATGAAAATATGATTTACTAACCATTTTTCTTAATGAGTTCTAAAGCATCTTTGGCTTCTGTAAGCCTTCCAGCAGTTACCATGATCTAGAGTCAATTAGAAATAAAAAGAAGGAAAGAAAAAACAACTGAAGGACAAATCAATAACAAATATAGCTTCAATAGGAGTTAAATAAACAATGCCATAGCAATAACATGTTCATGTCTGTTGGAAATTTTTGCCAAAGAGGTGAACAAGGAGGTCAAAATTCTGAAGTCAGTTATTGACACATGAATTAAGAAATAACAAACTCTTGGTGCCTTGAATAAACAGTGTCATGAAAATCTTGGCATCTCACAAAAATCCTTTGGACCCTAGATCATTTTGCACTCATAAAGATAAAAATCTCTCTTTTTCTTGCATCTTGATTTCATGACTTCCTTGACATATCAAACAAAACTTCAGACCAATGGAAGACTTTATCTGGAAATTTTCATATACAAGATTCTAATATGAAATTCTCAATGGTGCTAAAGAACAGAATCGTATTTGGGTGGTCCACCAACACCATGCCCAACTAATTGTGATTGAAAGGAACCTCTCAACAAGCTACACACCCTTTCCCTGTTAAGTTCTTTCAATTGCTTTCATTGAAAATGGAGTCATTACTAAACAGGGATAAATTTGATAGAATAAGACAATGATAAATTACTGCTTACTTTCAAAAACTACAAATAGTGACAACCTGCCTGAAAGACCTTTGCAATGCATTAACTGCATCATTTTCTGATACCAGCTCTTTTTTCAAAAGTTTTAATTCTTGATAACTCAAAACTTGTTGTTTGTCTCCTGAGAGTTTGAGTAATTGAGAGTGGATTGTATTTTTAAAGTAAAACCTTTTCTACTCCATTGTCTTTTGCTCTTTGCAAAACATCCTCAAAATCATCTACAAGTGAGGAAGCACAATACACAATATTGCCATAAATATTTTTGGCTAGGAATGTGAAGTTTGCATGTTATTCATTTCTTTACAGCATACTGTTTTAGTGTGTGTGTGTGTGTGAGTGAGTGAGTGAGTGAGTGAGTCAGTCAGTGAGTGAGTAACAAAACTGAATCCTGTAAATATTAATTAAAGCACTCATACATAAATCATAATTTAGCAAACATGTCTTTAGATAAGCTAACTTACTAACAACAAAAACTTGAGAAGACACTTGAATGAAAACATTCATTTGGGAAATAACTCTTACTTAACACAAAGACAAAACCTTCTCTTATGTATTTAATTTTAATTTAGATTACAATTTATTACTGTATATAGCCAGAAATCAGTCAGTCAATCATCCAATCAGGAAATGGGCTTGAAAATGCAACAATGTCTCATCTCTGGCTCAGTGTCCTCTGCACATCAAGCAAGACTTCCAAGCAAGCACCACCACCAATAAAGGACAATCACAAAATGAACAAAAATTTAATGGGAAAACTTCTATACTTTCAGTGTATATAACAGAGAGATCTTAAATAACACAGCAATAAAATAAGAAAAACTAATATGAATAAGGAGACAGAGTCTAAATGTAAGTAAACTTTTTCAATATTAAATTACTACAATTAACACAAAGAATTTTTTTCCTACCTTGGTGAGCTCTCTTACCACGATAAACTCCTTGGAATACTGGATCTTAAGAAGGAGAAAACAATTTTCAACTTTGTAAATAGATAGAACAACTGATTCAAAAAAAATTGCATCAGAACAACCAAAAATTGTATAACATTCAGAGCATTAAAACAAGTTTGACATCCCCAATGTAAAATGAAGTAAATTCTTCAATAGTTATCAAGATTTGGAAAATGAAAATGCTGGAGAACATAGGAGTGCTGTGCAGTGGTACTAAGGCCCTATTCACATGATACCAGATTCATTATCACCGAGGATTCTTGAACCAGTATGTGTGTCAAATTTTTGTCTATTCACACAATATCGAATTCACTTTCCTCCACTGCTCACAAGAATATACTCCTCTTTGTATTGTGTTGCTAATGCTATTATATGAAAGAACTTTACATAGCAACAACAACAGCTTGAAGAATGTTGGAATGTTATAACTTCAAAAAACAACGCTGTCTGCATGCCAAAGTGAGCTTCTGAAGTGATGATGCATCAGACTTATCTGTTTACATGAACACTAAAGTAATGCAATGCATTAAGATATCTGTTGAACCCCACTTCCACAATGTAGTGATATGATTTTGGAAAAGAGGTGCAAAGTGCATTGGATTCCATTGGAGCCATGTGAACAAAAGGGCTATCTGAAACACAGATTACTACAACATGTAGTGTATCCAGTATTATGTGAATAGGGCCTTAGTTGCTTTTTGGATACACCAAAGTAAGCTCCATCAAGGCTCTGTAACCTTCACTGTATTTTTTAATGTTCAGCTATATGCATCATAAAATGCTGGAGAAGTTTTGCAGATCTTGCTCTTGCTGGAGCTCAGCTGGAGACAAAAGCTTGAAATACTGGAGTCTCCAGCAGAATGCCGGACACTTGGCAAGTATAACAAAGGGAAGTCTGCAAAACATAATAGCGCATATTTACCTGTCAAATTAGCACCAATATCTATCAACATAATAAAATACAATTATTATTGATAAAGTAAAAGTAACTAATATTTTATAAATAGCATGATACAAACAATACAAGTAATTAGTTTAAGAATCGCTAAATAATCTAAAATTGGCAATCAGCCCTTTCTAAAAAAACTATTAGAAAACAAGAGGGTGAAGTAATTGCAAAAATAAACAGACAATGCAGTATAACTTGAAAAGTCGTTAGTTTAGGGAAAACGGGAGGTCTTGATGTGAAAATGGGAGGCCGGAAACCTGGTTTGAAACGGGAGGTTTCAGAACAAAACGGGAGAGTTGGATGGTCTCGATCGAGCATAACCACAATCCGAATCTCTGACTGAGTGAGCAGAAGTCATGTCATATTCACCATTAATCATAAAACACCACCATCTGAATGACTGAACGGCAATAGTAGCTTCTCTCATTCGGCAAAACTAAAAAGGAAACAAATAGCAGCATTCTTACCAATAAATTTTAATGTTGCTCCTGCCATTTTTCTTAGCATTTCTGGAAAATTGAAGGGAATTGTATCATTTTCAAAATGAGGCTCGGCCATGGTGATACAGTACACAAACATGGCGAATTGTTGATATGAAAAATGTGATTTCGTGCTGATGATGCATTGATTAAGAAAAAAACTGTTGTTGTGCAGTATTTTCACACACCATTCGTATGTTTACTTGATATTTTGGTTAATATTTTCATGCTATTGATAACCCCATTGGAGTAACTGTACTTATGCTTTTAATTCTTTTCAAAGTTAGATATTGCAGTGACAGACAGCCCTATTCTGTCTATCTATGAAGTGCTGTACAAAAACCTACGTTGTTAGTACGTACAATGGTTATATTAAAGAAAATAAAATAGTAAGATTTGTTAATAACTTACCTTACAAACTAGTAACAAAAGGATAGCTTTTATCAAGAACTGCACGGTACTAATGCAGTTTCGTACCGCCTCCATGTCTGCCACGTTGGCAATTACTAAAGAACTTCACTAAATGAACATAATAGAGGGAGCTCTTGAAAACTGCTAATGTACTTTTTCCCTAATTTAAACTGGTACATTGATGTTTTTGATAACTGAGTGAGAAATGGTGCTTTTGCAAGTAGCTTGTCAATAAGATGAATGGAATCACCTATCTTTCTCATTTCTTTGATTTGTCTACATATTATATCTATTTCTTTTGTAATAGGATTTTCCACCCCACATATAAAAGCCAGAATGAGCAATCCTGCTGCTGATCCACGGCAAATGAGACGAATTATTGCAGAAGATCCAGAATGGTAAGTACCCCCACAAGATTGTAATAACATGCTAGCATACTTCCAATTAGGCTGACTTTATTTCATACAAGCCCAGACATCAGAATTGCACAGATTTCCTGGCTATCCAGTCTACAAAATGGCAGCATGTGGATGCATAATATTCTTTTCCAAAGTTTGTGCAACTCACACCTAAATTTATGGCTGCACAAATGTAGTAGAACAGAACTACATACCCACTCTTCATGCCCTTTCTATTTTTTGTACTCATGCACACATTCTTGCCTCTGTATACACATGATCATGTTGACAACTGCATTACTTTGCAGACTGGCTTGTTAAATTACATAAACAATCAATTTGCAATCATGTATTTATGTTATGTGCTATTTTATTCCTTAGACTACACTAACTTTGCTGCTCAATTTCTTCTTTCTTCTCTTTGAAATGACCATTTGAGAGTCTCTTCTTTAGCATCAATTACAAATTATGGAATTGTTGCATGAAATGTTGAAATATTATTAATATTAAACTTTGAGATTTTTATTTGATTCAGAGTATGATTGGCAATTTTTTTCCAACAGGAATCTTGCAACTGTTCCACTCTTGACAGAACTCTGTTTGCAGAGTGTTGTAGACAAATTTGAAAGTAAATATTTTCATAAGTATTTTTTGATGTGAAGTATTATCTAGTCAAATGTTCATTGAAAAATATATTTGCATATTTATATAATATAGGACCTTCTGCAAAATATTGTGCAGTCCCACTAACAAGCGACTGCTTAACTCATTCAGAGATCAGAATAATGATTAAAAAGATAGGTAATCCATTTGAAGTTTCAAAATATTACATGATACAATTCTTAGGTCAGCTAATTAGTGATGATCACTTGTAAGAACTGTAATGATCATCTATTGCATTGAGTTGTTTTGCTATATTTTTTCTTAATGTTTTGATAGCCATAAAATGAAGAAGCATTGCTGCATTCAAAGGATTTATGTGATACCATATCCTTTTTTCACTTAGTATTTTCCTGCTTTCCTTCTAGCAAACCCAATCCTGAGTGAACTGCTTCCAAAGCACAAAGCAAAAGTTCTTGAAAACCTGTCAACCAAGTTACCACTGAGGTAAATTATGACAAAAGTAGCAAGTTTGTCCTCATATAAAACATTCAAAATCATAGATAATATAAAGCTTAACATGGCTACAGACTATTTGTAAAATATTCCTCCTATTGCTATAACTCAAGGTATAGAATTGTTTATTACATCATTTTTGATTGTGAAAAACTGATTCTCTGTTGAAAATATAATGGTTATGTTTGATTACTAAAAATATGAAATATCCTTGTATAATTTATGACTCACTGTAGTGTCACAGCCAATCTTGTTGAGGATAATTGTTATTGGGAAAAATGCTGCAAAGCAAGATGGAATGTATGTGATGTGTCACTTTATGATAACAACTGGAAACAGATGTATTTTGAAAGAAATCTTGAAGGTACATCTACTAACTTCACATTATGTAATCTATAGAAAATGATGTCATGTAGAAAAAAGTTTTAATTACAGCAATTCTGTTTGAGACTTTGACAGAAATTATGTTTGTTTTTTTAGAGATTATTGAGCAGATAGTGCCAGGAACAACAGATCTTACATTAGTAAGTTAATTATTTTTCACAAATTTAGATTATTGTTCACAAAATTGAGATAGTTCAATATCTAGTTGGATATAAAGGAAGGTAGGAAAAGCATCTTTCAGCATCAATTTCTTTTACATCAAAGCAACACTATATTAATATTTGGTACCTTCCTTTATATCCCACTAGATATTGAAAAAAAATTATTTTAGAAGAATCAATTTGCACTGATAAAAAGGCTAACTCCAAAAAGAAAACTTGCTTATCTTTCCAATTTTAGCTTAATGATACACTGAAACTGTCAAGAGATTACATAAAACAATTGAACATTAAGCAACTACTTCCTCCTGTCAAAGAGCCACCAATAAAAGATGAGGATGAAGATGAAGACAGGTAAAGAGCTATCTATGTATNTACAAATATAACTATTCAAAACTCTCTTTATTCATAGCTGATTCTTATCATAGGAAAAACTACAGCATCACTCAGTGCTATCTTTAATTGTATGGTAATAATAGGTCAATGCAATCATATGTTGTTTTACTGTTTGCATTTCAAAGCAAAAAAGTTCTTTTGTCTTTTAGTGGAAGTGAATCTGGTGACAACATAGACATTGACCATTTTGATTTCAACATTGTTACTCAAGCGTTGCCATTTCTCAGAGAGCTTCGAATTACATATGGGTATGATTGCAGCAATTTCATTTTGTGCATATTCACAGCAGAAATTGAAAAATTGCTATCCTAGGAAATTCATTACTTTTTGACAAACTATTTTGGGTACAATGTTAGTAGGAGAAGTATTATTCATGTACATATTTTGGCGAAAATCATCCTTGATTATAAGAAAAGATTCAGCCCTGATAAAAGGCAACAAAAATATAAGGATAATAATGAAAGCATTAAAGGAATGCAAGAGTAAATGTATAAAGGATAATTCCATAATAGCTTTGTAGATGAATGTTTCATAGGTTTACTTCCCTCTATGTGCCTGCAAACGTTTTTCTCCAGTGGCTTATATTCTGTCATTTTCGCCATCTGTCTTAGTCTGCAGCATTCCCTCTGTTCTTGCTTCATAGGGTTCGTGATTGTGGAATGAACTTTGAATGGAATCTCTTTGAATTTACTTCCCGTGATTGCCTGTTGCTTTCCAAGGTAAGAAACGTTTTTTGGTTTCTTTACCATCTTCAAAATTTTTTGATCTTCTAGACCCATGCATCACAGTGCAATTTATGATTTTTCTACTACATGAAAACGTCGTTTCTAATTCATGTTGTTGGGGGTGGATTGTAGCTTTATAGCAGCGGTCGGGAACCTATGGCTCGCGAGCCAGATGAGGCTCTTTTCAAGACTTCATCTGGCTCTCTGGCTCGCAAACAAATCTCAACAGACTTTCTTCAAAGTATTGCAAAACAGCGAATACCTCCAGAATGGCTTTCCAAAGTTACCACTGGTGTCGTATTCAGTTGTCACATAGCCCGATTAACAAAGTCAGTATCGAATCAGAAGATTCTGTTGTCCTATGCGATACCAATGTCTAATTGCATGGCTTTCATGGAATCCCATTTTAAATATGAGGCTTCCATGGCTCTCTCAGCCAAAAAGGTTCCCAACCCCTGCTTTATAGGCTCTACACCTTTGCACAATTAACCATGTAAATAGTCTGTTGGTACTACAGAACATTACCACAGCACGAAAAAGCGGCAACATTCTTTTCACATACTAAAACTTTTTTCGGCCAACGCTCATCAGAGTATGAAAACGTCGGATAGTGACCTGAAGGTTAACCGAAATACATATCCAGATGCAGTTAATGTGATAGGATGCGTCTAATTGGTCCCAAGAGTGGCCAATTAGGACCTATTACCATTATATATTTCGGTTAACCTTTAGGTCACTATCCGATGTCTTCATACTCTGAAGAGTGTCGGAAGAAAAAAGCTTCTTTTATGTGAAAAGAATGTTGCTGCTTTTTCGTGCTGTGGTAAGATTAATCGTGTCTTTATGCAACACCTACATCCTCATTCTGTCAAAATGCACCTAACTGTCTTGTATCTTTTTCGTCGTCAAACATCAGTCCAATTGTGCGAATTTTCTTGCGTAGGCCTTAAAGCACTGTGATTCTCTCGTCACATTTCAATTACATCAAAGCAAAGTTGATAATGAGAAATGCAGAGTGCTAATCAGTCACCTTTTGGATCATCCAACTTTGAAGAAATTAGGTGAGAGACAATATGCAATTGCTTCCTTTTTAACAATTTTATGTTTTCAAAACTCGAACTGGTAAGAAATTGATCACCAATTTACATACGTGTCTTTTTTATAGGAAAAAGTTTATAAGAAAATGAGGCTCAGATGGTCAAAATCTTAAGAAAATGAAGAGGCTCAATTTCCAAAATTTACTGTTTTTATTGGTCACAAATCAATATTTCGTCGTTGTTGCATTCAAAACGTTACAGATGGAATTCAAATTCGAGTATATAACGAAAATCTAACCTACTTTAGCCAGTTAATTTTAGAAAAAGTTAAGAAAAATTTAAGAAAATCTCAGACTCAATTTTGGGAAACGTTAAGAAAATTGAGGCTCAGGCAAAATAATGGTTTCTTTTAAAAACAACGTGTATTCAAGTAAATGTAAGTAAAAATGTAAGATACTGTCTATTGGTGCTGAGAGCGAATGAATTCTTTTACAATTCATTTGTCTGTTTGTTTAACATTGATTGGGCTTTAACGTATTGTTGCAGACCTTTCTCATAACAAAATTGGAGATAGTGGAGCAAGAGCAGTTGGAAAGCTAATCAATGGAAGATGTCGTTTGGAAGAGCTGGACCTGAGAGACAACAAAATAAAAGCAAATGGTGCTGCAGCAATTGGACATGGCTTAGGGAAAAATACAACTTTGACGTCATTGAGCTTACGTTTGAATAGGTATGTGTTGTCAGGACGGAAATTAGTGACTGTTAATAGTCTGTTGGTATTACAAACAATTTCTTAATAATATAGCATTCGAATGCTTACGCCATCCAATTCGAATGCTACAATGTTGGTACTACAGAACTTTACCACAGCACAAAAAAGCGTCAACATTATTTTGACATACTTAAAAGCATTTTTCGTCCGACACTCATCAGAGTATGGAAACGTCGGATAGTGACCTAAATTTTAACCGAAATGTATATCCAGATGCGGTTAATGTGATGGATGCGTCTGATTAGCCCCAAGTGTGACCAATTAGGACCTATTGGCATTGTTTACTTGAAGAGTCCCAATGAGAGAACAAACTCCCGCATCTGGATGTATATATATATATATATATATATATATATATATATATATATATATATATATATATATATATATATATATATATATATATATATATATATATATATATATATATATATATATATATATATATATATCGGTTATCCTTTAGGTCAGTATCCGACGTTTCCATACTCTGATGAGTGTCGGACGAAAAAAGCTTTCAAGTTTGTCAAAAGAATGTTGCCGCTTTTTCGTGCTGTGGTAATGACTGTATGTAACGAGGCCTGAAGTAATTCTTTTTTTGACAAGAAGGTAGACTGCCCAGAGAACGAAGGTCAATACTGTATTTTTGAGATACGAACTGCGACCTGCCATGTTGATTTAAAACTCAAATTGTAATTTTTAAAAATGTTATTTATATGTTATTTTCGCTCTCCTCCAGCAGTTTCTCTCATGTTGTTAAATAAGGGTTACCACTTATCAAGTGCAGAAGATAATTTTTGCATTAACCTGTAATGTGAATATGCAAAACATCGTACTCAAAAACTTTTTGGTACGCAAGCCTTAAGAAATTTCCAATGTTGAAATCGTGAAAAAGCTAAGAAAGTTTCAATACCAGTAAAAAAAACTTTTTTATAAAATAGAACATGGGTACAAATGTTAGATGCGAAGATAGAAGTCTATACCTGCTCAGAAATGGTGATGCAAATGCATTGGTTGACAGACGATTGAGGATACACGTTTGCATTGTAAGAAAAAGTTTATAAGAAAATGAGGCTCACATCGTCAAAATCTTAAGAAAATCTTAAGAAAATCACGAGGCTCAATTTCTAAAAGTTAGTGTTTTGTATTGGCCAAAAATCGATATTTCGTTGTTATTGCATTCAAAATTTTAAATATGGAATTCAAATTCAAGTATACAATATTAATAACGAAAGTGCAAAACATTGTAGCCAGTTTATTTTAGTAAAAGTTAAGAAAAATTTAAGAAAATCTCAGGCTCAATTTCTGGAAAAGTTAAGAAAATTGAGGCTCAGGCAAAATTATGGATTTCTTATAAAAAAACATGTAATTTAATAGAAAATAATTATACACATGTTTATACAGGGCACTGCTATCAATTAAAGTCCTGTATTAAAGAAAAATAAAGGGACACAAAAATCCAATAAGCCTTTTAACACTAAAATTATCAGTAATTCTTGACCAATTACAAGTTAGTAAATGAGAAAGCATTGAGTAATAAAATGGAATATATTTGACTTAAAATTGATATACTTGTTTGGAATTAAAGAAGAAATAAACAAACTAAGAAATAGACAAACTAATAAATCATTAATAAAATATTAGTCAACGAATCATACCAGAAATGGATAAAGAAAAGACTATTAAAAAGTACTCTAAAGCATAAATTACGATTCGAATAATGTAATATAATTATTATTATTTGATGTTTTTGATTGATGCATCTCTTTGTAGTATGGGAGATGAAGGAGGTCAAGCTATTTGTAAGGCGCTTCTGAAAAACAGGACTTTAGAAGTACTAGATATTGGCAGCAATGAACTTGGAGAGCCAACGGCTGCATTACTTTCCAAGGTAAATATTAAATATTTTTGTGGGTTTCTTCAATGTGCCAAGAAGCATCTTCATTTGTCGTATCATCTCTAAGATATTTTTCGTAGGCACATGAATTTTTATTTTGTAAATTTTGACTGACAAGAATGAATCTGCACGCTTTTTGTGAGACGTTTTCAAGATAAATGAAACGACACTGGCATACTATTGTTGATGCGACTAAAATAAGATATTTCCTTGTTCTTGTTATTTCGCAGCAGAGAACTAATAAATTGATTTACACAGACCTAATTGGAAGTGGTCTCTGATCGCAGCAGGCTATCTGTTGCTCGCATTATTTAGCCTTCATCAATTTCTGACGACATAATCTGAAGATGTTTCAGG
>OLMO02000301.1:1249185-1285551 GCA_900291935.2 Cassiopea xamachana
TACAAATATAACTATTCAAAACTCTCTTTATTCATAGCTGATTCTTATCATAGGAAAAACTACAGCATCACTCAGTGCTATCTTTAGTTGTATGATAATAATAGGTCAATGCTATCATATGTTGTTTTTTTGTTTGCAATTCAAAGCAAAAAAGTTCTTTTGTCTTTTAGTGGAAGTGAATCTGGTGACAACATAGACATTGACCATTTTGATTTCAACATTGTTACTCAAGCATTGCCATTTCTCAGAGAGCTTCGAATTACATATGGGTACGATTGCAGCAATATTCATTCTGTGCATATTCACAGCAGAAATTGGAAATAGCTATTCTAGGAAATGCATTACTTTTTGACAAACTATTTTGGGTACAATGTTAGTAGGAGAAGTATTATTTATGTACATATTTTGGTGAAAATCATCCTTGATTATAGGAAAAGATTCAGCCCTGATAAAAGGCAACAAAAATATAACGATAATAATGAAAGCATTAAAGGAATGCAAGAGTAAATGTATAAAGGATAATTCCATAATAGCTTTGTAGATTAATGTTTCATAGGTTTATTTCCCTCTATGTGCCTGCAAATGTTTTTCTCCAGTGGCTTATATTCTGTCATTTTCATCATTTATCAGTCTGCAGCATTCCCTCTGTTCTTTCTTCACAGGGTTCGTGATTGTGGAATGAACTTTGAATGGAATCTCTTTGAATTTACTTCCCGTGATTGCCTGTTGCTTTCCAAGGTAAGACACGTTTTTTGGTTTCTTTCCCATCTTCAAACAATTTTTGAACTTCTAGACCTATGCATCACAGTGCAATTTATGATTTTTCTACTACATGAAAACGTCGTTTCTAATGCATGTTGTTGGGGGTGGATTGTAGCTTTGTAGCAGCGGTCGGGAACCAATGGCTCGCGAGCCAGATGAGGCTCTTTTCAAGACTTCCTCTGGCTCTCAGGCTTGCAGAAAAATCTTAGCAGACTTTCTTCAAAGTATTGCAAAACATCAAATACCTCCAGAATGGCTTTCCAAAGTTACCACTGGTGTCGTCTTCAGTTGTCACATAGCCCGATTAACCAAGTCAGTATCGAATCAGAAGATTTTGTGGTCCCATGTGATATCAATGTCTAATTGTATGGCTCTCATTGAATACCATGTTAAATATGAGGCTTTCATGGCTCTCTCAGCCAAAGAGGTTCC
Organism: Cassiopea xamachana; assembly: GCA_900291935.2. NCBI lineage: Eukaryota > Metazoa > Cnidaria > Scyphozoa > Rhizostomeae > Cassiopeidae > Cassiopea > Cassiopea xamachana. The sequence goes on from OLMO02000301.1 coordinate 1,250,380, forward strand.
CAACCCCTGCTTTATAGGCTCTACACCTTTGCACAATTAATCATGTCTTCATGCAACACCTACATCCTCATTGTGTCCAAATACACCTAACTGTCTTGTATCTTTTTCGTCGTCAAACTTCAGTCCAATTGTGCGAATTTTCTTGCGTAGGCCTTAAAGCACTGTGATTCTCTCGTCACATTTCAACTACATCAAAGCAAAGTTGATAATGAGAAATGCAGAGTGCTAATCAGTCACCTTCTGGATCATCCAACTTTGAAGAAATTAGGTGAGAGATAATATGCAATTGCTTCCTTTTTAAAAATTTTATCTTTTCAAAACTCGAACTGGTAAGAAATTGACCACCAATTTATACATGTGTCTTTTTTATAGGAAAAAGTTTATAAGAAAATGAGGCTCAAATGGTCAAAATCTTAAGAAAATGAAGAGGCTCAATTCAAATTCGAGTATATAACGAAAACCTAACATTCTTTAGCCAGTTAATTTTAGTAAAAGTTAAGAAAAATTTAAGAAAATCTCAGGCTCAATTTTGGGAAACGTTAAGAAAATTGAGGCTCATGCAAAATGATGGTTTCTTATAAAAAAACGTGTATTCAAGTAAATGTAAGTAAAAATGTAAGATAGTGTCTATTGGTGATGAGAGCGAATAAATTCTTTTGCAAGTCATTTGTCTTTTTTTTCTATCATTGATTTGGCTTTAACGTATTGTTGCAGACCTTTCTCATAACAAAATTGGAGATAGTGGAGCAAGAGCAGTTGGAAAGCTAATCAATGGAAGATGTCGTTTGGAAGAGCTGGACCTGAGAGACAACAAAATAAAAGCAAATGGTGCTGCAGCAATTGGACATGGCTTAGGGAAAAATACAACTTTGACGTCATTGAGCTTACGTTTGAATAGGTATGTGTTGTCAGGACGGAAATTAGTGACTGTGTTAATAGTCTTTTGGTACTAAAACAATTTCTAAATAATATAGGATTCGAAGGCTTACGCCATCCAATTCGAATGCTGCAATGTTGGTACTACAGAACTTTACCACAGCACGAAAAAGCGGCAACATTATTTTGACATACTTAAAAGCTTTTTTTCGTCCGACACTCATCAGAGTATGGAAACGTCGGATAGTGACCTAAAGGTTAACCGAAATATATATCCAGATGCAGTTAATGTGATGGGATGCGTCTGATTGGCCACAAGAGTGGCCAATTAGGACCTATTGACATTGTTTACTTGAAGAGTCTCGATGAGAAAACAAACTCCCGCATCTGGATATATATTTCGGTTAACCTTTAGGTCACTATCCGATGTTTCCATACTCTGATGAGTGTCAGACGAAAAAAGCTCGTATGTAAAAGAACGTTGCCGCTTTGTCGTGGTGTGGTAATGACTGCATGAAGCGAGACCTGAAGTAAGTCTTTTTTTGGTAAGAAGATAGACTGCCCAGAGAACGAAGAAAGTTCAATACTGTATTTTTGAGATACGAACTGCGACCTGCCATGTTCCTTTAAAACTCAAATTGTCATTTTAAAAAATGTTATTTATATGTTATTTTCGCTCTCCTCCAGCAGTTTCTTTCATGTTGTTAAGTAAGGGTTACTACTTATCAAGTGCAGAAGATAATTTTTGCATTAACCTGTAATGTGAATGTGCAAAACATCGAACTCAAAAGCTTTTTGGTACGCAAGCCGTACGAAATTTCTAATGCTGAAATATGACATCATGAAAAGGTTAAGAAAGTTTCAATACCAGAAAATGAAAAAAAACTTTTTATAAATCGAACATGGGTGCAAATGTTAGATGCGGAGATAGAAGTCTATACCTGCTCAGAAATTGTGATAAATATGCATTGGCTGACAGACGACTGAGGATACACGTTTGTTTTATAAGAAAAAAGTTTGTAAGAAAATGAGGCTCAAATCGTCAAAATCTTAAGAAAATCACGAGGCTCAATTTCTAAGTCAGTGTTTTTTATTGGCCAAAAATCGATATTTCGTCGTTATTGCATTCAAAATGTTAAAGATGGAATTCAAATTCAAGCATACAATATTATTAATGAAAGTATAAACCACTCTAGCCAGTTTATTTCAGTAGAAGTTAAGAAAAATTTAAGAAAATCTCAGGCTCAATTTCGGAAAAAGTTAAGGAAATTGAGGCTCAGGCAAAATAATGGTTTTCTTATAAGAAAACGCGTAATATAATAGAAAATAATTTTATACATGTTTATACAGGGCATTGCTACCAATAAAAATCCTGTATTAAAGAAAAATAAAGTGATGCAAAAATCCAATAGACCTTTTAGCACTAAAATTATCAGTAATTTTTACCAATTATGAGTTAGTAAATGAGAAAGCATTGAGTAATAAAATGGAATATAATTGACTTAAGATTGATATACTGTTGTGGAATTAAAGAAGAAATAATCAAACTAAGAAATAGATAAACTAATAAATCATTAATAAAATATTAGTCAACGAATCATACCAGAAATAGATGAAGAAAAGACTATTAAAAAGTACTCTAAAGCATAAATTACGATTCGAATTATGTAATATAATTATTATTATTTGATGTTTTTGATTGATGCATCTCTTTGTAGTATGGGAGATGAAGGAGGTCAAGCTATTTGTAAGGCGCTTCTGAAAAACAGGACTTTAGAAGTACTAGATATTGGCAGCAATGAACTTGGAGAGCCAACGGCTGCATTACTTTCCAAGGTAAATATTAAATATTTTTGTGGGTTTCTTCAATGTGCCAAGAAGCATCTCCATTTGTCGTATCATCTCTAAGATATTTTTCGTAGGCACATGAATTTTTATTTTGTAAATTTTGACTGACAAGAATGAATCCGCACGCTTTTTGTGAGACGTTTTCAAGATAAATGAAACGACACTGGCATACTATTGTTGATGCGACTAAAATAAGATATTTCCTGGTTCTTGTTATTTCGCAGCAGAGAACTAATAAATTGATTTACACAGACCTAATTGGAAGTGGCCTCTGATCGCAGCAGGCTATCTGTTGCTCGCATTATTTAGCCTTCATCAATTTCTGACGACATAATCTGAAGATGTTTCAGGCAAGNGATCAATCACCTTAAAGGAACGCAAATGGAATTTGGTTAATGGAGCTTGTTCAATAATTCTATAAGCCAAATTGTTTTGTAGGTTTTCGGAGAGAATAAAACACTTAAGAAGCTGAACCTATCTTGCAATAAAATCGGACAGGTTAGTACTGCGACATTAGTAATCAATGGCATATGCTGGATAGCAGCTAAATATATTTCCTTTAGAACTGAATACGAAATTTTCAAAATACTTCCAAATGGCTTTCGTAAATCATTACTACAATGCCAATTTAAAAACTGACATCAACAAAGAAAACCCAGTGCCAGTCCATTTGTAACTTTCATAATTTTTTGGCTTTGTATTTATATCTTGTAAGTCTCGAATACTCTGCTAGAGCATTTTACCATCTGCTATCTTTAGAAATACAGGGTTCATACTGAACCTGGAAAACTTGGAAAATAGGCCATTCCTACAAAAAGTCAGGGAAAACCTGGAATAGTCAGGGAATTTTCTAAAATGTCTAATTCAAGTCAAGGAAAAGTCAGGGAAAACAAATTGTTTAGTCAGCATATCATTTTCATTAACTATTGGCATGGTTGTTTGCAAAGTCTTTGACCTAGTTGTTGTCAGTAAATGCGAACATTATCATTTAGCGTTAAGAAATGACAAGTATAATGTGCATTACCTATCTATTAGGGTTCCATTTTCTCTACTTCTTTTTTTAACATGGGAAATGGGGGTCAGGTAAAAAGTGGGCATTTTTAGCTATCAGTCAGGGAATAGTCAGGGAATTTTGATTGACGTATTGGGTATGAACCCTCAAATATATTATTTGACTAAATATGAGAAAGAACCAGGGGTGATTTCTAGGGGGACTTAGGGGCGCGGGGCCACCTTGCTAAAATTACTGCTCATTTTGGGGGCTCAGCCCCCCTAAAATTCTTGCATTGGCCTTGCTTTTCAAAGTGTATTGACCTTGCTTCTAAAGTGTTTTGTATTGCTATGATCAATCATTCACTGCTATATGGTAATTGAGACATTTCTCATTGTTTATTACACTTTATTAGTACAAAACTAAAGCATCATATCTGCGTCTTTGAGAATTTGGGCGTGGTTGCTACTAGGTCACACCCAATATATGGATGTGGTTGCACCTAGAATTTTTGTTAAAATTTTTAGAAATCACCATTGGAAAGAACGCTTTATTTTTATCCCAAATGTGGGTTTCGAATNTACTATTGCCATGCCCATTACATAAATTATGAATCACCCACTGCCGAAAAGGCTCTCGAAACTAAATCAGAAACAACACGTGGCTCGACTCAACACGTCCTAGATTTTGTGCTATGTCTGTTTTGCATTCTAACACGTATAGCCACTCAAAGCATCAACCGCTTTCTCATGTATTTCAGTAGATATTCGCATAAATCAAAGACTATGACGTCAAGCTGAACATTAGTTAAGACAGACACGTGTTTCCATCGGGTTATTTCTTGAGTGAATATTTAAAACTTAACTCTTATTGTTTGTAACCGTAGGATGGTGGGAAGTCACTGCAGGAAGGAATGGAGGAGAACTCATCTTTGACTAACATTGACTTAAGACTCACTGAAGTCGGGCAGGAATGTGAATATTCTATCAATCAACTCATAAAAGGAAATGTGAATCACGAATATTTTCGCAGAAAGTAATTCCAAAGTAATCTTTCTCTTTTTAGCACAGTTTTATTTTGAGTTGAAACAATTCCTAAGTACATCATATGGAGAATTATTCATGTATATTTTGGTTCAATTCTCGATAATATCTTAGAGGGCTTTTGCTTTTAGGATTAAAAATAGTCAAACGAGATAATAATGTACCTCTTCCCACTCATTCATACAATATGTACATATCATTATCAGAGTAAAGCATTCTACGTTTTCTTTTTCTACTCTCATTTCCTTTCTGTCTCCACTTACCCTCAACAGAAACAATGATTTCTTTCATATAAACTTTCCGAAATGCCTCAATATGATGGTAACGTCAGATACCTGAGTTTTGTATAAAAATCGAGATGTCTTAGGCCTTCCAAGGAGATCTTTTGATAGGTTTGAGAATGGGGCGGTAAAACCAATTTTTCTCTAAATTTTAAGTATACGGCACATTACGAAAGTCTTAAGACTTTAAAATTTACTGTTTAAAGTAATGGGGAATTTATAAAGTCTGCAAACCCAATATACTTGTTATTTAAATCCGTCTAATTATTGCCGCAGCTAAAATTTCGTTCATAGTAATACAGAAGTTGCTTCTAATTTAATATCAAAAAGCACTAAGTTTTATCAACCATCCTTTATGAATTTCAAAAATTCACATATTCCATGACATACTCTTGAATCGTATCCAAATCTCCACCTTACAGCTCTATACGTATGCAATATAATTTTAGATCGTGGATAGTCTACTAGTTTCTATTTTCAGCTAGTTCTCCATTCATTCTTAATGCTTCATGGTCGGATGTCTGAAAGTGAAGTATACTTTCAGATATCTATCCCTCCGATTTGCAAAAAAGGCAAGTGAGTATAACGGTCAAATTGAGTTACACTCGGCACATGAAGCGCAAGGCATTTAAGCCAGGCGTTAGTATGGCAAAACTAGTTAAGTGAAAAAACCCCATTTTCTATCTCTAGAAGAGTATAATCAGAGATAGATTGTTTGACTTTTTGTGTCGGAATAACAATCTTGGTACGTTAATTATTAATGGATAAAAAGCAGAACACTAGAAAAGCAATCACAAAACAAATGACAGCTAAGTAATATGAATGATTCCCACGGTCACACGGTTCCTCCCGATGCTTTCCAAAGCTCAAAATGCTGATTTCAAATTGCACAGAATAATGCAACAAAGAAGGCATTGTCGGTCATCTGTTTAAAAATACCTAACTTTATTATGGAACTACTATAACTAGATCATTATCTTCAGTAGTAATATCATTATCAGAGGTTTCAACCGGCCACGCCCTTCTTCGTATGCAGAGTTGAAACTAACGACAGCAAAGAACTAATGAATGTCCTATTCAACCTTTCAGAATATTATCTTACTATTTAGAAAATGATTGCATTTTAATTATCGTAAATAAGATACAACTAAGTACATGATAATACACGTCACAATCATACCGCCATAAAGGATCCATTTATCCTGCAAAGAAGGAGGTTACATCATCAAAATCTGATCGAAGCCAAGAACATTAAAATTCAATTATGCTTAATTAAGCACTCTCGAGTACCAAATAATAGCCCCCTTCCTCGATTATTACTTTTTGAGATTATTTTCAACCCCCGCTTTTATTTTAAACCCCCATTTATCAATTTTCCAAAATTCTAAGCAAGTGAACCAAAAATGAACATCCATTACATTTAATAATGAACAACGAGCCAAATTTAGCTGGAATCGTCAGACCAATGGTTCAAGAATTTTCCAATTATTCCAACTCCCAATTTATCAAAGTTTCAAACATTTCCACCCCCTAATTTATTCCGACCCCCCAACTATTCGGTACTTGAGATTACATTCTTAAAATAGCTCATGTAGCATGAAATTAATGGACTTGCAAGGAGGGGGTCTGCGCAGGAGAAAGGCAAAGGGAAAGACCTATCCACATGGCACCAAAGATGTAATAAAAAGTAATTTTGTAGGAAGGGTACATCTTGATCCCCTTTACAATAATACTGTAGGCGTTCTTAATTGCAAGAGTGGGATCTATGGTTCTCTTTCAATTCAATTGCAATACGAAGTAATGCAACAAATTTTGTCAACAATTCAGATGTAAAATTGTGATACAAAACTGACTGATGACTGATGATGGCACAATGACTGATGGTCATCTTTCTGCGATTTTGAATTGATCTACTATGGCCAACGCATTAAGTATATAAATTTGCACATTAAATTACGTCAGAAATCGCTTTAGGGCAAAAACTGAATCCTGCGAAAGGGAAAAACTTTTTAAGTTGGCCGGTTGCAAAAAAGTGGTATGACATTCAAGCTCAAAAGTTGTTTAAACCGTTGATTTGTATGAATCCTAAAAACGTTGTACGTAATAATATCTAATAACCATATCCTTTGAATATATAAACACACCATAAAATATATCATACCATCACAATCGCCTATTCTACTTAATCCCTATTTCCTTTCCACAGCTAAAATATTCCATTAGGAGCTTTAAGTATTCAGTTTCAGCAATCAGTTGAGGGATCAACAGCATCCGTACCAAAGCCTGCATTCTTTACAACAATAATTTACGCAAAAAACAGTATAACGTATGTGAATCCTAAAAAACCCATTAACAATAGAGCGAATGCTCCTGATATACATAGCGACTTCAAACGTGACCATGGCCGAAATCTCAAATAACAATTGACAATGTATCTCGTTTCTCCATAAACCCCTCCATTCAGCGTATGCATACACTTCGCTACCTACCAGCAGGCATGCCATGTGAAATATCAAGCCAAACCAAACTCTAAATTTTGATCTAAATTCAGCCTCCTCAGGGAAGCATGTTGGGGGGGTTAATTTAGGGTGTGCCAGAGGCTTTTGAGAGGAATCTGTATAACACTCGAGCAGTCAAAGACCGGGTGCCCTTCCAGGTAACGCGAATGGCTGTGACAGGACTTGCACCCGCTATGCTCAAAGCTGAAATCAGATTGATGACATTGCAGCTTGCATATCAAATATTGTGGTTAATTAACATTTTTCTACCCTGACCATGACAGTTTCTTCATAATTAAATGGTTATGAATTATGAAATACATAAACACAGCAGTGACAGAAGCATTGATGCGTTTCGCTCGTTGCTTGGCAACCAAGTATTGCTGCTCCCTGCGTAGTGTATTAAAATAATGTTCTACAAATACTGCCTATTCAGCAAAAGAACACAGGGTCACGATGCATAGTAAGCGGATAGTAATAATTAGGTGCTTAGCCAAACACACTGCCATAAATAGCTACGCTAAGGTGGTAGGAAGCATGCCCAAACAAGACAACTTTCTCAAAAGTACAGCAAAATTAGTCATATTTTCCTTTACAAAAAACCATATACAAGAAACTTTCAAGTCGTAGCACTCTCATAAATTTGAGAGTGTATTTCTTTTGGTTCAAGCATTTTTTATCTTCAACTTTGAGGTTATGCTCCCTAGCAACGTCCCACGCATCGGATATATAATAGATCAATTATTTCGGAAAACATCAATACGGCACCTGATAGGAATGAATGATAGGCTTATCCTAGAAAAAGTTGCTCTGCCCGAACGCATAAAATATGCTTTCAATAAAATAATGTAGCACATGACACAAATCGAAATTACTGGAAAAAGGATATGCAAATTTGAACAAAGCATGCCTAAGTTATCGATTGCATCATCTAGCAGCAATGGGAACTTAACAAAAACATTCAGAACGCAACGTCAGCAAATTGGTGCTTGATTTGCAAAAGGATCTCAAAAAGGCAGTAAGTAACATTTTAGAATAGCTCAGAGAAAGAACGCCTCAAATCATGTCAGTAGGATATACTGTGTTATAGTAAATAAATTACTACATTATATTATAATAACTATGGGTTTGAAAACAAAGGAAAAGCTTTTAATGTGAAACCGTCTTTCTGATATTTCTAATCGATTATCAGCTAGCATTATGACAAACAACTAAACCACTTCTCGCGATAATTTAATAATCAGTAGCAGCCGATTGCTAATTAGCACTATGAAAAACCATGTAGATGGTTGGTGTCTTATTAACATATCAATTAATTGAGACAATAATAAGTGTAATACATCGGAGAAGGTACTTGTTACAAATAAAGCTATAAAGCCTTACTTTTACCATAAATGTTACAAGTCACGTCTCAAGCTCAAAAGTAACTCAAAAACATCCAGCATGGATTTAAGATAAAGAAATCATCTCTGCAAGCCTCCATCTATCAATTGATTGAAGAAATGGGGCTACCTCTGCACCATAGAAATGAATTAAAGCTTTTGTCAAAAAAACAAAATCTTTAAGCAGGGGCTCAATGAAACTGATAGCTTTTTGAAGCAAAAGCTACAAGATGTACACGCTTTTTTTAAAAGGAGCATAGCTCAAGGCCTAGCTGCAAAAGTTACATGTTTTTGGGCCTCTACTGATAAAATTTTAGTACTAAAAGTTCTTCAATAGTTCCTTAATCTTCGCTGCACACCTTGTGCCATATAAATGGTACAGAAACAAAAAAATATCGAAATTCTGAATTTTTTCTTTTAACTTTGCTGAGCACCAAAAACGCAAAAGAAGGTAAGAAAGAAGCTTTATAAATGTAGAAGCATAATGTCAATCAAGAAGAAATTAATAGAGGGAGGGAAAATGATTACAAACAGAAACATCATACCATGAAAAAAGGTAGAATAGTATACCTGTGTTCCTCTTTTTTCTATTAGTCGCAAGACGGTGTTTGACAGTCCCAAATTACTTGCAATATCGTAAAGTCGCTTTTGGACACCCTGAGGAAGAATAAATAGACGATGAAATCCTTCCTTGAAATGAAAATTTCAGAAAAGCATGTCTAAAAAGCTCAAATCATCCTGGCGTTTGGAAAATAATGGCGCTCAGAATCTGAGCTGGTATTTACAAATATTCAATAAGACTAAAAAGATCTAAGGAATAGGGAATGTTGCACTATTCCAAACAATACCTCCCAATAAGGTCATTTCAACCAATGTATCGAAAGGTGGTGGAGCCATATTTTAGATCAAGTCTCCAATCAGGGGGCAGGGTATGTGAAGTTACGGCTGTAGAAAAATTACAAAAACTGCAAAATCACATAGCCAGAATAGTGACTGACAGTCGTTATAACGATTCTGTATTGCACATCATGAAACAATTAGGCTGGCAGACAATGAGTTATTTTGATTCTAACGGTAAATTGAAAATGGTATACAAATTTAAGAAAGCTGAAGCTCCTGTTTCAGAGGTTGTCCGAAACCAGCTGTTCAGGAATTTCGTAATAACGAAACCAATTCACATGTTTCGTTATTAAGAATAGAAAACGGCTAGAAATGTTCTGCTTAGAGAGGGGCAAAGCTTTGGAATGAACCCTAATCACTGAAAACCATAAAACAATTTATAAGCAGTAATTAACTTTCTGAGCGTAAAAGGAACTCTCATCGTATTATTGTTCTGAAATACTTTTGCGTTTTTATCTTATCACTAATACGTTTAATTATTAATTATTGTAAATTTCAAGGTTTCTTTCCCACAGAGCAGTAGCGAGATCAATCATTGCATTAAACCCATCATTTTTCCCTGTAAAAATAACTGGACATGAAAAGAATAAACGATATGGTATTAAAATCATATCGCTACCGTGCTATCAGTAAAGGCCCCGTTTACACTATACCGGATAGCTATCGACGCGCCGCGAGTATTCTATCGGATAGGGGGTACCATTTACATCATGCCAAAGCTATCTGGCTCAAATGAGAGAGAAAGTCACCTCGGCCTGTAGGTGATATGAAAGTCATGCCATATTATTGTGGCACTATCCGGTATAGTATGAACGATCACCCTATCCGACGGAGATCATTCCATGACGCCCCGCTTGCCTTCTCTTGCATACGTATTCTAGGCACTGTTCTATGAGATATCACAAAAGGCTTTCGTGGGAATGATATGCGATCGTACGTGCACGCCTTAGCACACGCCTGCAACTACCAAGGTGTGCAAAATATCGCACGTCTTGATTGCTTTAAAGTGGCAAGTTGTCGTTGCTAGTTACGTAGGTTTTAGGATGAATTCAATGGTAACTGTTTGCTGTTTCTGACGATTTTTAACACCCAATATCTTCAGAATTGACTGTGATTAGTTGCTTACTGGGCGATAGAACTAGGTATATACATGGGGGCATTGCTTTCCAGCTAGTTTTGCAAGGTGGTTTTAGGTATGTGATAGCTAGCTCTCCTATCATAATCTCCCCACGAAAGCCTACACTTACACAAAGTTACTTCTTAACTGATAGCAAAAGAACTTTAATCAATAGTTTTCATCTTTTACATTAGATTGTTGTAAGTAGTACTGTTTTGTCGAGGGCCCCTTGTAAATCAGCTCCAGCTTAAGGGCAACCCTCTTTAATTGACATGAAATGAAAAAATACTATTCTCCTGCAACCACGAATAAACTGATTCAGATACTAGAACAGAGTTTCCTCTCCAGCACCAAAAACTTTGCATCATACTTACGCTCTTTCCTAAACACTGTAACCAATAAATTTTGGAGTGACACCTATTTGAAAACTAATCAGAAGTGATCCTAACAGGTGAAAAACATAATATTGATTCATCTTCCTATACCTAGCAAATAAAACTTGAATTGTTCAAGAGATTCTCCGGAGATATAATTTACACAGCCGGTAGGCACTTCATCACAACTATACTTCTGTGTCTGCAAACAAAAGCTCATTCTCAAAGCAGTTGCATCTCACCTAGCACAACTGGTATTCTCAGGCCCAAGTAAATATTGTCCAACAAAGGAACTAGACAATTCAAACCAATATTCCAAAAGAAAAAGGGGATATAACTCTGGTACATCAATCCTACATGACTGAACTGCATTTAAATTTTTAGTAAATCTAATACACCTGTATAATTGTGTAAAACTTGGCGATCAAAATCTTCAATATCATACTAACAGTCAAGGGGCAAGTCACTTGGAGAGAGGGTACAAGATTTTTGAAATTTGCATATTTTTCAAAGGTGTGGAATTATGACAAGGATCTTCTGGATTTTAAAGACTTTTTTGAATATTTTAAGCAATTTTTGTACTTTTTGAAGAACTTTGAGATTTTCAGAAGATATTTTGAGAATCTAAAGATTTTTTGAAAATTTCCTAAAGCTTTTGAGCTGTTTAGACTTAGACTGTTAAGACTTAACATTCTCCAAAACCTTTCAGATTCTTTAGAAACCTTTACAGATTTTCTTATCAACATGTACAAGCTATATCCACTGATTTGCCCATCACAAAGAATAATATTGGCACCTTTGCAAAAGCTTTGAAACTCTGTAAACAGGTGTTAGAACAATTTTGTGCCAACTAATGTAGGGATTCAAATGTACATTAAGATATAGGAAATCAAAAATACCTTGAGTGACATTCGTTGGTCCTTTAAGCTAGCCAACACATTACTTCCACTATCAAGCATTTCATCCATGCCCTTGTTTGCTCTATTCAAACGAGTATGATGCTGCAGTGAATGATCAATCATAATTGATGTTTCTCCACTTTGTGCCTTAAATGAAACATATATGGCACATATAAAAATGGGATTATAATAATATATATATTATTCATAGATAAAATAATTTTTCTTGACATTCAGGGAGAAAAATGGGCATGTATACACAATTGCATAAAGTTGTAACTTAATCAAAGCTGGAGCCTAGGAGAAGCCAGTTTCCTTTTTTCCCCTACTAATACTTCATTGCTTCTTTGCACCTTAACAAACAATTCTCACATGTAAAGCTTATCCCAATTTTCACTGCCTCCATTTAGCTACTTGAAAAAGGGCAACTTTTAGCAAAAATGGCTTCAAAGTAAGACATATTTTCTACATTCCCTATTAACAACAGGGTTCTTAAATGGTCTTTTGCTTACATTTGTTGTAAAGGAAGTTGACAACAGTTCCTCCCTAGCTCTTTCTTGTTCTTCCTAAAATAAAGGAATATTGGTATAATCAGCCCACAGACAATACTCAATTATAGAATGCACATAAGTTAATAAATAACCACCTAAATGCAAATGGACAAAATAATTCTCTGACAGGTGTATTGCTGATTGTGTTCATTAAATAGAAACTTTAAGAGAGCTCTGAACATTCACAGGATGTGCTAACTTATTAATTCTTGTCTATGCTCTTTAGTCTTAATTGAATGGCTTCACAAATGGGTGTTTTCTGTTTTACATTGTTTTTCATCTAGGCCATTTCACTGCTATAATAACAAAAAGGATATGATATAATTCCATGGTATTTTTAAAGCTGATGTTGATTCATGGAAGCATCAGTTACAATATTCATAGCTCATAACTGGAAAACGCCAGCATAGGCATACAAATGATTAAGAGATGCTATAGATTCAAAGCAAAATACAACAGGAAAAAGAAAAAAATCTGGTGCTGAACTGAGGAAAAAGAACCTTAAAGTTTGCCTGCTTTGCAAACTCATTGATTCTACTTATCAAAATGTCTAATTCTGCATGTAATCAACTGATGACAAAAATGACTTGGCCAATGTGACTTGGCAGCAAATGTTACAAGAACTAGAATTTGACTTTCCAGCAAATAGCTCATCTGCTACCTTTCAAAACATAAATACTTAAAAGCATGTTTTGAAACTCTTTCAAGGCTTTCTTTCCAGAGGATAGACAATAAAGCAAAAATAGTAGAACATACTAAACCTATTAACCTCTGTAACAAAAGGGAATGAAGCATAATGTACATGAAAATGATAATGTACATGAAAATGATAGAGAAATTTTCAATATGTATTTGATACTGTCTATATGTTTAGGTTGATTTAGTGATAATGAGATCCTTTAAAGTTTACAATGTTGATAAGAAATTGGTGATAGGCTAAAGTAACAATAATTCATAAACCTTCAACTTTCTTTTTCTGAGATAGGTCTTAAATGCAGTATCCAAGTGTCGTACATCATATTTTATCTGATCAATTTTTCTGCAGAATAATAAAACAGTGAGTGTATCAATAAATGCCTAATTATAAAAAGAAAAAATCTGCAATGATTTACCACTAAAATCAGGTTTCATTCAAAACTCAACTTTGTAATGAAGATGAAAAAGGGATTCAATACTGATTCAGATCTTCTGTTAAAGAAAAAATTTACCAGAGTACATCTAAAACTACCAAACACTGATTAACAAAAATTAAAAAGTAACATTAAATACAGGAATAAAGTAATATTAAAACCAAGCTTACAGCTTTGCACTTTGTCTCTTATGAGATGGTTCCTTCATTAGTTTTGCATCAAGCTTCTCAGAATTTGAAAAAATTTCGAGAATATTTGATTCAATCTGTTGTTCTAGCTCTATTTAAGGAAAAAAACAACAGGATATGAATAGTAAATGGCTTCAGATACCTTGAATGTTGACAAAGCATAAAGTTGTCATGAAGCTGAGTTGAAGTTTTGCCACTACTGATAATGAAAGTCACTGTATTGGAAGTTGACGTATTTTAGCTGAGGTTGCTGTAAGTCACCCTTATTGTTACAGTTGCCGTTTGTGGAGCCATTTGATGTTGCTGCCGTCAAGCCATCAAACATTACCAGAGTTTTTAAACTTGGAAAAACTGTTTTTACTTTTACTAATTTGATATTTTTAAATTTCTGTGTGTTGTTTGTTGTAGTAATTATTTATAGTATTTTTTACCTCTGTAAAATGTTAGTCATTTTACATTTAAATGGATCATCAGAAGCTAAATAACCAATTACTGCTAATGCATAAAAAACAGAAATACAGATTTGGTACAAAATGTATATGAATAGATAGGAATTTGGTATCTCTAGTTTCACAATGAATCCTCACATGGAATCCATAGCATACCCAGTTGGCTTTGACCTGTATCCTTACCAAGCTGATTTAACTGGGCTTGCACTTGTATCACCAACCTGAAACCACAGTTAATTTCTTCTTTATACTCCTTGAATTTTGAGTATAAGTCCTTGGTAAAACCAAAAATTTCATGGCTTTCCCAAAGCAATAAACGTAAATATCATAGCAATTCAGTGGAATGCAAATTAATTTCAGGCATTCATCTATGCCTTAGGATACATAGGAACCATTATTGAACATTTTAGGAAAAAAACTATCAATACGACAGAGCAAAATTAATCTTCAGTCAATTTCATAACGAAATATTGCTAGATTAGGTAGGTATTATGGATCTAACAGTAATTCATAACATCAAATTCACTTAGGCCATATCAACCAAGCACTTTATTAAGCAAATCAAAGTTGGCAAAAAACTTCACATATTACTTGTTTGTTTGCTGGGTTAAAAGTTCCATTTTTATTTAAGAGTTCTGCTCCAATTCCCTTGATACCAGCTAAGGAATAATAAAGAATTCCTGTAAACGAAATGCAGTAGTCTTTTGGTCGTTTAGTATAAGTCTTACATGAAGTACTTCATAGTATGAGTTGTCATTACTGAAGTTTACTGAAAGTTGCAGGCAGGGTTGACGCCAGAAGAATGTTCCGGCAGGGGGGCTGACTCTTCCAGCGAGAGGGCTAAAATATGGTTGTCATGGTGCCATAAATGCCAAACATTGCCGAAAAAATAGTTTTTCACCTTCTGACGGGGGCTAGCATGTACCGACAGAGGGCTATAGCCCCCTAGTCTTCCCCTGGCGCCACCACTGAGTAGAGGTGGCGCCAGAGAGCAATTGCTGGGGGTAAAACACAGTCAATGCACCGATAGTGAGCGAAGCGGTAACATTTTAACTGATCACCCCTTTCAGATTGGCTTAAAATATGGAAGAGCATAAAAACCTCCAACAATCTAGGTACCGACGGGGACTCAGCCCCCAAGCACCTCATGTAGCTCCGCTTTTGACTTAATGCTATTTTGAACTCCTATTCTTACTCTTCTGATTCTTTGCTCTTATTATTACTTCTTCTCCTGTGCTGTTGAAACTACTTCGTTGCTGAAGTTTCTGATGGCACTTTTGCGACCTAATTGATTGCCGCACACCCTTAAAAATTTAGCTTGTCGGCAAATTTGCAGTACACCATTAGTACTAGTCAACATTGGAAAGTAAGGAAAGCCTTCCTTGTCGGCAAACTTAGTTTGAGGGAAGTCTTCTTTGTCGGCAAGTTGGGGTTACCACCCCCAAAATTTCCCCTATCTACGTTCCTGCTTGGATCAAAACAAAAGTAGAGAGTAAGACGAGTAAAACTGTGTTCATCCCCACTTATTTACCTAAGCAAAATATAGAAGTTCATAACAATATATATAGAAAAAGAACTGGGTTCTCAAAGACCTTATCCCGCTTTCTATTTTATTTACCCTTCATTTTATTCCATTTTACTTGTGAGAATTATTGTCAATAAAGGGCTTTGTTGTCAGCAATGAATCCATTCATTTTGCATATTTTAAAATCTAATTGCCGCATGGAATATTAAGACTTTAAGAACACCTTGATCAAGTACGTACCGAAAGACGCTGACCTGTGGGATTGGGGTTTAGCAGGTGTAGCCTTCCCACAGACTTAGTATTGAATAGGCTCATTAGGAGACAGAAGGAAGAAATCTGGGAAACACTTGGAAAAAGTAGCAAACGCCATTTTCAGCATTTTCATTTATTTCCTATTTGTGGAAAAGGGACAATTCCAGGCAGGATTTTGGGTAATATTGGGTGCTTTGGGGTGGAGAAGCAAAAGCAGAAAAGGCCACGATATATCCCCTTAAGAGGAAGGAAATTCGAATTATTCGAATAAATTATTCGAATTCGATGATTCGAATTTAAATTTTAAGGCCTTCAAGAGAGGAGCTCGAAATTCAGGAGGAAATCATTTATCACAAAAAAATGTAGAGGGTAGGAAGGCAGATATCAAATGAATCGATGTAATCATTTGTGCATGCAACAAGCATTAGAAGCTTAAGATGTTCTTTTATTGTCTCAACTGTTAGCACCCTTAAATGAGCCTCCGTATACTGAAACTTCACTTGCTACTGGCGAGAGCTGGTCAGAAAGCATTACCATATAACTTTAGCTACAGCTTACTTGTAGGAGAATATCAAGTAACTGACAAAAGATAGAGGACAAAGTTGATGACAGATTTTTCAAGCAGAATTGGGTGCTACACCCTAACACCCCATTATGTTGCATCCCCAGTACATGATTTGTTAACAGTTTTTTGCGTAAGGCCTGATATATATATATATATATATATATATATATATATATATATATATATATATATATATATATATATATATATATATATATATATATATATATATATATATATATATATATATATATATATACACTTCTTTATTGAGTCATTCGATGGCTCAAGTATTTAGACGTATTCCTATGCTGCGCAAAAATAATGAAGTGATTTCTTTATCTCACCACCTCATGCCACCATTTTGATAAGTCATAATTTTGGGAAGGAATTACCCCCAATTTGGGATATTGTTCATTTTCATTAACTGCAAGACTGCCGAGAAAGATAGCCTATATTTTCCCAGGATTTGTTGTGATAAATTTCGGTCAGAACAGAATGGTCAAAATCTTAAGAAAATCTTAAGAAAATCACGAGGCTCCATTTCCAAACTTTAGTGTTTTTATTGGCCAAAACATCGAAGTTTCGTCGTTATTGCATTCAAAGTGTTACAGATAGAATTCAAATTCCAGTATACAGTATTAATAACTAAAGTGTAAACCATTTTAGCCAGTTTATTTCAGTAAAAATTAAGAAAAATTTAAGAAAATCTCAGGCTCAATCTCGTGAAAAGTTAAGAAAATTGAGGCTCAAGCAAAATGACGGTTTTCTTATAAAAAAAGACGTGTGTTCATGGTGGATAGGGCATGCCTTCACTCTAAGCAGAAGAGAGGGATGTATAACATAGATGCATTGACAAAGACATGGAGAGGGATGGTTCATATGAAATAGATTCGTTTAGTTTATCAACCTGCCACTACTTTTCCTGCAACATTATACAATACTGCAATGATAGAAGTAGGCTGAGCCGCTCCTGTTAATTTTTGATAGAGGGTTACAGGACATAGGCCTACATTTTTGGTCACAGAATGGTTGTATTTCCCATCTGTCAGATACGTCACAACACCTAATTCTTGTTCTTGGACTTCTATAATACAAGAAATGAAAAGCGTTTTTTCCGACTGAAGTGGTATTGCGGGCCTGGACTAAAGGAAAGGGCACCGTATGATTCAAGAGAAATTGGAAGTTTGTCAGCCGCAGATCTTACGGCTGGCTCCAAACCACTAGTCTTTTGTCTCCCGTCTCAAAATCTTCTGGCAAGTGGGGTTAAAAAAGTTTCCTTGAGTACCACAAAAGAGTGTGATAGCCTGAAGAAGTGGATACATTGCCGCGGCATACTAACTCGATGTACAACACAAAGAGATTATTTATTAAAGGCAAAATCAAAGAAGTAGGCCAATCCAACTCTTTATATAGCAATTTGCAGATGTTGTTTATGAAGTGGGTATATCCAGGATACATTTAAGCTTTAGAAATATTTTATGAGGCTTAGAGATCTGTACGTAAGCAGCACTAATTGGTTTTAGTGGGTTTTAGAAAGGCATCAGACGAAATTGAGAGCTGATTCTAATTAGCCATCTAATGCTGTTACTAATTAGCAAAACAGGAGTTTCGCACCAGCTAACTCTGACGTAGATTTTCAACAGCTCGTGTGTTTAACGAGTTAATGAAGACAACAAAATTGAAGGACGCATCGATGGGACTCTCATAAATCACCTAGTAGGCAGCTGTTTTTGGGCATACAGCACTCGATTAACGTAAATAGTTCAAGAAATTATGTGTGAAGTGTTGCACATTACAGCATATTTGGAACTGAATACGTTGGCTGTCGCCCGAAAACGAACAGGGGAGCTTTCAGTGAGGTGATTAAGTAAATACCCAGAACCGAGCAGAAACGACTTTAGTGACTGAATCCATGCTTTGAGGGTTTTAAGGGCCGTTTGTTATTTATGCTTTAGGTTGGAACTGAAGAGAAATATTTATTTGGGCACTTTTATGTTACCCAGCCTTGTTCGCTATAAAAATAATAGTTACCCAACCAATATAGAGGAATTAAGAATATACTATGCAGCTTTTGAGAAACCAAAAAATGACATAACCAACCTTAATTTAAGACTGCCAGAGAAATCATTACCCCAACCCATGTCTCTTCGGCCCCAACCTGAGGCATCATCATCATCATCATCACCATCATCATCATCATCATCATCATCATCATCATCATCATCACCATCATCATCATCATCATCATCATCACCATCATCATCATCATCTCCATCATCATCATCATCTCCATCATCATCATCATCATCATCATCATCATCATTATTTCAATTTTTGTAGACGGTGGCCCATTCAGCTAAGCTGGTTTGCAAGGGGCCATCTATTTACAAACCAAAGGCTAAAAACTTACGAAAAAATGAAAGAAAAAGTAAATATTTTTAAAATTCTACATTAAAAGGTGTTTAAAACTAGATATATAAAACAAGTGTTTACAAATATGATGCCAAATATGGCGCACATTTAGCACCAGCTTAGAGACCATTCAACAATTTTGATGAGTTGTCTTTCATGGTTATGAAAGAATAGAAACCTACTTACAGTATGTATATTATTATCGCACAGCAAAGAGAAGCCCAACCCCTTTTACGGATTTCCTGATCCATTAGCCAGTACGTCAAGTAAATATTTTTCATCGCAGACAAACATGAAAAATTATGTAAACTTCATCATTGCTGGGCCTTTCCTTTCCTGATGCTAAAATATGAAACCAGCTCTGTTCAAAATTTAGCCCCGGAAATTTCAACAATTTATGATTCCTTTTAGCTGAGGTTATAAAACATCTATACGAGAAATCACTTCATCAAGTCTCGTGTGTCTGAACGTTGCAGAGTGTTGGAATCAAAAATCTGTGGTTTCGTAACATCATGTGAGGCCGATGCCAAATGCTGGAGAGGGGCAGTAGTTTCCATTCTTTTTTAAAAGCTAAGGTGTTGCCATGAAGGTGAACAATTCACTCCCTAGTTCGGACACGGGCAGTCTGCCGTCACCCGCCGCCTGCCACCACCCTTGTATAATAATTAATTCAACTGTGTTCTGGCTAAATTTAACTTGAACCACCAAGTGTTCCATAGCAAGCGACAACCCCATTTTCATTGAAATACAGATAAATGTGCTTTGTACTTCTTGGTGTTATCGCTGCAAATCAAGTTGAGTATACTGAAATTGGATTAACCTTTCCTACAATTTTGCAGGCTTTTGTAATTTAAGAATCGGTTCATTGTTGGTATTAATCATATCCAAGTCAATTTCTGTATATACGGTTGTTAAACTGGTGAAAATGAGAATTTGCTTTATTTCTCAATGATATTGGACGCGTCTTGGGGCAGTTTAATGTCTAGGCTCTGTGGCCGACATTTCACTTCATTTGATACATAAGTATAAGTAAAGAAAACTTTGATAGAAATGAAAAGGGATTAAAAGGTAGGTATCAAAAGCTTTTCCTCAAAGTATTTGTCTCTTATTCAGGCTTGTAGTTTAACTCTTTCTGTTGATAAATGATCAAGGCGGGTCTTGCATGTAGATTGAAACCAACAGTGCCTTTGTTTGAAATACCTTGTATCGTCATAGCAGTTTTGCACAACTACGCAATGCTTTCGTAATTGGTTTCTGCAAAGTCAAGTCCTATTAAGGGCTGAGCCATGGCAGACTGTGATGTAACCTTGGACTGCGATGCAAAGATTATCCTTTAAGCCAGTAAGTGCAAATGTACTTGTAGTGACTACAAGTAAATTTTCACATATTGACTCAAATAATAAACTTTGCTACCATTTATGGACTCTGTAGAATATATAGCTAACCCTTATTCCTCTAGGAGCCATTATGGTTAGCTGTTATTCATAGGGCATTGCACGCTTCGTGGACACCCATGTTAAAGTCTGATGTCCACTATATTCAATTAGAGGGCTTCATTGATAAAGTAAGTACAGGCATGTGAATGTAGATCTTTTATAATAAGGCATTATGACTAATCAGCTTGTTGATTCCAAAGATTTGCAGGGCATAATTTTCTGCTTATGGTGGATATCCAATATACCGTACGGCTAGTCGGTCGTATTTTGACTCTGTCAACACTTACGGTTTCATTTACCTCTTTTCTAGCACAAGACCATCATTCTCTGCACCATTGTGGGAAGTAGATGAGGCTTAGTCATCTGTTGGCTGAAAAGTTCTGTAAGGGCTGAAGGGAATTGACAGGGGCTGACGAACTAAGGCGCTGAGCCCTTATCCTACACCTTGAAACTGTGCAGCACTTAACAAGAACAATAATACCACGTGACACGAGCGTGCTTTAAATTACGTCGAGAAGAACTTTCCACGAGCACAAGTTGAAATAGTAGAAGGAAGCAAGTACCAGAATTAAATCTACGCCCAGAGATCGAGAGGGGATTTCACCTGTTTGATGCTATAGACTGCACATCCAAGCAGGTACCTGTTGAAGAGAATACACAGCACGTGTATCGTAGCTGTTCTGCGCTGAAGTACAGGATAGTAAGATAAGCTTTGAGTCAGCGATTTTGGTGAACATGTCTTGTGCTGGGATAGACGATAAGAAAAGTAAACTATGCATTGCTTGTTCTAAATGGGTAAGTTCAAATGACGATGATGATAACAACTTCCCTCGTTAAAGCAAAGAAATCTTATTGTTTATGGTTGAAACATGTCTGGTTTTTATTGCAAGAAGGTTATACAATCTCTGATCTGTCCAAATGGGCAAACAAGGTGTGCTGTACCTTCTTAGAAACTGGCGATCGATCAAAAATAGAATTAGTAGGACATAGAATGAGTAACTACAATCGGGTGGAATCCCCCGAAAACGATGCCAGCGCTTCTATGTTGACTACGTATAAAAATGAAGCATCATTCTCGTCTTAGAGTTTCTATAATAATTTTAATTATTTTTTAGTTTATTATATATTGCCTTAGTCATGGAAACGTCACGGTGTTGAAATTTTTGAGTGAAAACCGCTGTGTTTCGCAATATTATGAAAGGGTAAAGGCAATAAGACCGTTTAGATAGATGGAAAAAACATGCTTGCAACATGAAGAATATTTATTATCATTGCCATTTTTATAACTTTTGGTATTTGTTGTGACAATATAAACATTGACTATATTACTTACCTTAATGAACGACATCGTTAAGTCCTACTTATCCAGCTATACTCTAGCTATGAAATAGATAGCACAGTAACGAAATTGGAATTAATAGATTATCCGGAAAGAGTGAGATTGATAAATTTGTTTCAATGACTAAGAAAAGTGTAACTTTAGGTATGTAAGACGTCACAATGGACAATTGTTTTCATCCTGCAGTCAAAGACGCTTGTGAGGTTCATAAATACCATGAGTGGTACAAAAATGTCGGATTTTTTAATGCCAAAAAGGTCAGCATAGAAGTCTCTATTAGCAAGTAGGAACTCCTGAACAACATTATGTAAGTAAATAATTCGAAAACAATGAGAAGAATAGCCCTTTCAGCTGTTTGTCTGCAAAGTACTTCCTTAAATTTATCTCTAGCAGTACAGCCATGAATTCCAAATATAATAAGCAATTCCTGTGGTATAGCTTTAAAATTGACTGTTGCGGTTGGATTTCAAGCCATCTCGTTAGACACAGGACATTCAAATTCGATATTTGGTTCAAAACACATAAACAAATGAAAATCTTTAACTTTTTATGTGATGGTCAAATAATGGCGGCCGAAGTCCATTTGCCGATTGAACACGATTAGACATGAGGTAACACGTCTCTCGTAAGAAAAATTAACAGGCGAAAATTATCATCTCGGTATTGCGTCACAAATGAAATTCTGCTGTGTGAGCTGAAACGTAAGCACGCTGACTCATGACCAATAGAAGAGATGCAGATTGGAGAGATTTCATCAATGTTTGCTTGCGGAACAGCTAGACTAATAGTTAGCTGAAAGAAAAAGCAAGAAATGAATAAGCTTTTTTTCATCCCTGTTGTGCAGCATAGAAATCCACTTCAAGAAAATGCTTGGACACTCGTACTATTATTACACTGATGAAATATCGCAACAAAGCATTCGTAACATAATTGAGCACAGTTAATGGCAAAAACTATAGCCAAGGAATTCTTTGATGTAATGCAACAACACGATAAAGTTATTCACAATAAGAACGAAAGCGTCCTTTTTTGTACTGCCCTCTCTATTCAAAAAGGGCGTTTCCCTAGCTTGGAAAAGGCGAGAAGGCGTGGTCACAAGAATTTCCCGGGCGTTTTGCCCCTCTGCCTCCATTTTCCTTTCTCTACCGTGACAAGAAATGGTGATAAGAATCATTGGCCTTCAGAGCAACGATATTGGTAAACCTTCCACAGTATTTCCTCCGTTTATGACTCTGCAAAACATTATTGGAAAGTCATTTCATTAAAGAGTGTTGTGTGTCTTTGACCGTGTATTGAACCCCTGCCTTCGACAATTCCTATTTGCGCTCCTGTTTACAGAATTTTCAACTTCGAGAGGGAATCCCCATACCGTTATTCAGCTTTATTTGCCTCTTTATAAATTTTAGCTGAGCCCAGTGATGTGCCGAGACACCTTCTGTTTGGGGAGGGGGTGCATTTTGACCAATTGGCCAACTATCGTTACTAAAAAGAAAGGAGGTCACAGAAAATACTGTGGCCAACTCTCTTGCGCGATGTCCCCCCACGCCCCCCATCGGCACATCCCTGGTAGCTGAATTTTCACGTTTCCCAAGCTGTGGATCGTTTCGCCACCCCTTTGCAGAGGTGTATATTTGACTTTGCTTTAAGTTTCCAGGATAAGCCTTATTTTTGTCATCTCCAGCGCAGGCAGTCGATTTTGCTACAATGGGGCATTCATCCTGTTTGTTTTCATTTACATTTGCAGGACAAACCTTGACGGATGATTGTAATTACGCAATGCACGCTTAACGTGGAGATTTGCGTAAATTGAATATGAGAATCCACAGACAATTGGAATGATTGATACCCAATGGGACTACAGAAATGAGATCAATAATTCTGGATTTAAGGAGCAAATACGTCAAAGGGTTTCGGGAAGAGGTACATATTGACTGAAATATTCTTAGCACTGTTCCAGCCTACTGATTCTCGGTGCCAAAACTCCTCTTTTATTTCATGATTGCTTTCCTAGGGTCTTTAGCCCTTGTT
Organism: Cassiopea xamachana; assembly: GCA_900291935.2. Lineage (NCBI taxonomy): Eukaryota > Metazoa > Cnidaria > Scyphozoa > Rhizostomeae > Cassiopeidae > Cassiopea > Cassiopea xamachana. The sequence goes on from OLMO02000301.1 coordinate 1,274,467, forward strand.
TAACTCTATCGTTTGCAAACTATGTCCCCCCCTTCTGTGTATATCTTTCTGTTTTTTCACAATCCAAAGAGGTGGCCATTCTTTAACTCAAATACATACTTGACCCTCAGTGAATTCATAGGTACCTAAGATCACTTCTCAAATTAGCTTTGTGGTTTTGTGATTCTGAAAACCAAACGATTTTCTCTTATGATCCTGAGTGATTTTTGTAAGTTGTGATTCCAAGGAAGGTGCATGATAGAAATTAGCGTTTTGCCTCTTGATGTACAACATCTCTGATACCAAATGAATACTTAATTTCTTCCTTCTTTCGTGCTGTAGATCACACATAACACACAGGACCTAAGAAAAATTTCTCTAAAAAAGAGAAAGAAAATATCTTTTGGATCTACAGCAAACACTACCTTTTAGTATACCCTATTTTCAACATGCATACCAACTATTCTATTCTTGTCTTTTTTCATTGTAAAGATGCATTTTCAAATGTAAAGCTGAAAGTTGAACCTGTTAGAATATTGATATGTGAAATAGAAAATGAAATCTTGTCGACTAAAGGCGATCTTGAAAACTCGAATAATCTTTCATTTCAAGAAATTCTCAACTATGGAACACATTGCCTTCCCTTGCTTTCCCCGAAACTTACTACTTATCATCCTTCAAATCTAAAATCAGTAAACTTGATCTTGTCTCTCTATCCACTTAAACTTTCTCCCTATTCCAAGTTTTTCCTTTGTCGGGCATTGTTATAGGCCCTAAGGCCTTTCCCCGCCATTACATACTAAAAAAGCCTTGAAAACGAAAATTAGTGGCGACAATTGTCTTCAAATTATTCTCGTTTGTGGAACTAGCACTACTTTACATCTAAAGCCTGGGCCAAGTTTGGCAGCTAGAGCTACTCTGTTTCATTAAGAACTAATATATAAGGCTGTGAAGTTCCATTTTCTTGAGGGCATGGGCGTTGTTGTGTGGAATTTTCTATGGAGCCTCACCATATCCCTGTTTTTTAGTTAATTATATACATAAACATAGACATAGAAAAACACAAGTAAAACAAAGGTACGTTATACAAAGCATTTCCTTCATCACTATTCTGGAAGCTACGACATTGATGAAGGAAGTAAATCTATGCCCATGGCTCACTTTATATTGCCAAATAGGATTAATGGAATATATATTTTTGTACAGCGGCTCTAAGAGACGGACAAAGGCTACGGTTATTTCCATGCCTCCAGAAGTTCCTTATTCATCTTGCACTCAGTTCAAAGGAACTGTGTATAATTTCATTTCGGTGAAACTACTGTATAGCAAATCAATGTTTCGATTTGTCTCTCAATTTCGTCTGAGATTCGTAGTTGCATTTTCTCTCAATTGTAAACCAATTCTAGAGGGTTCTGTTGTATTGTACTCTGTAACACAACAGACTTCGTAGGACAGTGAGAGATATTCTCTCTTTTGTTAATAGGGGTCCTTTATTTGATATAGCAGTTACTAGCTTTGTGTTGTTAATACTCCAATATTTATAGACACACTTGTATGATATGCGACTTTGGTAGTGGTAATTATCATATGTTTCAAATACAAACGCCAGCCCACACATCGTAGAGACTCTGTTGTATTCAATATTTACAATGGTGCTAGTCTTTTCATGCAGTATATTTGTGATTAAGTTGTGGTGAGAAAGCTCCTCTCAAACGAAAGCAGAATCCCACGTGTCTTCGTTTACGTTTAGTTATCTTTCCAAAGTGGAAAAAGGAGCCAAGATAAGCGAGAGATGCTGATGACTGATAGCGCTCGCTGCAGCTGCTACGAGACGGTGGATAACTAGAAGTTTAGTCGCGTAAATCACCATAGTAATAGTGCTTGCGTTGTGTTTTGCTATAGCGTGGATATTAGACAATATTCAACAGGATTGATGAACAATGAATAGCTCTTTGTAGCGATACAGCTTTGATATTATAGGACAAGTTCCTTTCTCGATATAATTTTTGCTAATAAAAAAGTTATTTTTTCAGCAATCTTGTGAACTGGAATAATGTCAATTTAAGAAGGAAAAATCATGCATTAAACAAAATTTAATTGGAATCATGTTAAATTGTAGAAATAGGGCTGTTGTAGAGATACGTCATTCTTCCTTGTTTGAAAAATCTCTAAAAGGAATCCACATCCTTCCTAATTAGTGGGCGAAGAGTGCAAAACCCATATTAGCTTGCGTTATGTAGAAAAGAGAAGGCGGAATCAGAAGTCCTACTGCTCTATATCTCATTTGTATATATTGCACTAAATAGACACACCCACTCTATAATTATGTAAAAAGGAAGGGCGTTGTTGAGTTATCCTTCAAATTGTGCGATTCTGGTGACTTGCTAATGCTCTGCTTGAATTTTTGATTACATCCATAACCTTTGGGGAAATATGATGTCGCAATGTCTAAAGTCCACCACTGTCTTTGCACATCAAAGAGAACTTATGTCACCAACATTTTTGTGAATTTCGATAAGTCGTACAGATATGGAAAGGCTGTTTTGAAATATCTTAGCCGATGCGATAGATCATGATATTACTTTAACTTCAAGGTAACTTGCTCTTTCAAGAGACAACGTTAAACATAGATTATACCTACCTAATCGTCTCTTCCTGGTTTAACTTCATTTTTTATTGTTAATAATACACAAATAATTTTAGCTTAGCTGTATACAAAGCTGTTCTATATAGCATGAAAATCCCTTGTCAGGTTTAAATTCTCTGCGTTCTTCATAAATATAGCAGGTATCCACGGGAAGGAACGCGTACTGCCCACAACGGGATTCTTGTTCCCTTTGTACAAGTTTTGAAGAATTATGTTATATTTTGAGAGGCAAAGAAATCTTTGGTTCTCGTGTGTTTTCAGCTTTTACCACAACAAGGCGTGTTATGATGCCGATAATGCTGTAGATCAATCAAAACTGTCGCAATTTTATTATCTGTCCTAAGCAATCTTATTCTGTATTTTGAATTGGAGCAACTGTTAAGCTACTGGCGCTTTTGCAGACACGTAAAATTAAAGTAATCATTCATTAAGTATTAATACTACTATTATTTTTAATTTTAGGTCGACGTAGACTTGTCCTCTTGCACATGTGGACACGTTTTCAAACAAGTTAAATTGATCAATGGAAAAAGGTTCACAGGTAACTCACTTTACTTACTTTTATAATATCATTGTTGTAAATTGGGCGAGCATGGGATAATAAAAGGACTAGATGTGAATTTTATTCTAATTAATCAATCAAATGGAAGCTATTTACATTATTCTAAGATCGATTATATCAAGTTCTACTCTGCTCAACTAAACTCTCGATTCCAATGCAATTCTAAATTCCTGCTAACATATGCAACGCATGCATACTAAATAGGCGTAGATAATGGGAGCATAGGGAGAGCGTGCTGAGAAGGCGCAACGGAAGTGCCCGAAACAAGAGCCCAGTGCCCCTTTTAGTCCTCCGCTGCGGCCCTTCACAACAATCATCTTAAATCTATGAAAATGGGTAAGAGCATCAGCGTCATAGTAAACTGCAAACTGGGGGCGTCTAGTGCTAGGTTGTGTGTGGGGGTTGGGAATCAGCATTTTTTTACATAAGCCTTTATCTGCAGTGATGAACGCCCCCATTCTGTAATCTTTCTCCCACGCAATGGAGAGACAATTTGTTAAGGTAGCGATTGTAGCATGATATAATGGAAATTCTTGTAATACATACTCTTGCATATTGAACTTCGTCATTCATCTTGGGGACCAGTCATTTGTAGCTATGGGTTCCGGGACGGGTTACAATTAAAAAACTGTTCAACGGTTTTGTATCCCATTTACTTTGCCAAAAATGTTCATACCCCATAGAGAAATGAGTACAAGATGTCTTACTAAAATGCTCGAGAATTTTGCAGAAAGTTTCATAATTGTACTTTGAAAAGTTTTCATACTCTCCCCAATGGCAACTCACTCGGGACTTGGTTTCTTTGTATATAAGACGTTATAATCCCTAAAAACAGTTAATTCCAGCCATCTTTGTGAATAAAAGCTCAGCACTCACCAGGGGCGTGGCCAGGACTACAAAAGTGGAGAGCATGAATGAAAAAATTGTGACCACACCCTCTCCTTCGCTGAAGATTTGCTACTACCCTCTCCCCACACCTATTTTCTCATCGATTTTAGGATAATCTCAAGCACCATCTTGGCAAAAGTGGGGGGAAGTGCCCTCATACCTCCGTGGCCACGTCACTGGCACGCACTATTTGTTAGATCCCTCAGGGGTGGGTGGGGCAAGAGAGTTGTTCAAGGCAAAAGGAAATCTAGAAGCTGTTGGCTAGTAGTGTTGATTGGGAATGTATTTGATTTAGAAGCGCTTTATTGAAGAAGATCTGATTGACAGAATATGTGGTTCTACTTAGCAGGCTGTCTCGAATTATCTCAGTCGGATCCATTTTAGTCAAGCATAATGTTATTGGTTTTCCTTTTGGAAGTAATTAAGCTATGAAATTTATTTATTATTTTGTTAGATAAGTCATTTATTTTCAATACTTTTTTATACTACGTCTGCATCTTCTAAATATTCTTTCCTCTTCAATATCATCCAGAACATTTTCTTTCGAAAGTCCATGTTGGCTTGAAATCTACGAGTAATAATCGTCTTTCTATTGCTTCTGCTTTCCTTGCTCGTTTCCAGGCTCTTGGAAGCTATAAAATCCAGACCACCATTTGATAGGGCTGCATTTTATTACACGTTGGTAAATTATCACAGTTTCTTATTGATGAGAACATTTCTTAATACAGAAGGAAGATTTTACCAAGAAGTTGAAGATAGTATCATAGAAGCAAAGAGAAAACCTAGAGCTTCAACAAGCATTTTCTGCAAAGAAAAGGTGATTATTTTCTGCCTCTCTTCTTTCATCTACGTATTAAGTAATTTTTCAAATGATCCAGATTAACAACTATTACTAGTTTGTTCGAGATATGATGTCACATCCAATGGTGCTCATAACCAGCTCAGCATACCAACCACTGAAAGTCGAGACTGCTAAATAGCTAGACAAATAGCTTGCTGCTTGAATACAGATTATTGCGCATGTGCATTATGGATTTAAGCTACGATAGCCTATTGGTGAACTAGAGCCATTGGGATATGAGCTCGAGTCCTGATCACGTCAGAGAGGGATACCAGTCTTAATGGACTGTTCATTACTTACAGAGGGGTTGGTACTGAAGAGAGATTGGCTGGGTGACAGAAATTTTATGATAGAATAAGGGTTTTTAAATACATTGCAGTGCAATATCAAGGTTGGGTAACAAGATTTTTGACCAGGAAATCATTCTCTTGGGCGCCAAACCCTCTGCAAATAATGAGCAGTCAGTCCCTAAAATCTTCGAAAACCAAGCAAGCTCTTCTTGGAGACACATTCTACAATCCAAATAAGCTACTCCATGGGGGGGGGGCTTCTACGATTGGAACAGCGTACTCTGGGAGGAGGAAAGAAGCAGCTGCAACTATCAATGACTCGAGGCCTGAAATTAGATTATCGTATGCAATTGCATTTACAACAAGAGATTTGACGACGAAGGCACTCTAAGGGCAAAGAAATTTAGAGCAAGCTACAAACTCTAGCACATTCTTCAATCATTATATCAGCCTTGATGTGTATGATCACTCGATTTCATTATTTCATGTTCTGTACGAGTATTGATCCTACAATTTCTTTCCATTTATGTAGATAACATACATGTCTGGATTCACATATGAAGAAATTGATGATCTCCCGGAAAAGAAAGAGCGAAAACGTAAAAGGCGAAGACCAATCCACCTTCTGAACTCTGCAGCTAATGATCAAAAAAGCGTTAAATACATTAAAGCTCATGGTGGAAGCAAAACTACAAGCAGTGTTTATCGAAAGGAATCAAATTATAGTCCGATAGAGCAGCCTCTCATTCACGTCCTACAGGAAATCAATAATAAAATTACCAATCAGCGAAAGCTTTGGATTGATTTGGATTCTTGAAAGTCCTTGTCTTCTTTCTTGGAAAAACGAACCAGATGCTTAGCAAACCACTAGAGCGCGATTCTTGAAAAAGGAAAATTGTGTTGGGATGCGCATTAGACTCTTTGCTTAGCTGTTACACGCTTTTTTAAAAGCAACCTATCTCAAGGCCTAGTTCTAAAAGTTCATTTTTTGGACCTCTTTTTGTCAAATTCTATTACTAAAAGTTCGTTGATAATTTTCAGTGCACATATAGTGCCATAAGAGTGATATAAACGCAAGGAAATATAAAGCTTTCGAATCTTACCTTTAATTTTGGCTAAAACTCAAGGCTAAAAGTACAAATAAAGTAGGAAAGAAGTTTGATAAATGCATTTGTACGAGCTTTGGCTGTAAATGAATGGAACCGGCTTCTTAATTCTTGATTATTTACAGTTATAAAAATTTTTCAAATTGAGAAGGCCCTTAGGTTTTTTCCGTTAGCAGTTTAAGTTCTTTAAATATTTCGGTCGTCTACATGTGGTTTCCTTATAGAGGGGCTCCTTATAAAATAGCGTGTATCAGATGTGTTTACTTTCAAGTGCATGTGCTCTTGTATCAAGTACTTGTGTATCTAGATCGTTCTTGTTGAATGATCGTTTATTTGTACAGTAGTTCACTATACATCTCTTTTACCCTTTTTTGTCTAAATGTATTGGAATATCAAATTGCAGTAAAATAATGTAATTTGCCCCATTCTCTCATAGTTATTGCACACACTTAATTCAATTCTCTGTGACTGTTCTTTTCATTTCTTTAAACATTCTTCATTTTCAAATTTCCCAATAGCTAACACAGAATTTAGTCAGTTCCCACCTGAAGCTAAAATTGAAATAGGTGTAAAAGTACTGTAATATATAAAAAGAATAGTTGCAAGTATGACCATTCTATTGTCATGTTTTCGCTCTTCTTTTGCAAGCAATTCTATGGGACTCTTTCATTACCGAGGAAATTCCTTTGATATACATTGCTACCTCTAAAAGACACACTATCATGCCAATGACACCAGCGTAGCCAGGGACTCCCGCTCAAGAAAAGTGCGGGGGGGGCAAGATTTATCTAAAGGGCACCGGAGATCCGACTTCGACGTCATACCATATAAAAATCTCTTTCATGCAATGCATTATTCAAAGACGCATCAAGCAATTCTGTACGAAATGGGACAGGCTCTCCAATTGGGCAACTTGGAAATGAGTCTTCCCAAAACACCAACACTAGGTTGCTTCTGCTTTCAATAACCGCAATACCTTTAAGTTTTCAGTAATGTGTTCCTTTCTATCTCTAAATGGGGGTGGGGCTCGAGGGCTTACGAAAACACTTGTATAACATAAGCAAGTTTCATGCAATTCTATCATACCCAGTGTCTAATGAAAGGGTCCACCATAGTTGGGGCCAGAAGAAAATTTTTTATATTAGGGTTTTCAGCTGGCCGGGAAATGCAATCTGGGGAGTATTTGTTGTAAATAGAGTACAGAAAGTATACGCCTCTCAAAAGGGCAAATATTGCCCCCTCGCCTCCCCTTGGCAGAAGGCAGAGGCCCCCGCTGCCTCCGTGCTGCAGGTGTCGTTAAACCTAGCTGCCTGGCTCTTGCATTTTCTAAGTTTATGCTATCCTCTTCAGTGCTATGGTTCTTCTTATCTGAGATAAGAACATGTCATTTATGAGCATGCTGAATAATATTTGTCCAAGAACCAAGTCTTTTGGCAGCCCTATCTTAATTTTTGTGAAGGATACTCTTTGGAGCCTGGCAGTGAAGAAGCCGTACACAAGTTTGAGGCTGCGCTAGTCTAGTCTGGAACCCTCTTGCCTCCAATTAAAAATTCATAGGGGATACAGTCAAAAGCCTTCGAAAGGTTCAAGACAACAGTAGCAGTTATTTCTATCTAGGCATTTGGGGTGATGCTTTGCTACTCTAAAGAGAGCACCTTTGTTGTGATCCATTGTTACCAACAGGAAATATCCACTAAGCCTCAACCGCAATGTTTTTCGTTCAAGAGACCACACTCTCATTTTATTTTTATTTGCAAAACATGAGGACACTTTCAAATGAAAAACATACATCAGTTTCAGCTTGATTTTGGCTTTAGTTGGTAACCCCTTTCTGAAAGAAAGAAAGGTTTGACAGCTTATTGCTAAGAAAGGAAAGATATTAGTTGTAGAGGTTGAAACTTATCAAAGACCTTAGAAACTGGAACCAATGCATCTTTTGATCAACAATTTGCTTCGTTTGGCTGTGATAGTAATCATTTGAATTTTCGTTAATTATGAGAGATATAGTGGCCTGTCAGCAAATTTTTTCTGCTATACCCCCACTCAGAATACTCAAAAAACCCTTCAGCATGCCATTGCTCACAATCACCACAGTTTCATATAAGTCAGTTCCAGAGGTGACTTCTAAATATTTTGAGAAGGGAGACTCTGGTGCAATGTCATGAAGTAGGCGTGGCCTATTTGCAACCACGCCCATATTCTAAAAGACGGAGAAATGATAATTTACTATAATTGTGATATAATATAGGCAACATCTAAAGAGATCTCAATAGCCATGTAGAAAGGAGAAAATTCATGATAGCAGTACAATAGAAAACATTGGACTTTGAAAAGCAAGATTAATACAAAAAATTTTTGGGGTCTGAGTCCCTAAAATCAACAAGAATTTTCAGAAGGGGGCTTCTCCCCCCCCCTAGAAGTCACTCCTGGCTAGTTAATTAGTTCAGGTTACTTTTTGCCTCCAGAATGTGGCCATGTTGAGCTACATAAATGCAATGATATAGAAGCGCCGAAGGCGCTAGATGTTCAACTTAGGGGTTTGCGCATTGGGCCGAGTGAGGCAAATCTTGCTTTGACGGCCATTTTAAATGGTGGCAAAAAGGATTATCGCCAGTACTGAGCCCTTATAATTTGGTGAAAAGTAAGGGCTGATTTCATGAAGTTCCGCATGGATTTTAAGCGTGTAAAGTGGTGAGTTAGTATGAATTATCTCTTTTCCTTTCAATTTTGTTTGAATTTTGGCAATCTGTGCATTTACCGCAACGTTTCAAGTACTTTAAAGGTGGCAGTTGCTGCGGTGTGCTTCTGTCTTATTGAAATAAAATGTTTTGCAAACATTTTATCACAAGGGGATTACGTTAGGAAATGCGATTTCAATTTCATTTGCTGCAGTATTCACTCTAATAACCTTAAAAACTTTCATTTTTGCTAGTGCTATTGAAGGTAGGTTGAAAATTATCTTTCTTTGTTGCAACAATCCACTTTCGAAGAAGGCTCTTATCCTTCAGGGGAAATTTATGAAATGAAATGCCATTTTTAGAAAAATGATTTGTGCATCCATTTGCAAAGCTAGATTTAACCATTTTCAGAAAAAGATCCGATCAAATTTCACTTGTTAAAGCTAACAATGTGGCATACTTTATATTTTTACCTCAATCGCAGCAAACAGCATACAAGCTAAGTCCGTATTCATAGTTGGGTCTCCAGAGCTCGGGGCCTTAAAATCACAAATAACCAAGAGGAAAAGATTATTGTTAGCTCTGTATATAAATTTTAAAACAAAAACAATGTAAATAGTTGCCAGTGGCTTCACTGCTACGTTGCAAAAAAGTTTTTAATTGTATTTTTCTAATTTCATAAAGTGCACCGTAGCAACTGCCATCCTTAAGGTACTAGTAGGGTCTGAAATTGAAAATTTTTTTCACGCCCAATGGAAAGCCCCATCATTGGCGCTTCAAATGAAACTAGTTTTTATCATTGTAGGTAGCTGAAAACTAATAAATTTTGGCATTGTTTAGCAGTGGCCTTGCCAATACCGTTCACTTTTGTTGTCATGCACGAGCATGACTGTTGTCATGCACGAGAATGACTGTTGTCATGCACGAGCATGACTGTTGTCATGCACGAGTATGATTGTTCACATGCACAAGCATGACTGTTGTCATGCACGAGCAGGAGTGTTGTCATGCATGAGCATGAGCAGGACTGTTGTCCTGCACCCAGCAGGACTATTGTCCTGCATCAGTAGGACTGTTGTCATGCACAAGCAGGACTGTTGTCAATATCACCATAGCATGACAACATGACCATAGCGTAATTGACTTTAAACTAATGCATAATAGATAATGGAAAGTTGTGACTAAGTTAGCATATTTTTCAATCTCTTTAAGGCCCAAATCCCAGAGTTAAGGTCTTTATCTTTATTTTCTACGTCTGTATGTTAGATTTAAACCATAAAGATAGCAAACATGAAATGGGAGGACTGACTTGTTATAAGGGATTGCACCTTCAGCAACGAAATGCTGCTATATATAACTGAATGTATCCACAAAAAGGCTGTAACCTTTATTGCAAAGAGCTGATCATTTCACACAAATATAATGTAACAAGTAAATCAAGTAAAGTTACAATAATTAAAACAACTTAGTCTAGAAGTTTCCAGTAATGCTTGACCACAGATGAAATGCTGTCAGTCACACAAGAATGAAGTGTATTCCTCGTAATGACTATAAAACATAGGCTTATTTCAATATTGCCGATACACTGCACTCCTACCTATTAAAACTTAAACTTGCTCGTAGTCCTTTATTAAGATAGTACTGTACTACATGAGGCAAACTTGCCTTGCAATGGCAAATGAAAACATTGCAGTGTTTACAACTTTTACATACAACAAACAATAGCTAAATCTTGGTCCAAAAATTGTCCATATAAGGTTAAAAAGGAAAAGCTAAAAGAAGAAAAATATTGAATGAATGGGACCAGCACGTGATCAGCGAGGGACCTGGCACGAGTACCAAAATGGCTCCCTGATCACGTGCACGGACTAACAAAACTATTTTTACGCTATTTACAACAAAAGTCATAAATTAAAATCATGAATCAAATTCATAAGTTAAAGTCATGAATCAAAGTCATAAAATAAAATGAAGAGACAAAGTCATATATTAAAATCATGAATCAAAGTCATAAATCAAAGCCATGCTTCAAAGTCATAATTTATCATCATAAACCAAAGCCATAAATCAAAGTCATAAATTAAAATCATAAAT
>OLMO02000301.1:1293395-1305176 GCA_900291935.2 Cassiopea xamachana
TAATTCACAGCTGTGTTGTGTGCTTTAGTAATTGATTGTGTGGATTAAGAAGATTGCCAGAACACGCAAGCATTTGTTATTGCATGGACGCCATGTTGGTTTGCCTATGCTTGTGATTTCTTCCCCCTTCATTCTTGACTGGAGTGTAAATCATACTCCTCTCCTACTTTGTATGCTTAATGCTTGAAGATACGAATTGAACAAAGTCTTCTGTTTGCTAAAATGTCCAATAATTGTAATGGCTCTTCTTAAGCTGCAGATAATGACGGTATTTCACGCGCATTATTTTCTCTCTCGAAGATTCTCTCTTTAACTCATTTGATGGCTTTTTGGAAACCTATCTTTTGGCGGGTTTTTTCTATACTCAATTTACCTTGATCTCAAAGACCACACAAGCCGGTGTGGCCATAAATTGATTAAGCTTTCAATAAGCGTATAGAATTGTAGTGTTATTGGAAGGGCCATAAATGGATTAAGCTTTCAGTAAACTTATAGAATTGTAGTGTTATTGGAAGTTTGTTCTTCCTCTGAGTGCAATTTTTTTCGTGGCCCTCATCTATTGTTGCCTTGTGCTAGAACACAAGGATGTTGATATTGATCTTAAATAGGATAGAGATTTCGTAGGATACGAAAGAGAATCGTATATCTAATTCCTGTATTATTTGATATTTCTGACTTGTGATATATGACTTCTAAGTTATGATTAAGACCTTCATCACTAGGCAGAAGTGGAAGGAAGGCTGCTGGGAGCAGAAACACTCAAAAGACTACTGTACCGAGAACAAGGTAGTTCTGATGTAGTGTCTAGTTAATGTACACCCATTGTTGATAGCAAATGATGTTTTTGCAATGGTTTATTTTTCTTGTGCTAGTCACATTTCTCTTTTTGATTTTTTTGTACGAATGTGAATTCTCTTCAAACCAAATATATTTCGTTGCATGAGAGATAAGATGTACACTGATTTACCCATAGATGTAGAATGTCAAATTTTTGGCTGTATAACATTAATTATCATTAAATAACCAATAAAATAACATTAGAAAGAAACTATGAAAAGAAACTAGCGTTGATAATTTATCATTTTGAGTTTGAAGACTGTATTTGCCTTTTTAGATCGAAGTCAGTTAGGCATAGTAACAAACAAAGAATTGAAGGAGAAGTCAGGAGAGAAGCTCAACTAGAAAGTAGAGGTAATTGATTGGATTTTTGTTGTCTTTAGAGAGAGGTGGAATTTGCTTATTAATTGTAATATTTTAGCATTAATCTCCTTAATATTCACCTCGTTCTGTGCAACGTAGATGACTGTTCGATGTCCTTTCTCGTTTCCATGCTTATGCAACTCACTTGTCTTTAAGATCTATTGTTCTATCATTTGACCCCATCTTGCAATAACCATCACATATTTCCTTTGCATCAGGATGCGAAAAGTGCGAGAAACAATTGTTTTATATTCGTATCTCCTGCAACGCTGTCATTGAATTACAATCTTCTAATCGCGAAAGGGTTTGCATTTCCAATACATAGCCTCCAGCTATAAATCCATTGCAACATAAGTATATAACTAAGGCCTAGTTCATACGCCGAATTTCTGCCGCAGTTAATTAAATTGATTTAACTCCGGCAGTACTTCGACTGTACCGCGGCTGGTGGTTTCAGACGCCGAATTTACTTGCCGCATCGAAGTGATTAAATTAGAGTCTGGCCTCAAGTTGATGTTGCCCTCGGTCCCAATGATGGCGCCAAAATATCCAAAATATTAAATATGGCGCCTCCAAGAATGCAAAGCATGGCACTTACGAGAACGTTCTTTCTCCTTGCAACGAAAAATGCAAGAGAGCGCAATGCTCGAAGAAAAAGGAAATTGTTCATTCTATTTGAGGCTTTATGTCGAAGAAGACAGGTAGCTGCAGCATGGTTTCAAATAATTTTTTTCATAGTGCTCATGGCATTAGTTGATGCCAAGCAATGATTTATCTGGGCATCCAGTGGGTTTCCAGGAAATAGCCATGATGCTATAATATTTCAGTCAACAGGCTTATATGCAGAAATAGAAGAAGGGAAGATAATTAATTAAGTTGCAAAGGTAGAGGATGGACAGAACATTTACCCAATGATCATTGGTGACTCTGCTTTTCCTTTCAAGACCTGGTTAGTGAAACCATATACTAATGCTGTTCTTACTGAAAAGCAGTGATATTTTAATTTTAGAGTAAGTAGAGCAAGAATGGCGGTGGAGGGTGATCATCATCGCCGCTAAATTGTTCCTCCTCTTGCATGTTTCTTTCGATGGCAGCCATGTTGTAATAGTTTTTGGCGGGCTAACGCATGTGCATAGGCGAATCCTTAAGAATCCAAGAGGATCCCGGTTGAATCCTAGATTCTATTTAATTTGCTGCGGCACAAATTCGGCGTCTGAAACCAACCCGAAGTTTAGATAAAGTTAATATTTAAATGCAGCAGCTCTACCGGAGTTGTGCCGAATTTAAATCAATTTGGTTTCAGACGCCGTATTATGCCCGCATTTAATTCACACTTAAACTTTTTTGAGCTCCTGAATTTAATTCGCTGCGACAGTAATACGGCGTATGAACTGGGCCTAATTCATAAGCTATGCAAGACTACATAATTATGCATCCTGATTTTGTTTGCATTTGCGTTCATTATATTTGGTAGGTCATGTAGTTTTGATTTATAGCTGATGATGATCCTTGTCAGAATCAAAGCATTCTAGGATTAGTCGCCAGCCAATCACTAAGTTCATTGTATAATTTTCTGTCTTTTTAAAATTAGAAATGGAATGGATTTGTCATTTCATGGACAGTAAATAAAAGCGAAAATAGAATAATAGATGTTTGTTTGCGGTTATCGTAATAATTGCCTTCTAAATACATTGGAGGGCCATGACATAAGGAGAGAGTTTCTGAGTAGCTTTTGTTACAAACTTTCAACGCAGTTTCTGTATTTTTTTACAGGCTCTGATTTGCAAACCACATCGGAGAGTGGCTCAGATGAAGACGAGGAAGTAGCTGCTATTCTTGAAAACATCGATGGAAAATTACCTATAAAATCTGACTCATTTAACACGAGTGATGTCCTATCAAATTTTGCTATGCCTTCGCCACCTCTTTCGCCAATACCTCCATCTCCTGCCCAGTTTAGCCGTGGTAGAAAAATTGGTGCGAAGACAGAAGATGGACAAAAGACTGGAGAAAATGATGCACTGAGCGGGGCTACGCCTTCTTGTAAGAGATTGATCGATCTCTTAGGTGTTAATGATTTGGATGATGATATGGACGTTAATGATATCGACAAAAGTGGTGGTTATGATGATAGTGCTAGAGGTGCTGAAGATAATGATGATGAATCTGATTTCGATGATGAAGGAAATCGATTGAAGCAAGATGGACACAGTGCAGGTGGGAACGTCAATAGACTCGAGACGTCTTTAGATATCAAAAGCAACGAGCTATTAACAGTTGCAGATTCTGGAATTCTTGAAAGCTGTAGTAGTGCAGCAAGTGATGAGAAGATTGAATTGTGTAGAACAGTAGATACAGGCATGGCTGAAATGAGTGGCAGAATTGTAGATAATATCCTTGGGGTTGTGTCAAGTGACGAGAGTGATTCAGACATTGATCAATCAGTTGATCAGAGTGATGCCTTAGCTGAGGATGATTGTTCAAGATTTGATTCGAATGAACCTAAGTATGATTGTATGAATAAAAGTGAGAACATTTCTTGCCGTGGTAGTGGTAGTAGAGAAGTAGATGGAATTGAAAAGAATAGCTTTGAAAGTGAATCCAAGTCTAGGAAAGAATCAGTAGTTGAAGCATGGGAAAGTTTGCGTATAGGGAACGACGGTAATCAACCTTCTGATGTTGCTAAGCAACCAAATAATGGAACACAGAATGAAAGTGATAGTACTCAGAGTGAAACAGGAAATGACTCGGAAAATCTTGTCACAGATGAGTCGTCGCATTTATCGGATATCTCATCTATACTGAGAAGGGTCGAAAGTCCTATGAGTTCAAGGAAAGATGATGTAATTGATAAACAAAAGAATTCCAGCGAATTGGGTATGAAGAAGAGTGATGCTTTGTGTTCAAGTGCTGTTGACAATCCGGAAGAACATTCTTTCTTAGAAATTTCAAAGACTTTGCTACTCAAGAGCGATGAGTTAGAAGAAAAGTCTGTTCAGACGGCGTTCAAAACGGAAAAGGGAGAGTGCAATAGAGATGATAGTGAAATTAGAAGTGATGTTGGAATGTGTTGTGAAAAGACTTTCAAGCGACGACTCGAATCAACAGAAACAGTACAGCTGGAAGCCGAAAGTGTCTGTAAGAGGTCAAGAACTACAGATAATGAAGTGGCTTTAGGTGAAAAAGAAGTAACTGACGATAAAAGTGCAAGAGGTAAAGCTTGTGAGGTTTCTACAGAAATCAAAGATTTTTATGTTGAAGGAGAGGCTGATCTTGCTTTGGGTGAAAATACAATGCAAAGGAAAATGGAGCATTCACTTCTCGAGCTGGCAGGTGAGGAGAGGGACCCAGTTGTAGAGGAAGACATTACTAATTCCTGCGCAGAGTCTTTCAAGCCAGTAGCAGCTATCAAGGATGAAGGAGAAAATTCTACTAGCATGAGTGATATTTTGATGAAAACAGAAATGAAATCGACCGACTCTTCTAAAAATGGATCGAATTTACCAGAATCTTTTGAGGAAGAAGGTTCACATAAGTGCACTTTTCAAAATCAAAATACAATAATCGATGAAGTTATCAAGCTAAGAAAAGAGCTTGAAATTTCTGTTCCTTTGATTCCTAAAGATGAAATTGAAGTGAAAGGTGGTGATTTTGACTTTACTAAAAGAGATGGAAGCATAGGTCTTGGAAGTAGCCAAATGTCTATGACTGAATCTGCCGATCAAGAATGTCCCAGTGGCAAGGTATCTGAAAGATCCATTTCCATTGGGATAGAGAACGAAGAAGAGCTTGATAAATGCACCAGTTTAGAAAAGCAGAATTTAGACAATAGTGGGACGATTTTGAATGCTATGAGTAGTTCAAAGGGAATGCCTGCTATTGTTTCAGAAGATAAATTCTATGTGGATGATAGAAGTCACGAAGAACGATTTAATCGGTTGTTTCAGAACTCTTCGAGCAATTTAAATGATGATTGTGAAATAGCTTCAAAAAATTCGCTTGGTTCACCATGCTCGCCAAATGTTCTTCAGGCAAAAAGTGAAGGATCTCCAACTGAAGGTAGAACAACCCCGCCTGCAGTGAAGGATCTGGACATCGAGCTTTTGTTGAATTCCATTGTCTCTGAAGGTGCAAAAAAGTATCCACAGATTTCTCCTTTACCTCCATCTCCAAGGGGTCATCGACCAAAAAGCATTTCCCCCCTACCAGTGACACCACTTCCTGCAATTCTATCACCTCTTGTTTCCCCCTCAGATTTTGTATCGCCGCCATCATTAAAGGAGAGTAGCATTGACACAGATCGGTTGCAAGGCATTGCCAAACCACGTGCAATTCAGTCATCAGACTCAGTTCGAATGCTTGAGTTTTTATCTAGTGATGAGGAAGAAAGCGAGTTGCAGAAACCTTCATGTGGATATAGTAGAGGATTGAGCAGCCATGGAAACCCAATATATTTTACATCATCATCGTTTGCTTTTGTGTCTATGCAAAATGAACCATCAGCGAAAGGAAAGGCAGCTTTTGGCGAAATTCTGAATGACAGGAAAGATGAGGATTTCGGTTCAAGAACTTTAGAAAAAAGCTTGATAGAGAAGCGATCTGATGCTGTTGCGGCTGATGAAAAAGATGGGATTGTAATTGAAGCAAGTGGGTGCGAAGTTACAAATACAGCTGGTGCACAGGCTGTGCAAAAGAAAGATGTTGGTGAAGTCAGAAATGAAAATGGAAATGATTTTAGACTTGGAGATATATCTGAGGCAGTGGAAAATCATTCTCATTATGAGGAGAATCTCTCTGCTTTAAGCCCAATAAAACGGTCTTTGCGAAAAAGGAAGCAAGTTGAGAAGGAACATATACGATCTCTGCGAAGTTCAGGGAAAGAATTGGGTGACAAGAGTGAGAATCTAGTGAAGAAAGTTAAGGGTTCGAGGGCCATGAAGCAATCTGGAGAATGTGCAAGATTAAAGGTATGTAAAGAACTGGGCAGTCATAGGGTTGTTAAAAAGCAGGAAGACAAAGAAGGAAAGCGCAGTTTGAGAAGTAACACAAAAATTGTTGACATGAGAAAGGAAGTTGGGCAGATAGTGAAAGGAAGAAATGCGAAAAGTTCTAAAGTTAAGAATGACACGTTAAAAGACAAGCAAGATAGGACGTTGAAAAGGGAGAGTGGAGAGGAGACATCAGAGTGCGTAGTAGAAAAATCAAATGTTTTGAGGAACATGAATATTGAGACTGTAGCAATTAATAAAAAAGAGTGTGGAAGTGATGAAGGAATAGGAAGTGAAACTTTTGAACTAAATAATGGAAAGAATCCACTTCATTCAAATAATCCTACCCCTGGCAGCATCTCAAATCCTAGCATGATCGTATCAAGACAGTTTCAGGAAGGAAAAGAAAAGGCAATTAAATTATCTTTTGATACTTGTGAAATGATGAGACAATGGGTGGCAGTGCAATCAAATATATTTCATTCTGATCAAATGGTACCAATAACAAAAGAGCTTACGTGCAGGGGTCATGAAGAAACTGAAGTAGAATATGTTCAAAGATGCATCGAAGTCTTGCATGATTTAGATTCACTAACAGAAGTCATGCGACAGTTCAGTTCAATTAAAAACATATTATCCGCCACATCACTCGTTTCTGCCATTGTTGGATATTTAAAAGCGAACGGTATCGATAACTTTGTAGAAATTTACCAAAGACTACATCAAAATGAATCTAGCTTTACTAATTCAAAGTTGATGCGAGATGGAGTCGTAGAAAGTTTCACTGAATGCCCTGAAATACCCAAGAAAGAAATATTCATTGCTACAGCTATCGAAGAATGTGCCAAAATACCTCATTTGAATGCTGTTGTGAAAAGAAGCTTGCATTTCATACCGAAGGCCATTTTGAGGGAAGATAAATGCCCAGATGAGGGTATTATATCTTTGAGGTAATTTTGGTTTTGTTTAAGAATTGTATCTGAATTTATAAACACAAGGAGAGCCTAAGAACTCAACTTTAATGTTTATGCTGTTTTGATACCTTCAACTGTTTTAAAATTTATTGTCTTGGCGTTTTCTAGGTAGAAATTATTTCCACCAACTTTTCTAATGGGGATATCATTTATTAGCGGCGATTTCTGAGATTGGCAAATATTTAACAACTCGATAGTAGGTGATGAATACTATTCAAATAAACAAGAGTGCTGTTTTTTAATGCAGGTGGCAAAATAGATATGGAACTTTTCTTAGCAAGAGAATATTGCGGCTCATATTAAACCTCTTCTTTCCTTTAGTGCCCTTACAGTAGTGCACATCTTGCATGCTATGAGTTTTTTGCTTCATGTTGCATGATCTCTTTCGGTGTGCCTGGCACTTTGTGCTCCACGATCTATGACTAGTGAGCATCTGAGTTTAAATGTGCTTATACAGAGCGTTCAATAATACTTAGAGTAAGTGTCTGATCATGAATAGTAGATGGCTGTATCCCATGGAGGGCCACCCATTATGTGTACTTTTTTACGTCATTTTAAGCAAAAGTAGATGGCAGTTTAAGTAGAAATTTCCAGCGATAAGTCACCGGTTACTGCGCCTTCTGTTAAATACTCTGCTTATAGTTAGCTCTTGTACAAGAACTCAGAGTGTTCTTTCAAGCTCAACTGTTGAATTTCTTGGAAACACCCCCATTTTAGTCGATAGTTATTAAGTAATTTTATATACAATTTCTGTTCTAGCCGTATCTTCACACTAATTTGCCGTCGACAGAACGAAGTGAAAGTATTAAAAGAGTTTCTGTACGAAGTAGCAATTAGTCTACCATTGCTGGGCCTACTGGATAAAATTGCTATTACATGCTTTTCCATTTGGCCTGAAGTATTCATTGATGCATCTCTGGCATTTGATGTGACCATTGCTAGAAGCAATGATGTTGGGTCGTACGCAATATTTTTATCTTTTCAAATCCTGGCTATGTATCAATCATACAAACGTGAAGACTCAAACATTAATGAGGTATTATTTGTTTTTATACATGGAATTGCTCTGTGTATCTATTTAATGGCAAAATATTTAGAGAAATAGAAGTTTAATGACTTGATATGGTTTCTTGTTGGTATGAAATTAACTTTATACTAAAGAATTTTAAAGTGAATTGTTGAATTTAATAAATATGTTATAAATGAGAATTAAATTGTACCATAGGTTGAGGTGGTTGATTCTCTCCGAATTTCCAATCGATTTTTTTATCATTTCTGAGGCAGGCAGTTGCGTGTTTTGAGAATTTTTGCAAGTAGTTCAAGACCCAACCAAAGCTATGCATTTGTTTATGGAAATTTTGAGTTTTCTGGCATGGTTGCTTCCCCACGTTAAAAGGTTGATTACTTATTAACACTTAGTAATGGATTTAGTGTTCACCTTTCATTCCTCTCCAGTTTTTAGTATGGCACACAATTACGTCATCGTAAATAGTCTGTTGATACTACAGAACTTTACCACAGCACGAAAAAGCGGCAACATTCTTTTGACATACTTAAAAGCTAAAAGTCACTATCCGACGTTTTCATACTCTGATGAGTGTCAGACGAAAAAAGCTTCTAAGTATGTCAAAAGAATGTTGCCGCTTTTTCGTGCTGTGGTAAAATTACGTCATCAAAATGTGACTATGATATGCTGATTCAACTTCTACATTAACTGTTTTTTAGATCTTATGTGTTGTATTCAATTGGAAATCGACTGCTGATGATCAACTACAGGGGCTCTGTGATGCGTTGTTAACACACTTGAAGAGCGAAGAACTTCAAAAGGAATTAGAGACAATCAGTAAGTTTTACTTGTATTTGTTTGAACCAGCGTTTCTCAAATAGTGGGACGCACCTCCCTTGGGGGGGGGGAGGATGCGATGCTGTTGGGGGCGCATATGAGCCTGGAGACAGGTATACTTGTAGAATTTTTGTAGATATTGATGCTATTTATGGTGAATGGGGGCGGGTGCGAAATATTTTCTCTTCCTATGAGGGGGCTTCCCAAAAAATAGTTGAGAAGCACTGGCGTGAACCGAGATAACTTTGTCTGCTTTGATTTTTCCTTTGGGTGGTGATATTCTCCTCGTTAGGCCTAAAAAGCTCATCGTATGATTCTGTAATTTTATTCTCTACTAAGGATCATTTGCACTTTTACAGATTCCCTTACTCCTTTCATCTTACAAGATTCATATATCGTGCTTTATTTACTCGCTCAATATTTTGTCCCTTGTACATCCAGTTGATTCTCTTTATTTTGTGTCAAGCAATATGATATAGGCTTGATGGTACTATGGTATGCGATAATGCAATTTCAGTTTCAATCAAGTGCTAGAATCTGTTATAAATTGAGATTATTTCCTTCTCTTAGATCTAGTTGTATCGGTTGTTTATTTATAAAATCATATTTTATTAGAACCTGAAGAGCTGCTGGGCCCAATGGCAAAAGACGTCATCAAATCATTCTATGTATTGTTGATGCATAAAGGTTGGAAATGGTGCAATAATTATTTGGTTGGTGATCATCTTTGGAGTATTTTTCGTAAGTGGAGTCAGCAGCAATTGGCGAAAAGTGTCATGAACGGTGACAAAGTCAACGACGCTACAATTGTAATTGCAATTCGACTTATCGGTGAGTTTGATACATGGATTTTTGATATCGAACGACTTTGTTTGATTGATTGATTGATTGATTGATTGATTAATTGATTGATTAATTGATAGATTGATCAATCGATTAATTGATTGATAGATTGATCAATCGATTAATTGATTGATAGATTGATCAATCGATTAATTGATTGATAGATTGATCAATCGATTAATTGATTGATAGATTGATCAATCGATTGATTAATTGATTGATAGATTGATCAATCGATTAATTGATTGATAGATTGATCAATCGATTGATTAATTGATTGATAGATTGATCAATCGATTAATTGATTGATTGATTAACCTTGGGCTTATTGACTCAAAGTTGTGATTGCTTGATTTATTGGTCTTATAATTGCGAAGCCCTTTTATTGGATGATTTATGGTGATGAATTATGGCTATTGGATTCGCTAATGTATTGATAATGCTATTGTGTAGTTGATAAATTGATTAATAGATTGATTGATGCAGTACGTTTTCAGTTACTGATGTTTTTTGCCAATGAGTTAATAAGGTCCCGTGTACTATATAGGTATAAGTATATTAGTACTGGATTGATGGCCCAGTGGTAGAGCGTCTGCCTCACAACCGGTAGGTCGTGGTTCGAGCCCCGGTCGAGTCATACCAAAAACTTTTCAAATGGTACTCACTGCCTTCTGGTCTGGCGCTCGATATATGAGAATGGAGTGGGAAATTTAAACTTGCGGAGCTACCAGTGGACCAGCCCCCCCGCTGTAGCTTTCACTGCATTCGCAGATGCGTGGCCTAGGGCTATAGAAATGGAGATAGGCGCCACCCTATGTGCCATTGGGCGCGGGAAAAGACTTTGACTTTTTGAAGTATATTAATAATAATGGTTTTTACAATTTCCCTATAGGCATGAAACGACCTAAGTGCAATCGATTGATTTATTAATTGATTGATTGTTAGAGTGAGCAAGTGAGTGAATAAGTGAGTAAATGAGTGGGTTTGTAGATGAGTGGGCGACCAGCTGCTCATTAATTTTTGCATTTGATTTCTAGGGCAAATTTGCTGTTCAGCTATAAAGGATGGATACAGTAATTTTGGAGTAATCGTGAAAATGTGTTCTGGCATTCTTAGCAGATCAACACAGACATCATTAAGTAAGTATATTGTATCTTTCATCAATGGTATCTTGTTAGCCAAATTATTTTCCTTTTGTAATTCTCTGTGGTTCTGGCAATGCCTTGCTATTACTTATGGAGATGACATACCATCACTATTTGATGAATACTCAGTGAGTATCTAAATTAAAGATGCAAATAACGTATTAAATTGGAGTTTTGTATCACATGGCATGGTTTAAAAAAGAGCAGAAGAAATGTATTAGAAACATACTTGAGAAGTATGTCATTTGAGCCTTTCGTCCAGTTTATGGTAAGGAAAAGTATTGAGCCATAGGCCAAGAAATGTATATCACAAAATTACATATCTTTAGCTAGTAAACATCATCACCTCATATCAATTTGGATATGCTTACTTTTGCATTTTTGATTGAGATTCAATCATTAATGTCATTCTATTTTTTAGTACCTCAGCCCGTGCAATTCGCTGCTGCTTACACATTGTTGGATCTTTCTTCCATTGAACATAGCACCGTTCTGTCACAGCTTTCTCAGTGGCTGCAAGCTACCACATCTGATGTCCCTAAAAATTTGCGTTCGGAAATTGCATCACTAGTGGTCAGTGAGCAGTTTTGAGTCTTATTGTTTTCAAGGAATCGTGCTTGCTACTTATTTTACCCAGAACCACCGAGAGGGGGGCAGGAGGGAAAATTGCCCTAGGGTCTCAAAGTCCAAGGGACCTCAAAGCTCCGAATGCTTCAAGGTCTGAGGGGCCTCATAAAGTAAACTAACAGTAATTTTCCAAAGTTGGTTTGTAGACTCTGGAAATTTTC
>OLMO02000301.1:1310402-1324148 GCA_900291935.2 Cassiopea xamachana
GTGGGTTTTGCTCCAGCCCAATTATCTCTGGGTCAAAAAGGATCTCAGAACTCTGAAATCGTTCGACATCGAGATCAATAAGTTGACCGTCTGGGAGTTCATAAAACTTTCTAACATCATCGTAGTTCTTTTTGAGTCGCTCTCGTTCACTTTTCAAGTCTAAAAAAGATTAGTTTTGGTCAAGCATTCAACGAAAACTGGGTTACGTGATACTACATGGAACATCCTAAATGAAAGCAAGCCTCTTATAAGGGGATATTCAAACTGTATAGTTTCTTTCATCTGAGACTAAGATACAATCGCAAGACGCCGTACAGCAGCTGCATAAAGTTTGAGAACGGCTTAAGTTATTTAAACTGGATAAGTACGTCAATTACATTTGCTTCTGTGACGGGATGACGCAAAATAAACGCTAAACTGTGTCTATTCCTACGCAAATAAATGTAAAATTACGACATTTCGAGGCATGTCAAGGAGACAAAGAATAAGATTTAAAAACAGTAGCTGAAAACACGCATGACGTAGCATTTAAACTGGCGGTAAGCAGGGAAGGGCTATGACTACAAAAAAATTTATTAGTGTTTATAGAATAAAGCTTACCTAACGGCACATAACAATATCTTTCCATCATATCAGCAAGTAAAAACTTCTCTGATGAGGAACTAAATGCCAAGCTACGTTCAGATAATAACTGTCTCCCTAAATAGTTTGTGATTTGTTGACCCCCAATATCAAGCTGACGTGTGCAATAAGGTAATGAATGTCCTTCATAAACTGGAATTGCTTGTGTTGTACAGAAACCAGAATTTAAACACAAGCCAGACGTCAGGCCCACAGAATATAATGAAAGTGGTCCTTGATTAGCAAGGAAGAATGCCTGACAACCAAATCTCTCAAACATGATCTGAAATCAAATAAAATGCATTTGACAAAAATGATTTTTCAAACTAATAACTTATGTATCCATAACGGCATTGTTTGACTCATAAACATATGCATCTGTAAAATCTTATCTTCAATGAAATTTCAACAATATAAAAAACTTTGAAAAAATCAACCTTATAAACATTATGAATTTTGCCTTCATATGGTGATTACTGAACAACCCAACTCCATTCATTCATACATCTGACACTTGACATCATTAGATAAATAGAAAAAGGGAACTTAGAGCAGTGGTTCCCAAACTTTTCATTGCCATGGACCATGTAACATTTGATAGTACTACTATGACCCAGGAAGGGGTGATTGGTGGAATACAAGTTTTCGCTAGGAAGCTAAGTTCTGTAACCATGATTCACATGAAAAGTAGCATAAATATATCTTGTACAGCCCAGTAACAATTGATTCACAGACTGGTATTAGTCCACAGCCCAGGGATTGGAGAACACAGAATTATCTAACTTTAGAGTGTACTTCTTGATAGGGCTGCAAGGGTGCAAAATAATCCATAACTATTTAGTGCAATGCCAATGATAAGTAACTTTTTAGAAATATACATTTTATGTGCTGTACACAACATACAGTGGTGTTCTAATTCATACCTCTGTCAACTTTTCTCTGTGTTTTTTTGACCTTAATCCAATTTCTGTTAGCAAAATTGGATGTTCCCTAACATTTACTTGCAGTGCATCTTCAAGAACATATTCCAGCAGGCTGTAAACATCCGACCAATTGCTGGCTTCTTTCTTTATTGGGTGGTCTAAATAAGATGTAACAATAAAGAAAAATCATAACTAATAAATGTTGAATAGTATGCAAATTTTATTATAATTGATTAATGTTTGAATATCCTGTGTGAGATTGTGTATTGCGTCCCACTAACTTGCAATTTTTCAACTGATTTAGAACTATTTCATATCATGCTTCCAATAGGGATGTCCAGAGATTTCAAAGTCCCTTGGACAAAAAAGAAGTACAACACCCCCATATGAACAAAGCAAGCAGAAAAATAGAGGTTCTGACTATAAAACATGGAAAATTGCTGCTGGTCTTAGTTTATGAGGCCCCCAGACCTTTACGACCTAGTGCTTATGAGATCCAAGAGACCTTGTGGCCATGGGGAAATTTGCCCCCTTTGCTCCCCTTTCTTGTTGGCTTTGGATTCCAATCCATATGCAATGAAACTAAAAAAGAAAATCAGTACTACAATTCTTCTTTCTTAGATTTCTTGTATATGGTCTGGAAGCATGTTAAGAAATAGCAGCAAATCCACAAGCGGAAGACTCCAGATTAGCAAAATGCACTTAAACATTCACTTCAAACAAATCCCTCTAACTCTAATGAAGCATATGCTAATCAAATATGGTAGTAAATACAAAAAGTTCACAACAGCAATATAAATGTCTCAAAATATGATGCTCTGTAAATCAACAAACCTAATTGAAGCATTCCAGCATGTGTAATTGCCTCATCACCAACATAATAACCACGTGTCATTTTACTAACATCCTGTGAGAATCTTCTTGGGACACCAACTACTGATGGCAATATTTGACTAGGTGCAACCTCCCCTGCTAATCCAGCTTTCAACACACCACACCCTGCATCAACCACTACTGTTTTTTTTAAATCAAACCTGCCTACAAAGCAATTGGAATATCAATTCAATATGCAAAGGAAGATACAAAAAACAGGCAATTCTTTACCTAATAATCACTACCAATTGTTCACTGTTGTATGAAATTACATGTCACCTATTGCCAAGAAGTATCAGCACTAAATGGAAATTTATAGGAAAAATATCTCAAATACATTCATTTTCTTATAAGAACACCTAAATTTTCACTGAGCCTCAATATTCTTAAATTTTGTTGGTTTTGAGCCTTGGATTATTCTTAAATTATTCTGAAATATCAAAGGTGTAACTATCTCTGAAAATCAAAGGATTATATTCAAATGCTTATTGATGTCTTACTTTATCATAAAGCAAAATAAAAATGGAGTAGAGTAAAAAATGTTGTATGAATAGTGAAAAAATTAATCTACAAGCAGTACCATAGCTCAAATATACAAAAAATTCTAAGTTTCGATTAAACTTGAGCCTTGCATTACTCTTAAATTATTCCTATATTTCAGTGATTTTGAGCCAGAATGTTCTTATAACACATGTCCCATATTGAGCAGTCTTCACATTGTTTTGCAATAAATCCCTATAGCACAAAATAGCTTGCAATACATACCTAAAGGAAGCCTACATATGTAATCCACAAAAAGATCTTAAATTTCATTACTTTAACATACCTGAGATAGGAGACATGGGAAGATCATCTGACAATACTCCTTTTAGTGCATCATCTGTGTCTGTATAAGATAACAAAGAACTCTCAGACATTGTACTTGTAAGTCCTTCTCTCCAATCATCATCACTTAATCTCTCCAGACTAAGAATACGTTTTCCTGTCACCTTTGGTGGCTCTATCAAACATTCAGATTTCCTTCTGCTTTCACTTAATTTCCTACGTTTTTGAATTTTTGTGTAAAGTCCTTCATCATCCTTATACTTCTCTTCCAGTTTGCCTAGAACTGCATCAAATTCTTCATCTGATTCAAACATATCAAGTCCATCATCATCGTCTGCAAGGAACTGAAATAATTGTTCTGCATATCCAGACAATGGTCGATCTGAATGTAATTTCAACTTTAAAGTGTTTTTATTTCTGAGAATAACTGGTTGGTGGCCAGCTTCTTGATCTGACTCATCAGAATAGCATGAGTCTTCCCCACCATCATCTTCATCATCAGCATCTAGATTTGACATTGAATCATTCCTTATTTGACTGTCTCCAATAAATCTTTGGTTGTCTTCTTCCAAAGAATTTATGACAATATCTGGTTCATTGATAGTTTGGTTTATCCCATTAGTCATGGAACTATTTTTTTCATTATCCATCCCATACTTGCATCTAACATCTCTAATTGCATGATTCAAGATGTCATTTCCAACATCATCTGAAAACTTATGAACTTCATTTGATTCAGTCTTCTCAACGTTATCACAATAAATATCCTCAGATGAATGAAATATTTTTTTCCGTTGAGCATCAACTCTCAATGTGGCCCTTTTATGATCATTTGATTTGCTCTTCTTTTGATCAGCTGGTAATTTTGCATACTCATCAAAAGCATCAATCATAGTTAACTTGGCAATTTGATCACAAAAAACTTCTAGCTCTCTGGCAGCCTTTGGAGCACCTTTACAGACATCATCTACAATAGCCTGACAAAAACCCATGGTAGAAACTCTATGCATGGCTTTCTCCTCTTCAACAGAGTGGCAATAACCATTAGATGCGGACAGTGGAGAATTATTGTCTTCACTATACCCATATATTATCTCTGTGGCTAGATTATCTGCATATTCCATTATATTTTCTTTTATTCTCTGAGACAACTTATTTTCTCTGCAGTAGTCATAAACAACGTCTTTATCTACATTCGGTGACATTACAGAGTGGTCTCTTCTCTGAATATGATACTTTGCGGTTTCTAAATGTCTGGCTGTCATCTCCTGCAAAACACTAGCAACAATTACAGAGGACGACTTGCTTGCAAAGTCATTCAAAGGGTCATGTTTCCCAGTGGTTTCGCAGACATTGTCTGACACATTCTTCTCAACATTATTGCATTGTATACTGTAACAATTTTCCCTTACCTCTTGCTCATTTTCCTGAAAATAGTATACAAATCCAGTTGTATTTTCGCCACCGGAACAGATTTGTTCAACATTAGCATGGCTCAACGGACTCACGCAGGCATTCTCATTGCTTTCGTCTGAGCTTCCTTTCCAGCCCATTTCTTGGGAGTTTGAGGTGATACATTTCAACTGGTTCTCAATAGCATTTTTGTTACTATCTTTTGCGGAAGTGGCAAATATTANAACGAACTTTCCGGTGTGGAAATATTTTGTTCGATAGTCATCACTTCTGCATTTGTTGTTTTGCTGCATTCTTTCTGTGAAGTCTCCTCATCCGCATGATTCGTGTTGCAGCTTAAGGTTTTTGGTTTACTATACGAGTCCTTGAAGTCTCTAGTATCACTATCCAACAATTGTCCATTCGCAGTTTTATTGCTTTGAACCGAACTACCCCACGTTTCATCGCTGAATCTTGCAACTCTGTCATCTTTATTTCTCCTTTGCCTAACGGCTTCATCATCTCTTTTCTCATCTTTCGGTCTACCATGCACCAAACCCATCTTCTCTCTATCTGCCTGTGCCTCTCGATCAGATTTCTCTTTCTTTGACGACAGCCTCCGCTTATGTGTAAGTGATTTGTATCGCTTTATGCACACAATCAATAGGCCTAACACGAACAAGACGTAAATCGATATAGCATAATAGGTCAATTTACCAAAGAACCGTACTTCAATTCCCTCAGCCATTCTTGCTGTTTTCTAAGCATGATGTTTACAAATCGTCAAAAGGTGACGTACGATCCTGCGCTAAGCCTTCCTCAAATGAAGCCTTTGCAGTGTTTGTTCGAATTCAAACTAATCCACCGCGCTTCTTACAAAAGGGTCTGGTACAGAAATTGGGTAAATGAACTGCCGCAGTTATTTCATTGTAATTAGAAGAAAGGTGAGTGTCCATACATAAGGGAGGGGCGGCTTCCTTAGATGTGTCATATCAATGAAACAGCAATGGTTTGACCTTCACGTAGAAAGAAAACACAACATTTCGTAGGAAGAGATATAGCTCTCCTACCTCCAACATAATAAAAACATATTCTTTATTACTGTGTCAGAAAGGGTTAGAAAGGGGCTATTCACAAGCACTTCACACTAAGGGGTGGGGGTATTTTGCTTCTTGTGGCAAAGTGTGACAAAGGGTGGGTGGGTTTTTTGGGAATGGGATTTCACATTTTTAAACACCTTGATGTTTAGTGCATTTGACTTCAAAATTGCAAGTCTGGCCTTCTTACGAACAATTCCACTTCTAAAAATAATCTGGCAATTTTAGTTTGATGCCATTTTGGCCATTTTCACGTTTTCATTACAAAACATAATAAACACATCATTGTGCAAACAGAAAAACACCCTACTGAAATTTATAATGTGACGTCACACATTAGGGGTGGTTGGGTAGTTTTGAATTTGTGCCAAAGTGTGGCAAAGGGTGGGTGGGTGTCTAAAAATCCCAAAAGTATCGTGACGTAATATTTGAATCGCCCCAAATGCAAGACATAAACTTGCATAGGAAATGAAAAAAGAAACGTTTTCCTCCCAAAAGGGTTGACCGGACATAACTTGTTTGGGACCTGATGAAGAACCAATTTCTTAACTATGTTGTTGCTTATTACAGTAGGCACGTTTCATTGGGGGCGTCACATCCCACTTGTGGGACCGTGACAGTGAAACCAATCACGTAACTGAAGGGCGTGCCTTGGGGGCAAATCCTGCCTGTACAAGCACTTAGGAGGAGCAAAAGCCAAATTTTACTATATAAATCTCCAGGTTCATGATTCTGTTGGGGAGGGGGCAAAACCAGGGCCGCGGAGAGGGGGGTAGAGGAAACAAGTTGCTCCAGGGCCTCAAGGTCCAAGGGGCCTCACAATACCCATTGCTTCAAGGTCTGGGAGCCTCATAAAGTAAACCAACAGTAATTTCACGTAGTTAATTTCTAAAACCTGAAAACTTGCTGCTCGCTTCGCTCGCAGGGGGTCTTG
Source organism: Cassiopea xamachana (assembly GCA_900291935.2). Lineage (NCBI taxonomy): Eukaryota > Metazoa > Cnidaria > Scyphozoa > Rhizostomeae > Cassiopeidae > Cassiopea > Cassiopea xamachana. The sequence continues at coordinate 1,317,068 of OLMO02000301.1, forward strand.
TCTTTCTCTTGTACCCCTGGGCGTCTGAACTCTCTCGGCGCTCTGGGCAAAAACATGCAAACTGCGTGATACCCATGTAATAATCACCCCAGTACTCCATTCTAAAAAGTCTCCAAGCCCTCTAGGCATTATTGTCATAAATTGCACACAAGCAATATAGTTCATTTATTAACAAGCAAATCCGAAATTCCATGCATTTTTCAGACAAGCATGCAGTGGAGAACGTCGTGTATCATAACAGCAACAGGCCAGAAAAAGTTTGACTTTCACTTCAAATTTGATTTCAGATACGAAGTGCATTTGGTTTTTTTGCTAAGGTGGTGCTTAAAACTTCGAGAAATTTCAAGGATTTTCCTCATATCGACTGCTCGATGCTACCTCCACACATTATTATAAAATCATGATGATTTCAACCGAAGTAAGCTTTCGCTTGCTTTATTTTGTGTTTTATTCTTTAATAGAAATGGTCTTCACTCCAACTTTCACTTTTTAGCTTGATTTAACAATCTTTTTGAACTGGATTTTACGAAATGTTGTAATCATGTCTATTTGCTTGAAATTTGAAGAATCTACCAATTTTTAACCCACAGAAATCAAACCAAAAGATAAGGCATACCTAGGTAATTATGCAAGCCTAATCATAGCGCCAAATATTGTCTGTCTATCATAGGTATCTGATCCCAAACCTTAATTCAATATCACTCAGTGTTCATACTGTATATGACCGCCTTATTTGGCTCGCTTTGATATATTGACAAACTATGAGGCTATTAATTTTGCTTTTGAGCAGACTTTTGAGCAGACTTTTGAGCAGACATTGAGTAATTGGTATGAAACTCAGAGGCGGCTTTAAGGGGTCTAGGGGGGCCATTGCCCCAGCCCCCGTCCTTTTGATAACCCAGATGGGGCCCCGCGTCTGAGAAAAAATTGAGAAAATACGATAACACTTTTCTAATATTATCATTATTCTATGAAGCCACTTATATGTAACATAAATTTTTTCAAAGGAAAAATCCGAAAAATATACAAATAGAAAAGTGCGAAACACAACCTTGAAGCATAACAATTTTAAAGAAAAAAGAACTTGAAGATTAATCTTGATTAGCATTATTGATTAGCATTTTAATGTTCTGAATGGTGAGGCACTTGTACCACCATTCAGAACATTAAAAGATGCCCTGTTACCTATGCTAGCTTTGGATGGATAAATAAACTGTTTTTGAGTGAAGGTCACATTTTTCATTTCATAAGGAATTTGTTTTGCCCAATACTAAAGCTTTCTTCACTTTTTCCCTATTCCAGTATCAAAACGTTCTAAAAACGATTTCCCTTTATTACCAAAGAATTTTTGAGTTTCAATATTTTGGAAATGCGCATTTGCAAAAAGTGAAAAGCTCCATGTACACCTGAAATTATGATAAATCTCAGTAAATAACAGAAATTTAACTGTCAGAGGAAAGTCAATATAACACACATGACATTTTGTACGCATAGAAATCGCATAATTAACTGTTTTAGATCTCAAAAATCGAGTACAGAACTTTCTAAAAATTTTGAGCATTCGAATACTAATTTTTTATAAGAGAGTTTCTTATAAAGGACAGTGCAGTTCTTTCCAGTGGCGTCAAAAAACTTTCAAAATGGAGGGGCCAGAGTAAGCTCAGGAAAATATAGTGAAACATACTACTTTTGAAAAACGTGTGGGGGCAGTACCCCTCCGGCCCCTTGGTTTCGACGCCCCTGCTTTCCGTGAAAAGAAATACATTGAATTGATCATTCAACTGAGCTTTCTGTATATGCGTTGCTGTACAGTTTCGCCAGTGGCGGTTTTAGGGATCGCGATGCCTGGGACCGAAATCACCTGTGGGGCCCTTGTTTGAAAATCTTGTAAGGATGAGAAAGCATTACAAAGGCACCTTTTTGTATATTGTAGCTCTTTGATAAAAAATTATAAAGCAGTTGTTGCCTGCTTGACCCACTTTACGCTGGGGGCCAGGTGCAAAAGTGCGCCCCTAAAGCTTTAACATTCTCAGCAATCAGGGGTGCTCCAGGCATTTTCCGACAGGTTGCTCGAGAAACTCCGAGAAAAAGATCGTTAGCTCCCAACGGGGCCTAACATGCTCTGACAGAAAGTGCAATAGCCTTACTACCCCCTTCTAATGCTTTCTCTACTGGCGGTATTAATAGTACCCCAAAATATGGGAAATGTAGATATAATACTAGATTATGTTCACACGCGCGGGACACCTCTTGATTTTCAGTATATATAACTAGGGCATCACTAAGGAAAGCTTTTGCAACTTTTGCAACTTTCTTTACAAATAGCAATCTGTGAGAAAAGTGCAAGTCTAAAGCCTAGGGTACTGCAAGAAAAAGTTATAATTGCAACATTCTGCAACTTTGGCCATTTATGCAATATTTTGCAACTTTTGGTAATAAATGCAACATTTGAAAACTTCTTGGAATAAATGCAGCTCTTCGTATTTTCCACTTAAACGCTTTTTTATAAGAAACAAGTGATAAGAAAATGAGGCTCGAATCGTCAAAATATTAAGAAAATCTTAAGAAAATCACGAGGCTCAAGTTTCGAAATTAAGTGTTTTTTATTGGTCAAAAATTGATGTTTCCTCATTATTGCATTCAAAATGTTATAGATGAAATTCAAATTCAACTATACAATATCAATAACGAAACTGTAAACCATTTTGGCCAGTTTATTTTAGTAAATGTTAAGAAGATTTTAAGAAAATCTCAAGCTCAATTTCGGGAAAGTTAAGAAAATTGAGGCTCAGGCAAAATTATGGTTTTCTTATAAAAAACGTGTATTTGTACAACATTCCACAAGCATTTCTTTTGCAGCTCTCAAAATTAGTCAATAATTCATGAATTTTAAGATGAACGATGCACTTCATTATTGTTCTTTCTGTTGTAGAGCAGCATAGTTGACTTTCATTGACGCCCAGGTATTCAGTATTGCAGCATCCAGGGACGTGCCAAAGTAGTGGGTGTGGGGGTGTCATGCCCCCCACTTTTGCCGAAACCGTCGCTATTTCTATAGTTTGTTGGTAAAAGTTTGTGTTGCGATCATTGCTTGTCGGTAAGCGATCATTGCTTGTCGGTAAGCGATCATCGCTTGTCGGTAATCGGTCCAGTGCTACCATTATTGATAATTGCTTGCCGGTAATTGTGGGACATGCAGTAACCTGTCGGTAAATCTCTGCTGCTTACCCCCCCCCACTCAAAAGTCCTTCGGCACACCAATGGTAGCATCAGTTTTTGTAGAGCAGTGCTTCCTAAACTGGGCGCTACGCCCCCTGGGGGCGTTGCTTCCATGTCGGGGGGGGGCAGTAACGCAAAAATGGGTAGATTGGGACGACAGTGTAGCAGCTATAGCTGCTACAATGGAGGTAGATTGCTGGAGTGTTCTCTGGTCAGTTTTCCTTCACCAATCGGTGAGGCCTCTTGGACCAACTGACACACCCATATTTTTGGGCAGAAAGTACAAATTCTTGTGATTCACTGAATACCTTGAATACCTTAATTCATTAGATGATGGAATTTGTGGTTTCTAGAATCAGTTTGCAGCTTTTTCACCTCTCTTTCTAAACCTTCAACATTCAATAAGGGCAGGTTGAGGATCAGTTTCTCTTTCTAAGCATGAAAATTAATGATAAAAAACATTATATTCCAGTCTGAAAAGGGTGTTTTCCGACATTTTAGAGGGCGTTACTTCAAAAATTTTTCTCGGGGCAAGCCCCCAGACCTCCATTTTCTATGGAGTGCCTATGAAATTGATTATTTTGGCATATATTTTTTGATCCATTCGCGCAGATATAGAAAATACAGATCTTCCAGCTTTCAACTGGAGTTCTATACTGTGCCCCCTTTTGCCAATCGAGCTCACCTATCTACGGGCCTGGTACAATACTGTTGTTTTCACTTTAAAAAAGCTCAGTTGTTTCTATGGAGCAGGGGGTGCTAGGAGTCTATCTAGAAGCCAAGGGGTTAGCAACCTGGAAAAGTTTTGGAAACACTGGTGTAGAGCATCAACGGGGACTAGCATGCTCTGACAGAAGGTGCAGTAGCCTTACTAGCCCCTTCTAGCGTCTCCTCTACTAGCAGCATTCATAGTACCCTAATATGTGGGAAATGTAGCAATGGTACTAGATCATGTTCATACGCGCGGCACCCCTCTTGATTTTCAGTATATCCCATCACCTATGAGCATTGACAAAGAACGGAAAGGGGAAGTTTTTGAGCGACGCCCTTTTTAAAATCAAAGAGAGGACTATTTAAAGACATGCCCTTTAAAACCACGCAGTGCATTTACAAGGCAATACTTCAAAGTACAAGGGTAAACTAAGTATAAAAACTTATAGTATAAAAACTAACAGCTGAAATGTAAAAAGTCAGCGACTATGGACAAAATTGGCAATTAGTAGATTCTCCTAAATCTTTGTACAACTTTTTAGATAGAACTTAGTCTATAGCTGATACCTGGCTCCAAAAATCGCTGGATTGATAATTCAAGGCCCAAGCTTCAGCAAGACATGGATAATTTTGCTATTTCAGCTTCTTTCTACATAACAAGTTGTGAATTTCACGCTGCATATAGGTAGTGTGTTTAGATTAATACTTTCCTGAACATACTGCTACCCACTTTCTTATGAGAATAAAGTCCATAAGAATATTCAAGCTCAGAATCGCTTAAGTTTAAGAATAATTTAAGAACAATGCAGGGCTCAAGCTTCATCAAGACTAGGGACTTTTGTGTATTTAAGTTATAGTTCCGTTGTAAGTTAACTTATTCATACTCGATATAATATTTACTATCCTGCTCCGCTTTTATTGTACTTTATGATGAAGTAAACCATCAATAAAGATTTGAATATATTTCTTTGATTTTCAGATGTACTTATACCTCCGATTTTTAAGATTAGTTTAAGAATAGTCTCAGGCTAAAACTGTGGCTTAATTCGCACCCCTTCCTTGTTATTCACTGTTCGGTGTACGGACTTCTTTTGGCTCTAGTAAATTGCTAAGCAATTTCTAGCTCACCATCTATTCTTCTTTGTCTTACTCATGTCTCCTCCTTTGTCTTACTCACAGCCCCTGTCAGACCGTATGAGCTTGCGTCCCACCAGTCGAAAACCTCAAAAGATGCCCTAAAGAAGATCTAAAGAAGAACTTATCATGGAAGTGCTGGAATCCTCTCTTTTTCTAAGCAACTTGAAAGATGAAATTGATAAAAGGCCTATTGAAGGTTCTCACATGCATTTCAATGACATCATCTTCCATTTTCCATGTCGAGTAAAAGTGTGCGCCATGCGTACGAGGGGGAAGGGGAGCTGAATCACCTAAGTAGGTACGCAAAAAAGTCCCTGTTATCATACTTTGTTGTCTATGGCGACGACTTTAATTTCTGTGCTAGAAACCATTTACTATCATTATTGTCCAGCCTCTCAAATCTTTTACAGTCTTATTCTCTATGAAATTATTGATTGGATGTTTAAAAACTTTTCCGTTAGAAATGGGGGGTAAGATGGGTAAGAGTCTGTCTGCAATAGGGGGTCGTAGTAAGCGTATATTTGCGTAAGACCGGGTGAAGGGGGTCAAATTTTTGCCATTTTGGTGCGTACGTACTAATCGAATGACCCCGGTTCTAAAAGCTTTTTCTAGAGCACAAAATCAAAGCACCCTCTTCCTATTACACTGCGACGATTTCAAAACGTCGAAGTGCAGTAGGAAGAGGGTGAAGAGAATGCTTTAATATTGTGCTCTAGAAAAGGTTTTTAGAACCGGGGTCATTTAATTAGTAAGTGCGCCTAGTAGATGAAAGGCATGAAATGGGCCCTTAACTACGGTGGAATCTTTACTTCACTACAGGAGCAAGCGTCGGCCCAGTAGAGGCATATTCCCCCTTGTTCATTATCTAATGTCCTGCTTGTTGTGATTCAGGTTATCATTACTTTTATTACTTTCAACATTTATTATTACATTCATTATTATTATTATTGTTGTCATCACTTTCAACAGATATTCGCTTGAGCAGAACCGATTCAATTGGATTTTGACCAATGTAGTAGCTAAACTATGACAGTCAGTGGCGTACTGAGCGGCTTCTGAGTTGAGAGGGGATCCAGAAGCAAAACTTACATCTCCCAAACCTAGCAGCAGATGATGATCAGAACGCTAGCTTTTACCGACAAGCCACATGCTTATTTTTGGCTTCAGCAAAGATTGGCGGTGTGGCACCCTCCTTTCCCCTACATCAGCATGGCCCTAATGACAGCGAAGGGTCGTTCAGTAATGCAAATTACATGTTTCTTTAGGCCCTACCCTATTAGGTTACATTTTGTCACAGTCCCATCAGAATCCAATTTCAGATATCTGCTTTTCTATCACAGAAAGGGCATACCAGTATTACACCATAAAATACAACAATTTATATGGATAAAAACCATCTGAGGCCTCAACCGTTGCACTTACCTTGTACGCTTGCAAACTTCACGGCTATAAGTATTCGGGTTTATTTAAATAGTTTCAATTTACTCACGACGCTATTCTGCGGTGTTATACGATTTCATCTATTTGCATTTCACGGCACAACCTGCCTTTTAACGCTGCATTTTGCAGTTGTGTTCAGTTTAGCAAATTTGAGAACTTGTGTTTCAACAGCTACAGTTGAATTTCAGCTGTTGCAAAATGTGATTTCCTCTCTCAATATCGTTGTTTCCCGCAAAGCAGCTCGCGACAGAAAGCTGTACAATACGAAAATGTTATTGGTTTCTGGAGGGAAGGCCTGCTTGACTTTTTCAACAACTGATTAATATTATGAAGCACCACATAGAAAACATTGAATCATAGTGGTATTTCAATGCTATTTCTACAGGCAAAACAGATGAATAAGATTCTTTTTTAACAGCACGTTTTCTTTATAAGGAAAAAGTTTATAAGAAAATGAAGCTCAAATGGTCAAAGTCTTAACAAAAATAACAAGGCTCAGTTTCCAAATTTAACTGAAAGGTGGCATTCTACTTCTACTATATACGATAAACAAAGAAAGTTTAACCCACTTTAG
>OLMO02000301.1:1324248-1338246 GCA_900291935.2 Cassiopea xamachana
CTCAAAAATCCAGTACTGAACTTTCCTAACTTTTTGAGCAGTTGAGTACTACTTCTTTATAAACTACTGTCTTACAAAAAAACATGCATTTTCAAAAACGTTTTTATTTTGACCTGAAGATCGTTCTTCAACTCTTGAGCAAACGGTGTAAAACATTCAAGTCTTTTTATGTGCTGCAGTAATTTTTAACAAGAGTATCTGCTTCCTCCCTGAGCTTTAATATTCTTAATTCATTTTGGTTTTGAGTCTTAGATTATTCTAAATTCTTCTTACTTGCCAAAGGTGTAACGTTGCCTGAAAATCAAAGGAATATATTCGCACATCTGTTGATGCCTTACTTCATCATAGATCAAAGGAGTGGTAGAAAACAATAAATATATGTTGATAATATAAAGATTAGTCTAAAAGAATTTTTAAAACAGCTTAATACACAAAAATGCTTAAATCTTGATGAAACTTGAGACTTGCATCGTTGTTAAAATTAGTGTTAAACTTCAGCGATTCCGATCTGTAATGCACTCTTTTTCCATAAGAATATCCTATTTTTCGCTGAGCCTAAAAATTCTCAAAGTGTTTTGGTTTTGAGGTTTAGGAACTGTTTATATGAAGTGAGGTAGCCTAGCTAGCTGGCAAATGGGATGGTTTTCATTCTTCCTTTATATGGAGATATTGCATCTCACTTTACCAGGCCAGTCTGTTGCACTTCAAGTGACAATTAAGTGTCGCGACGCTAGTTATACGATTTTTTATTATGTGGCTGCGCAGATTGGGGAAATTTTATTCCACTTGAGACGGATCTCACCTAGAGTTTAATAGATCTCACCTTGCCAGGCTCAAATAAAAACAAATAGGATTATGAAAGGATTCTATTGTGAAGACAGAACTCACTTCACACAAACAGGCCCCTAGTTCATTCTTAAATTAAATGTGTAGCTTCGCCTGAAAATCAAAAGCATATATTCAAATCTTTGTTGCTCTCCTAAAATAAGATAAAAAAGAAGCAGAAAAAAATTGTATCAATAACGCAAAAAATATTTAAAAATAGTATTATAACACGATTACACAAAAACCGAAGTTTGAGTCTTGCATAATTCCTAAACTTCGGCGACTCTGAGCCTCAATATTCTTAAAAACTTTTTTCTTATAAAAGATAGGGCAATTAATTATAAAAGCAAGATAAAAACAGAACAGAATCATAAATTTGATATCTACAGTAAAAAGCTTGATCTAAGACACTTAAAAAAAACAAAAAGTCTAAGACTTGATGCACTTGATTCTCGCATTATTCCTAAATCAGTCTCAAATTTTGGCGAACTTGGGCCGTGGTGTTCTTAGCGACTAGACTCTTTTACAAAAAGTGTGTACAATAGATACACTTTGCTTAGTTCGCAACATTTTGGATGCTTGCAGCGTTATTTTGTTCGCATATTCGCGAGATCTGTGCTCCTAATTCGTTTTTTCAATGTCTACTGTTAGTTCATTTATCTTTCGCTAACTTTTTGCTCTTTTACATAGGCACACAGCAGTTATAACACAAAAATACGAATATTCTGCGTTGTAGCACTGAAGAAACATGATTTCCCATGCAATAACTAAAACTTTTTTGCGTCTTCAAAACTGCGAAGTTATTTTATTGATATCAAGATACATTATTACAATACAAAATATAATTTGATCTTATTGGCAAACATCAGAATGTTCACTATAAACAAGAAGCTTTAGGAAGGTTCCTTCAAATATTCTTCTGTCGTGAGGGGGGGGTGGTCTGGTGCATTCAGATTAACGGTAGAGTAGATTACTAAAATGGCACTTAATATAAAGATCGAAATTCTGCAATGACTAAACTTACATCATCGTCCTTGTGAATTATAAAAACATCACTAAATACAGTTTTCAAGGAGTTTTTGGGTACGAAACCTGCCATTGATATATAGGCTTATACTTTTGCAAGCAATAACTGGAGAGAGAACCAGGGGTGTTAGGAGAACTAGGGGTGTATTCGAGAGGAAGCATAACACATTTATGCTTCCCAAAATGTTTGGTTTTCAACGTTATGCTCCTTACGGAGACAAATGTTAAAGCTGTGAACAGATGTGTCTGTTTAAAACTTCTGCGCTATATCTCCTAAAATAATACGAGTAAATCAATGAAGAGAACGCCATGGGTGCTAAATGCAGGTAAAGAAAAATCCCCACTGCAAATCTCTTTTTCTCACCAGACCACCCCTTTCTCCTACTCAACATCTTCTGGCCGTACAGGATCTTTTAAAGGTACAACAGATTTGCGATGAACGTCTCTTGAAAGGGCCTTTCTCATATCTACAACCGAAGTGCAACAAACATATAAAACAATTAAATAAATACAGAAACTTCAATGCCATAAAAATAACAATTAATAAAAAATGGCAATCAACAAAACATGAATGCTCAAAGTTAAACTCATGACTAATTAGCTAACAGTTCTAAAAACTTCGGGAATTTCTGTGCACACCTAAGTGCACTTAGTTAATAATTTGCGGTTACCCCAATATTAAGCTAGCTCCTGTTTTAAAAACCAATACACCAGTTGACAATATATTCACTCATAAACTTTGAAACTATTTTGAATGAGCTATCAGAGTACCCACAACATATTCAATCGTTCTTTAAAACTACCCTAAATGAAATGGGAGCAAAGTATGCAGGAAATCCTACATATGGCACAAGGCAAATCCTTTATGATAAAATAAATATGGGGATGACGAAATGGCTGATGACGACAAGGAATTATCATAGAAAGACATACAAGCAAAACCCTACAGGTAAAGTAAGCACCTTGAGCAAAACTTTGATGAATCAGGCTACAATTCAAAATTAATATTTTGTCCTTAGCTGGTCAATCCTACTGAAACTCTAAGACTATTCTACTACCAACAGCACTGCTTCTCAAATAATTTTTTGCAAGTCTGCAATGGGAAGAGAAAATATTTTGTGCCCCCACTTGCTATAAAAAGATAATTATCTATAAAAATTGTGTATGCCTGTTCCTTGGGTAGTGGGGCAACAGAGACATTTGGGGCCTTTAGCAATTATTGGAACCCTCATCTTTATTTTCAATTAAAATAGTGCAAAAAATTGTCTCCTTAAAACATCTGGGGGCCCTTTGAGGGCCTCAGAAGCTTAGGGGCCCTTAGGAGCTGTCCTAACCTTAACACATGTCAGTTACATTATTGTTCCCAGGGTCATATGCACCCCCCTCTAGTATTGTATTGTGCCTCCTTTGTGGGTGCACCCCAAAATATGAGAAATGCTGCACCAAAGATTGCAAAGCATAGGAGAAAAAGTTAAATAAATTGGGTATGAGAATAAGATGGTATGCCAAAATGAGCAGGATTGCTTTATACAAAATGAGTAGCAACTGGGACAAAGCATCAAACAAAAATTAAAGAGTAGTTCTAAATAACAAATAGGAAAGCATTCAGTAAGAGGAAATATGCTTTTAAAATGGTTGTAATATGATAATCAGATCCTAACAAAAACATAACAAAATAAGTCAAATATAACAATTGCAAGGAAATTCCATGGTATGATGAAAAATGCCAAGAATTTTGTGGCATGGAGAGCTAAAAAGGGCAATGGATGGCTGCCTTAGCCACAATTATGCATTTCTGTTGTTTCTAGCCATGTGCTAACATGTGAAAACTGACAAGTAACCTAATCAGGTACTGCCCACAGGTTTCCTTGGTTGTTTTGGTTACTACTTTATACTAAGTAGATTTGAATTTTTAGCAAAAGTTTCTTCCAAAAGGACTATAATGGAGAGCAATGGACTGGACCTGGCTGGAGTAATCTGGCTGATCTAGAATATATTGGGATTTATGTGCTAGACTGATGATAAAGTTATGAGCTACAATTACACAGCTTTAAACCAAGCACACAACTAAGGGAATTCTCCCAGAGGGGCAACACCTGCTTGTATCATCACTTTTGGGGGTCAAAAAACCATGAAAAATGTTCCATATGGGGACACTGCCCCTCCATGCCTCCTGCAGTTGTGTGTCTGGCAGCAATGTGTTTATTGGGGTGTGTGTTGGTGGAATCAAGCTCCAAAATGTTTGAAATTGCTAGAAAGTTGGTCAAAAGTAGGTCATACTGCATGAAATTTTGCACCTCAGTGGTCATAGTGTTTCCATGACCTTGTTTTAGAGACAGTACTTGGTCAAATAGCCAAAATACCCCCCCCCCAATAGAAAGTGTCTCGGGCCCATTCCATGTCACATGTGTCACAATACTGGCAGCATATTTCTCCTTTTAAAACAGAGTAAAATCTCACTATTAATTTTAAATTCAGCAAAACACCTCCATCAGAATTTGCTCAGCATCTTTTCTAACCTTCTGTATTAACATTTTGATATTTGTCACAGCAGTTGCTCTGCAGGAGTAAGACCTGCCAACAACACTCTACTAATATTTTTGGAAAAGACACAATTTAGAAGAAACAATTCCAAAAAAGCAGTGTCCCATGTGTCACATTTTTCATCATGTGTGTCATAATTTGCATGCAGAAAAAAGTGAAAGCTAAGTACAGAGGCCTAGTATCCACTACTTTCTGAGACTTTGATGTACAAGAAGCAGCAAAAACAGGTTTTAACTAATGTTTTGAAATTTAAAATTGACACCCTGCTTCATTTTACATGGAATGGGTCCTAGGCACATCTCTCGTACCTGGTATAAAGTAATGATACATTAATGTACTGGAATTGCCACTCTAAGCTTTTCACATTTAGTTATGAAAACCAAAAAGCAATGAATATTTTTTTTACAATAGTATATCCTACCATAAGCATCTTCATCAGGGTCACCAGAGTAGTACTGTAAGACGGTTCTGTAAATAGTGTATCCAAGCTTCTTGTACATTTCTACTGCAACATTGTTTGAAACTCTTACAAAAAGATCCACAAAGAATGCCTTTTTCCTATGAAAATAGAGTGATGATTGTCATAAAACAGAAAATTTGTGTTATATATATATAAAGCATCCTAGACTCCTTTCCAAAAAACTCTTAATTATAAATACAAGTGTTAAATTTCTGGCACTTATGCAAGCAAGCACAAACTAATAAAAACAAAGCTGAATTACAATTATTATCTGCATCAACTACGATGCTTGAAAACAAATTTCACAAATATTCCTTTCACAAGCTGGAACAATACAATACCATTTTATACAATAAATTTAAACCTACTGTTCAGAAATTCTTTCCAGCTCATTCATAAGCTTTGCTGCCAGTCCAAGTCTCCTAAATTCAGAGGAGACAGATAAAGCAGTAACATGACCATGCCATTGTTCATTCTGTACAGATCCTTCTGCCTTGCCCATTACTAAAGAAGACATTCACAAAATATTTTAATATCATGAAGATCTTGAAAAAGGATTCTATGTAGGCTTCATCAAAATTGCAGTTTGCCTGCCAGCACAGATCTGAAAAAGTGTGCTTGCAGAAAAAATTGAATCCAATAGATAGCCAAATGCAGATGAGAAGTGCCTACAGAAATTTATCTTGTGCCTATGAGCAGCGCTTGCTGCTTGAGCAGATTAATGAACTCTGTTTCTATGATGAAGAATACCAATGAAAAGATGATAAATGGCTGCTTATAGGAAATGCAAAAAAGTACTTGCTAACTGAATTGAGAGAAATATAAACTTTGGTATAAATCAGCAGATGCAGAAACCAAATGAAACTTTCGTAGTTTTTGTACATGATGAAATATCCATAAGACTGAACCCAAGGTAACCTTAAAATTCCAGAAATCTTGCATTGATAAAACTTTAATAATTTATAGAAGGCACACAACTTACTATATCCCATAATCCTTCCATTTGCAGACTCAGCTACTTGAAAATATTCTGGCCAATGTGCAAGATATGATAAATAAAATGGTAGACCATACTATATTGAAAATTAAGGAGAAACTAGTTCTTTTGCAACTAAAAGTGATCTAAACCAACTGCTGCTTATAAGCCATTAAAATGCTCATGAAGAGGTGAAATACAAGTTCAAGTTCAATCGCTCTGATCAGCTATGTTAAATCAAGGGCTGAAAACCTCTTACACTTAAATAGCAATTTGAACTCATCTTATGCAGAAAAGAAACTATTGGGAGTTACAATTACTGGGATCAGATGATTTAACAACAGCTGGAAAAAGAAAGTAAACACAAGTATGGTATGCTAAATTCTAAATGTGGGTTTCCAAGTCAAATGGAACAACAGACAAGGGATGAAAGAGCTGCGTATGGCTCCAGAGCCACAGGTAGCTGACCCCTGTGTTAAACAATAAGTGAGTACATAATTTATTTGTGAAACAAAGGTCTAGAAACTAAAAATAGTTGCAAATCCTCATCTGAAAAAATCCATTTATAATTGCTGTGGTAAGTGTGGGATACCTCACAACACTCTGTTTAAGATCTAGTATGCTAAATAAGCATAAATTCAGTCATGACTTTGGCAGTTTCATCACTACATGATTGAAATAAGTGTTTTTTGTTTTGTTTCTTCCTTTATTATTAAAATTGTAGTTTAAAATTATTGAAAGTGGCTGTCATAGATGGAACTTGCCAACAAAATGGCAGTCACAGGAGATTTATCTTTGTTTATGTAGTTAACTTTTTTTGTAATAAAAAAGTGTTCATCATTGTCAAAAGTTACCATGCATACAAACATGATCCAAGAAAATTTTCAATTACTCAACAACAACTTCTGCACAAATAAAGACATTTTTCATAGGCTTCTCTATCACTCTATTTCTCTACAGCCTTTTTCATGCATTTCCTCTGTAAATAATTGAAATCAGGAACACATACGAGCAATCTAAGCTAACTTACATGCCTTTGTGTGCAAGTAACTATTTTGTAAGGAACCTATATTTAGAAGGTTGAAATATTTCCAGAACTTATACTACTAATTAGAAATATCCCTATGGAACTTCTGAATTTGAAAATTTTTATACCTCCAAACAATCTAGAATTAGGAAGCCAGTTCCACTCATTTGCAGTCAAAACTCATATAGATTGCTTGCAATGCTTGGATAAATTGTTTAATTGATCAGTTTCTGGCTATGCTGTCTGTCCATAGTTTTATTCTATAGTCTATAGTTTTATGGCACTAAATTTGCAGTGAAAAATGAGGAACTATTATGGAGCTTTTAGTACTTCACTCTGATCATTGGAGATCCAAAAATAAGGAACTTCTTGAACATGGTTTTGGGCTAGATTCCTTTTAATAAAGGCATGCAAGAAATTAAATATGTAGTCAACATCAAAGTGAATTTTGAAAGGATACTGTCTCTGTCAGAGGGTCTAAATTCCTAAAAAAGGAAAAAACAAGAATATAATCATTCTGAATTACCTTACTCTGAAGTACATATTCCCAAAAATCTGAAGTACATATTCCAAAAAAGTCTTACATTGTAAATCATTGAAACACAAGCTGAAACATTCAAAATGTTTCATTTGACAGTAGCTCTTCAAAAGTAATGATTTCCAAAAGATTAGTCAGCACAATACAACATATGCATAGCTCCTAAAATAAATGTAACTACATGAGCAGCTGAGCCTATTTGAAGTGGGAGAGATATAAAACATATTGGGTGCAGGGGTGGATCCAGAGCTGGGCATTGGGGGGCCATCTGATTCATGGTATTGTCTTTTTCATGTGGGAAGTTTCTTAATACAGTTCCTTACTATAGGGAATATCGCCATTTGAAGCCAATGGCCCAATTTCTCATCCATCCCGGATCCACACTTGATCGGGTGCTACTTGTAGAAAGCATGACAATTGCACACCTCAGATAGTTGGGAATTTTGCACACTTACACCTGAAATCTTTCCCCTGCACACTCAAGATCTCTGGTAAAAGTGCTCTTTATCTCAATGAGGTTGGGTGTGCAGATGCCATATTTTACAGTCTGGTCAGGGGCAAAACTTAATGTTGGTATGAAGGTAAGTCACACCCCCTTGACAATTCGCCATTTTGCAGGGCAAAAGCGGCAGTACAATGTATTTTTGAAGTGCAGCTTACTGGAGCCAGGACCGTTAGATCAACTACTATTACTTAAAAAAAGGTAACAGACAAAATGTTCACAGGGCAAACCTTTGACACACCCAAAAAATTTTGAAGCTAAGTCCATTAGTCTGGTGCAGGGCAACAGCCTTTGCATGCAAACATTTTAAACAAAACATAAAACCATAAATACCCTAATAACCTACACATTATTGAATCGGAATAAATCATTGCATGTAAATGGTCGTAACGTTGTCATTTTTGTACATTCAGCTATTACCAAATCTTGATGATTGCCGCGTCGGTGATGATTTCTGTGTAAATAAATTAGCACTACTAATTACATTGTCATTTGTCACCCATCTTTATTTGCAAAAGAGGCTACCGCAAAAGAGAAGCCTTCGCTACAACAACAGCAACAGCAACTTGTGCTTCTTCTCTCTTGGATGTCTTATTCACTCTAGAATTATAATCTCCCAAAATCTGAGAAAATTGACTTTAAACAAAAAACGTTATGTGGCTAGGAAGACTATTGTTTGGTGCAAGATCGGTCCCTGGAAGGCAGTGGTCAGGGTAAGTCGTCTCAGTAGGTGCTTCAGCTAATTGTGACTTCACAATCTCATAATTAGTTAATAATTATTAGAATTAGCTAATTATATAAATTTAGTTTATTATGGATCTTTACTAAGCAAACAGTCGTTGAATTGTTTAAAATGTAAAAATTTTGGAGGACTGTTGGAGTTTTACGCAATAATTGTAATAAAAAGGAATAACTAAGCTTTGTTGTCCTAAATTTATATTGCATAACTAAATAACTAAAATTTATGTTGCAGTGATGGAAAAAAGTAAGCTGAAGCACAGCATAAGTTTATATTCTTTTTTCTGATATGTTGCTTGATTTTATTTACAAGTAAAATATGATGCCAGATACTTATGTTTTACTTAAGTCAGGCTCAGTTTCTTCTCAAATGCACAACTAAGTATTGCAGGGTGTTGCCAAAACACAAAATTATTTCAAATTTGTATTATTTTTCTGTGATTTATAACAATTTTTGAAAAACTTTGAAGATTTTACAAAACATTGTACAATTTTCTGCATTGTGGTCTGTTGTTATGAGAAGTTCAGAAGAATGCATTACCATGCACACATCACTGTGTAACAGCTGTGTTGCATAGACAGAAAATCATCCAAAGTTACATTTAAGCAAGTACACTCTTTTTTATTGGAGCAGTTTTATCAGATAGACTTGAAATGACATTTCCTTGTCAGCCTAAGGAGATTGACAGCCTTTTCATGTCTCCTCTTTGATTTTCACAGATTAGTTGCCCCTAGTGAAACTAGCTGCTGTATTAACATGGTCTATTTGCATTTTTTATAAACTTTTTAAATAAAAGACATTGATATGCAAGAGAGACCATCTCAGATATAGCTTTTGGCTATTGGGCTCTCAATCAATCAAAAACATCCAATGTTGTCTTGTATATTGTCTTTGTATTTATCTCTAAATTCCTTACACCTTGCTAATTTAAGAACAAATTAACAACAATTCAACCTTGAAATTTGGAAAAATTTAAGAATAGTCAGCATTAAGCTTAATTTTATTGGTTTCTAGAAAAAAATGAGAGTGTATATTTATGTTTAAGCCATGTTTAAGCAAGTGGAATATGTAAATAGTCTGTTTGTACTACAGAAGTGTCGGATGAAAAAAGCATTTAAGTATGTCAAAAGAATGCTACTGCTTTTTTGTGCTGTAGCTAAGTAGAATAAATTCTTTAGAAATAGAATTCCAAGTATATTTTGTTGTTTGTCATTCATTCCTTTCCTGTTGAAGCATACAATAAAGAAGCAAAATTGCATTTTCCAGGAAACACCGTAGGGTACGGAAAGTTACAGGTCATATGAAGTTCAACAGAGTACAGAAGATGCTGCAAATCAGAGAGGTTGAGAAGATGATAGCTGTGCCATATTTAACTGTTGTAAGTGTTGTGCTGTTTTTAATTTGTAATTGACTGCTTATGAGGTTTATTGTGTAGTGAAGGTATTGTATTCACTTGTTGTTTTTGATGGAATGATTGTGTTTGGTTTATAAATTAATAGCCTGTAGTATCCTTATCCTGCTATTTGATTAGCTTGTAGTCACCCAGAAATAAAAACTATTTGCCAGAAAATTTTAGGATTGATTGAGAAGTGGATGTATTTTTAGCACACTGAAGTTAGGTGATGCACATCTGATACACATGTGAATGTAAAACTTCGAATACAAGGTGCAAACAGAGCTCATTAATCTGTGTGATTACCAAGTGCCACTTGCAGGCACAAAATTTCAAATTTCTGCAGGCCCATCAAAATCTGCATCTGGCAATCTATTACATTCTATTTCTATCTGCATCTGTACCACTACAGGCACAAAGTATTTTTAATGAGGCCTGCTTGTACATCAAATCCATGCAAAAAGAAGAGCTCTGTATTTACTTTGCTCTTTTATTTAGCCAACAGAGAACCTGTTCTATCTTGCAATTTTAAGAAAATAAAGAAGACAGCAATTTTTCAGCTCTTAGCTTATACAGTGCAGATTTTGAGCCTTTATATTGGCAAATTATAGTGCACCACATTTTTCCTCATTATTTGCTTTCTTTTATTGACTATCTTAATATAGTAAAGACATGGAGTCCAGTTGCTAAGACTGAGTTTGAGGATTAATGCTATAACTCTGTTTGCACTTTCTACAGTGTATATGGGGCATTCCTTGGATCAGGGTCTTGTACTGATTAGAGATCCACACTCAGATTACTTATGAGCATTTATGCACTGAACCTTACTTACAAATATCATAAGATGCTGGCTATTGAGAGGTTTCAGTAATATTTAGAGTAAGTGGCTGATCATGGATAGTAGGTGGGTGTGTCCCATGAAGAGCCACCCATCATGTGTACTATTTTACATCATTTGAAATCAAATGTGGATGGCAATTTAGGTAGAAGTAGCTGATAATAAATTGCTGGTTGTAACCTTCTAGTAAAAGCTGTGCTATTGTTATTTTTTAAACTTCTCCTAAAAGCGTAGTACATTGCATCATCTAAGTTGTCACAATATTTCTTGATTTTGAGGATGAAGAATATGGTCATATAGTTGAGAAAAAGATAGAAAAGCAGAGTGAATTCTTCTTACATCAGAGGAAGATGAGGAATTTTGGACTTGATGTTCTTGGTGCAAACAGCCCCCATGCTAAAAATGATGCAAAATGTTATCTTGACCATCTAAATGTTGCAAAGAAATGGAACCCAGTAGATTGAGTGAGAAGCTTATATTTAGAATTTATCTCCCTAACGAGTATTGAAAATCTGGTTGTGGAAGAATATATAACCCTTTGCTGCACATTTGAATAGCTTTTTTAATAGTTTTTGTTTGTCATCCTGACTTCAAGAGCAGCTGTAGTATTCTAGTACTTTTACTAACTTTACCAAAGCATGAAAAAGCGGCAACAATCTTTTAACCTAATTATAAGCTCTTTTCGTCCGACACTCAGAAAAAAGTATGTTAAAGGATTGTTGCCACTTTTTCATGCTGTGGTAAAGTTCTGTAGTACCAACAGACTATTTACTTTTTTTACTAACTTGTATATTCAATATATTGATACTAAACAAAGTAGTATATATTGCAGGCCAAGTTATACACTTTTCTGTTGGAGATTTGCATCCTGCACCAATATGCTATATGGTTTAAAGTATTTGCAATAGATGGAGGATATTTCATTGCAGCTCTAAATCCAGTTTCATTTGTATTAAAATTGACAATATGCAAAGTATAATGTGTGTAGTTAATGTCGTAGCCTAATATGAGGTTGCATGAGAGGGAGGTTGGGGCATGTGTGAGATGCAATCCATGCCTGGAGACACATGTGATCGCACATGCTCATGCCCATATAGATGCAAAAGCTACTGCAAAAGCGAAAAATCACCCATTTCAATATCACTGTTCATTATGCGATTACATTTGTCAATTGTGAACTCTCTGTATACAGCAGTTCCTTGGTCTTCCATGAAGCTACTGCTCTCAAAACTCTCATACTTTCTACTAATATACTGCTTCTAGCTAGGGGTTTAGGTTTAACAAGCGAGTCTCTAGGTTCAATGTCATAAAATGAGTGTGACATATTTGCAACCACACCCATAGGTTCAAAGAGGGAGACATGATAACTTAGTCTAATTAAGATGCAATATAACCAACAATTAGAAAGATTGCAATAGCCATGTAGCAATGAGAAAATTCATCACAGTGATACAATACAAAGCATTTGGAAGCAATGTTGATGTACTTTGAAAAGCAAGATCAATTTAAAAAGTTTCAGTATCTGAGCCCCCACAATGGACAGCAATTTTAACAAGGGTGGACTCTACCCTTGAGTCCCCTTGAAATTGCCCCTGCTTCTAGCATTGAATTTGCTAAAATATTAATTTATAGCTATGCTTGGTATCTGGGATACTGGCATCTTGTATCTCACATGCAGCTCAAAATAATTCAGAACTATTGCTTGTGGACAAATTGGCATTTGTGCTATTTGAGGCTTGTGCACAGTTTTCTGCAGGGCATGGACTGGAAATGAGAGGAAGTGTGTCCATGCAGCAAGTAGTAAAATTATATAATAGTTTTTCACAAGAACAGCAAAAGCAATAATTGGCAAGAAGTATTTATGTAATATCACTTTTAAAATGAATGTTTCTTTTAGCTCCCTTCTTCTTTAACCCTGTCTTTAGCATACCCCCTTTGAAATTAAAATTTATATAAGCCCCCTATTTTTGTACAGGAAAGGCTCTTAAACAAAAAGCAATAATCTATTGGCCAGTGAAGATGTTTTTATTTTTTTGTATTGCTAAATTCTAGTTGCAAGTGGTGCTTTGCATTAGATCAACAATTTTGGATTAAAATTTTTCTTGTTTAGTTTTGTGTTGATGTTTCTTTCAATCTCCAACAATGCCACAATGCTTGTAAAGTCCTTGAATGACTCATCCACCCTCTACCATCTTTGTTTTGATTGCTTCAAATCTGAGATAGTTGCTTTCACACTAAAGATATTTTGCATAGCTCAAATTGCTATTTGATAGACAAAGGACTAGTTAAATTTGGTTCAATTACTTCGTCATTGAGAAAAGTGTCTTGTATATAGGCAATACTAGCACAGTATCTGCTTTGGCTAGGAGCAACTAATTCGTGAAAATGAAACACAAGAAGTGACAAGGCTGTCGATTCTCTTCAGACTAGCAAAGAAAGAGCATTTCATGTCCATCTGTTTGTGGAATGCCTATGCATCGTTGTCCAAAACTGCAATGTATGATACTGCTTCAGCCTCGAACTTGTTCTTAATTTGATCTTAATTGTCCGCCAATTTCGGGCTCGTCTTCTGATAAAAGTGTTCTTATATACCAAAAATAACAGAGTGTAAGCTTCGTGATCTCTGCAGGCTTTTACATGCCATGACCGCAAGTCTTCTATATGAGGTGATGCATTGTTATCGTTTGGTGATCAGTTTAAAAACATACCCATCTCCTTGCTTTATAGTGAGCCAATATATGTCCCAGTTTTCATGGTTTAAAAAGCAGCTTCACCTGTTCATATTGACGTTGAAGCTATGTCACATGTACCGTGTTAAGTTGTGTCAAAGCATTTCAATGAAGACGCAAGGCTGATATTCAAAGCTTTTGGGTTGTTCAATGCACATTGTTGTAGTGCAGATATAGCTTAATAGTAATTTTGTGCTAGATAAAGTATTTGATAGGCATTGGGGGGTAGTAAGTGGCCAACGGTACCGATCAGAATACTGCATCAGTTGTCAAATCTATGTGTTGAATTCAGGTGTGCTAGTTCCTAAGAGTATGGAATATTGCAGCAAATGCAAGTTGCAATTCATAATCAACATACTCGAAAATTTGAGGCAAATACATAGTAGTTTATATGATGGTAT
>OLMO02000301.1:1412552-1415052 GCA_900291935.2 Cassiopea xamachana
CCATGGGTGTTGCATTCACTATATGTTAAGTCTGGCAGCTTTGGTTTCTTTCTGAATAATAATGCTGTGGGATTTGTCGAGACAAGTGGTCACTATTGACAATCTTTATGTGCATATATGATTGCGACTGACGAGAGAGAGGTCTACATATCAGTAAATATCTCATCTTTCCATGGTCTGTGTTAATTGGTGCACTGAACAGCTCTGAAAACTCCTTAGTAAACTCTTTTCATAAAATAATGTTTAAAAGAATTAACTGTTTCTACAAGAATAAAGTTTATAAGGATATTGAAGACAAGGATTGAGAATTTCACTGAATATTTGAATATTGGAAAGAAGTAAAATTGAGTAGCTCAGATTTATGAAATACCGATAGACTAATAGGGATTTATTAGACATGAAGTTTAATGGCACTAAGGTAGGGACAGAGCTGGACAGTTAAAGCCTGAAGTGATGTTTGATAAAGGAAATAAATATTGCAAGTCCAGTTATCACTTATACAATGTTGATGAAACATTTGCAATTCTCTTACACTTTTTTTTACTTTTAGACTTAAACTAAAATTTGAATATATCCCTTTGATTTTCAAGCGAAGATTGTAATACTTATAACTGTAAAATAAACAAAGCCTCGCAACCAAAAAAATTGAAGAATATTGAGGCTCAGAGAAAAATTGGATACTCTAATCGAAAAAGAGTGTATTACAGATCGGAATAGCTGAAATTTAACACCAATTTTAATAATGATGCAAGTCTCAAGCTTCATCAAGATTTAAGCTTTTTGGTGTATTCTAGCTGTTTGAAAAGACTTGTAGACTAATCTTTATATTATCATTATATACTTATTGTTCTGCATCACTCTTCTTTTGGTCTATGATGAAGTAAGGCATCTACAGATATATGAGTATATTCCTTTGCTTTTCAGGCAAAGTTACACCCTTGGCACCTGCTAATATTTTTCAGTAATTTAAGTCTCATAACGACTAAAATTTACAAATATCGAGGCTCAGCAAAAATTGTATGTTTTATAAAAAAGTGGAGTGTGTATGAGATATTCCTAAAAAATTTCACTTAAAGCCTGGAATTATTTTTATATTCTTGAGCACCAAGAAATTCACCTGAAGATTGAGGGGAAAAATTGCGATCCTGGTTAATGTTCTAGTTGATCATAAATTAAATAGGAAAGGAACGGAACTATAAATGTGGAATTAAAATTTATAAAACATGATACAACAAGAGCACAAATAAACGAAAAATGTAAGTCATTATGAACTTCGATCCTGGCATTATTTTAAAAATATTATTAAATTGCAACAATATTGAATTATAGCATTCCTGTAGACTGATTCTTAAAAATGTCCCATTGGCACCATCATTTTATATATTGCTCAATGCATTCAAGATAGTAAATAATACTTATATTACACTCTTTTTTTAAGAATGCCTATTTTTTTCGCTGATCCTCAACATTCCTAAAGTTCTTGCTATTGAGCCTAAGATTATTGTAAAATCATTGAAAAGTTTCAAAGGTATAAAGGTGTAAACTAAAAATTTTAACAAGGGGGGCTCTACGCACAACCACACCCCTAGTTTAGGTGTGGCCCCGCTACAACCACGCCCATTTTTCCGAAGATGGAAACATGCTAATTTAGTTTAACACTGATATAGTATAATCAACAATAAGAAATGCCTCAATAACCATATAGCAGTGCACAATTGATCATAGCACTTTGGAAGCAAGGCCAATAAACTCTGAAAAGCTAAGTCAATGCAAGAGCTTTAGGGGGGCTGAGCCCTCAAATGAGCATAAATTTTAACAACGGGGGCTCCACCCCCCTGAGCCCCCCTAGAAATCACCCCTGGGTGTAACTTCCACTGAAAATCAAAGGGATATAGTCAAACGTTTGTTGATACCTTATTTCTTCATAAAGCAAGGTAAAGGGAAGCAGATACTGTATTGATTGTGTACAAGTTAGTCTAAAAGCAGTATTACACTTAAATACACGATAGTGCGAAGTCTTGATGAAGCTTAAGCCTTACATTATTCATAATTTATTCTCAAAATTCAGCGAATCCGATCCTTAATCTTATAAACTTTACTTTTATGAACAGAAAGAATGTAGCTTCAAAAAGGTATTTTCATGCCCCCTACATGATGGATGGCGTTGAACTGAACTAATGAGGCTGCACCACAATTTCCCTTATCATTTATTAAGTGGCGAGCACTACCTTCACACTGAACCCTAATTCCAATCTCAAATGTTGTACATTTGCAGGCAGGAACACAAGCTCGTAGCCAGATCTGTGTTGCAGGGGTGGCAAAATTGTTTCGGATGAATCACGTGGTACAATATCTTGGAGCCTATCTCATACTTTATGCTATCAAAGTCAAATGGATAATGTGTGTATGCAGGAAAGGCATGCAGTTCTTGTATGTCACAAAGACCAATGTTGAGCTCAATCAAAGTTTCAGGAGATCTCTCCTTAGCTGCAAAGACAGA
>OLMO02000301.1:1420052-1423331 GCA_900291935.2 Cassiopea xamachana
AGGCTCAACGGGGGAGAAGACTGATGTTGATGATGATGTTGATGATGATGCTGATGATAATGATGATTGTGATGATGATGATGATTGTGATGATGATGATTATGATGATTTTGGAAATTATCGGCAAATAGACAACCTTAATCCTTCATATTATATCGCTGCTTGAGCTTGACATTATTTTAATCCTATATACTCTTGTTTTGTTTTGAATTGTTAGTTAGAAATACAGTCCTCTAGAACGCAAACATGGCCTAATCGTTACGAGAATTTTCTACTACAAGCATAGCAAAAATCGAATCGGAAATTATCCACAATGATGATGATTATGATGATGATGATTATGATGATGATGATGATGATTATGATGATTATGATGATTATGATGACTGTTTACTTTTGCAGTATGTAATATGTTATTGAATACAATGGAGTTTCAGACAAATTATGATGGTGGTGGTAGTGACGATGTCATCCAGAATACAGCTTTGTATTTGCATTGATAACTATAATTACCGTATTTATCAAAATTACCCTGCTCGCCATCACAATCTTTGAAAAGTCAAGGGATTTATTGTTAGCATCGCTGAGTCAACATATGCAAGTGCGTTTGCTCATATCGCTTTGTCTTCAGCAAAAGAACCATTCTGTATGCATGATATTATACGTAATGTTTATCACATTCCTCATCGCGTTTAATTTGTAGTAAATAAAGGCTAGGAGAAAAAGTTTACACGACATAAAGAGCTTATAATCGATCCTAAATTGGGGAAGACAGATTTAATCAGGTCAATTATAAGATTGTGAAAGAGGCAGATAGAATTCCTTATCAAGTCCTCGAAGACGCTCGGCTTAATTTGTTAAAATTGGGCGTAAAGTGTTTTGATCGACGATGACAAGATTATTAATTCTACACACCGCGGGCAGTTGCTAGCCGTCAGCCTCCAGCCACATACGGCTAAGGGATTATGGCTGAATCATAGCCATGCTTTGGCTTAAATCCGAAAGAAAAACAGTAGATAATAGATGGGAGGCGGAGTAGGAAAGTTCCTAACTAGAAAATCCAAATTGTTAGGTCAGTTCCATCCATATGTATATGATAGGTTCGGGAGGACTGAGAAAGTACTCTAGTGACCTTGTGGTAATCTGAATTACGCCTCCTTTGTCTCATAACGGATTTTCACTGAAGACCTGACGGGGAAACAAAAACCTGCTTTTCTTTGATAATCATCTTTTCTGTTAAGAGATGAATGTTGAATTAG
Source organism: Cassiopea xamachana (assembly GCA_900291935.2). Taxonomy (NCBI): domain Eukaryota; kingdom Metazoa; phylum Cnidaria; class Scyphozoa; order Rhizostomeae; family Cassiopeidae; genus Cassiopea; species Cassiopea xamachana. Next base: position 1,421,312 of record OLMO02000301.1, read on the forward strand.
ACGCTGACAAACGCCATTACTGAATCAACATTTGTGGTCACACGCTATGTGATCAAGCACAGAGCCCTTGTAATAACCTGTCAATCACTTACGTCCGGTACTCGCTGATTGGACAGTGTCATCTAATTTGCATATGAATCACGTGCAAATGAACCCATGCAGCTGGTTGATGGCTGTGAACAATTAGAAACGAGGTACATGCAGAGACTATGCCAAAGCAATAGGAGAAAATTCGTGCGTGAAGCTTGCACGATCTGGCCGATAATACTGTCAGTCTATAGTATGACATTATTAACTACAATCGAAACAGAGGAGAATTTCCTTACACCAGAAGAGAGTTCTAAGGTTGGTACTATGTTTCTTGATTAATTCATCTGCATTTTAAGTGTGAAAAATAACTATTATTCTAGTCATTTCACACTTGACTATGTTATACCCATTTTTAATCTAGCGCTCCCCTCAATCACAGGAGTTCCAGCCATCACCACTAGCTTTGCTAGCAGCAGCTTGTAGTAGGATTGAGCAAACTTTGCAACACCCAGAGCCCTGTAAAACAGTTAGTACTATATCACTGGCAGATATAAACAAGGGAAACGAGAGGTTTACCACGCCGAAAGACACAGTCTTCTCCATTGCCAAGGGTAACATATTTTTACGTGAAACCATGTCTCCAGAATTACAACGAAACTTGTGCAAAACTGTGCCCAATGACGTTGAAGAGGAACTACCTTCCTACAAGCATTCTTCACAAAACTACAACTTTTTCAACCAAGTTTGCGACCAGCAAAGACACTACATAAGGTGTCAGGAACCCCAAGAATACCAGAATACAAATCGGCACAGCAATTTAGGGAATTCCTACCCACCATACTCGGCAGTACATATGCAAATGAACCCCTATAATTCACCTCGTCAACTTTCTCCTCAACAACAACGGTTTCCTAACGAAACTATACAAAGGCAAATGACTTTACCTCAACGTTTGGTAATCAAGCAAGAGCAAGTCGACATGTCTTTGAAGCCAGCTTGTATGTATGGATCACCAACTAATCACAATTCTCCGCCTCAAGAGCTATTGCCACAGTTTTATCAGCAAACTCCCGTTATTACGATAAGTTCAAATCAAGCGAATTACTCACCCAACGCATACCAATCGTTCGCTGCACACCGACCGAACAGCGAAATAAAACCTCTCTCACATTTGCCAGTGCAAAGCCGAGTGAATTGTTTCTCAAACACACCTCAATTGCCTGCTCAAACTCGGGATGGATATCACCAAATGGGCGGACATTTCGAAGAGGCACTTCCTACCGAAGAACAACAGGTTAATTTTAAATGGCTTCGCACTGCTCCGCCTCCTGTCCTTGAAAACACAGCAATGGCTTCACAAACTGTCGCCGTTAATCCGCCAATGAATTCGAACTTATGCGATAACTTATGTGATAATTGCTCTCAGAATTCACATGTAAACAATCAATTACTTGATCCACAGATTCAAACTCAACTTTTGCAGAATAATTTCATCGACAACGACTTGTGTTCGAGCGCAGTAAACACGATGGGGATGATAGTCGGCGTGTCTGAGCATAATTTTGCTCCGCCTTTTCGAGAAGGCAGAAGGCCGCGAAGAATTGCTTGCACGTGCCCGAATTGCAGAGATGGCGATAACAAATCTGTGACAACCAAGGATGGAAAAACTAGAAAATTACATATTTGTCATATTCCTGGCTGTGGAAAAGTTTACGGAAAGACTTCACATCTTCGTGCGCATTTGAGATGGCATAGTGGAGAGAGACCGTTCGTATGCAACTGGATATTTTGTAATAAAAGATTTACTAGATCTGATGAACTGCAAAGACATCGTAGAACTCACACAGGAGAGAAGAGATTTCAATGTAATTCATGTGGAAAACGTTTTATGAGGAGCGATCATTTATCAAAACATATGAGAACACATCAAACTCAAAATCTAAAGGAAAAATCCGCTGATGAAAAGGAAGGAATTTCTGAAATAGGCGAA
>OLMO02000301.1:1423431-1435132 GCA_900291935.2 Cassiopea xamachana
AAATTAAGAAACATAGGCAGGCTGAGTTTCAAATAGTAACTTGCAAAAATGGTTTTTACTAGTAAATTTTTGATCAAACTAGTAAGAAAATAGAATGAACATCCATTATTTGCCTCACAAAACCTGAGCATCTTTTTCTTGCATCAGAATGGCTCAAGCTTTGCTGTTATTGTCATTGGAAGTCTTCAGATTTAAGAAACATTTAAGAATGGATTTGGCGAAATATTAAGAAACGTCCCGGCTGAAGCCAGAGGGTGTTTCTTACAAAAAAACCTGTATTGAGGCTCCGCTAGAAATTAGGTGTCCTTATATAAAAAGTGTGTATGCTGTTTTAGACATCTGAATAAAATACTCGTGTGCTGCTGTGTAACACTCGTAATTCCATTTGCAGAAAGCAGTTGCGAAATGGAATTTGCGTAAGTTTATGGGTAAAAGAAAAGTTGACGAAAGTTAATGAAGCACATTTATCAGAAATTTTCACATGCGTGGTGGAGTCGAATAAATGTGAAATGTATGAACGAGCTGGTGCAACCATATATGTTCTTGCTTCTCACTTGATAGAGTCTTATGTTGACAACATTCATAAGACATCGATATTCCCCAAGTGCACGTGAGAAGTTTCACAAGACAGTCACCATTTTGTGATGGTCAATCCCTTAACAGGGAGGTGGTTCGTGTGAAAAAAGGAGTTTTATTTTCCTTCATACACACCACCTTACTGTGAAAATCCCAAAAGGCATTAGTATATTGACGCTGTGGCGATAATGTATATTTTTAACCTATTTTATTTTCATGCTGAGAATAATCACAAGATAGCACTCTCATTTTTCCAGTGTTTTGTACAGTGTTAAATTGCCAAGCCATTAGCACTTTCAGTACTTGTGGTGTTGTGATTTGGTGAGTTAGAAAAGGAGTACAATGTTCTCAATTCTATTTAGGTTGCAGAACAATCATGCTCCTCTCTGTAGGAATATGAATGTGAGATATTGCCCAGTAGCACATTGTAAGCCTTTAATACAGATTCTTCAATATGAATCTGGAGCTGCAATGTACAGTTAATTACCAATATAGATTGTTTACTGCTGCAACTAGAGCTGTGCATAGAAAGGGGTAAGGGCTATTACTGATGAAGAACGTGCTTATCCTTTGGCACCCAACAGTAGGGGGCCCCAGGTTGCAAATTATCAGAATGTCCCCACCATTTCCATTTATTAGCACCCCCAAAATTGAGGCTTTGTATAAAGCAAAACCTCCATATTTACGAATTTTGAGTACAAATGTCTACCCTTTCCTTATTAATTCCCTCGTACAAGTGGATGCAAAAGAGTAGCCCCCCCCCAATGGTATCATTTGATTCCAACGCTATAAGATGTTTCGTCAGAATTTCCTTTCACAGAGCTAGCTTAGACACTTTCTTATATTTATTACAGTTTTTGTACGTGTGACCAATCAATAATTAGGCAAGTTACAAGTGTGAAAATGGAGGCAAATTTGCTTAGGCTAGGGAGGCAAAGGATATGAACATGACGCTGGCGTTGTACCCATTTGACTGTTTAATAGGACACATTCGTAAATGCGAGCTGTTTTCATCAGTGTACATGTATACTACGTCAAACCGGGGGAGGGGGGGCTGACATGTAGCTTCAGCGGTAGAGAAAGAGAGCGAATGCAGAGACGAAACTTTAGGGGTATGGAGGTGAGTCACCCCCTAAACTGGAAAATGTGCCGTTCGCAGAGCAGAAACGGTAGTGCAATGTACTTCTGCAGGACAACTTACTCGGCCCAGGACCATTGGTGAACTCCTGGTGATAAAGAAAAGGTCCCAAGGACAAACAATATTCGCAGGGCAACCTCTGACACTCGTCTCCCAAAATTTATTGAAGGTACATCCCTAAGGGAATGAAAGAGAAGAGTGAGAAAGTAGGAGATAGAGTTGGACTGATGTAATAGATTCTAGTATTGACTATCATATCCTATAAGTGAGGCATGCAGAAGGTATATTTGCTTTTAGGAAATCTCTTTGTGTTTCCCTTGCATCTTTACGATCGCCCTGATAAAATGTTTCCGTCATCAAATTCTACTCCTCATTGTTTCATTCATAGCTTTCAGGGGAATCCAAATATCTTAAAGTTTTCCTTAATGGCTATCATACTATATTCGATGCTTCATTTACAATGAATAATAAGATAGACATCGATGCTGCATTACGCTTGACTGTGGAGATAAAAATTTTCAAAGGATCACTTGCAATTAGCATTTAGAAATATAGTTGAACCATGTTATCAGAGAATTCCTTAAATGTCGGTATAAGTTTGATGGCACTTGCAACGAAGCTTTGGTAAGCTGCCATTTGCAATGGCAATGTAATTACGATGCTTGTTAGCGTAGACCGCAAGATTCTTTTCTGGGTACATTGTTTTTGATAGAATGATGAAAAGAAGAAAGAAACTCTATGCTATGCCTGAGCCATCCATGAGTAAATATTTGTATGTATTCATGTCTGTCTGAGTGTGTACGCAGTAGCGGATATTAAGGGGGCAAAGTGCTCCCAGGTGCCATCGAGTGTTTGGTGTGTCCGTGTACCTCTTGTGTGAACGTGTTCTTGCCATGTCCTTAGTTAGGCCTGTATTTCAGGGGTGGCAGCATTGTCTCGGGGGAATCACGTGATCCAAAATCTGAGAGTCTTTTCATACTCTATGCTATCACATGCAAACGGATAAAATGTTTGCAGGAAAAGATTGAACAACTTTCTATTATGTTATAAAGACTAAGGTTGAGATCAACCAAAATTTCACATCTCTCTTAGCTACAATAATAAAGAAACAATAAAAAACTGCAAAAAATTCCCAGGGGTGGCAAAAATATCGCATCCCATTTGCTACCTCATGCCACCCTGTGGCTATGGACCTGGTTTGAGCATATGCATTTTTATCTCGTTGGAGGTATTGGTCGTCGGCAATGTGGAGACTATCCTCAGGAACTAGTAAACGGGGAGTGTTATAACATTGAATGAAAATATACCGAACTGAATGATAGCAATATTTTTTATAAGTAAACCTGCCAGGTAAGAGCTTGCTTTGCGATCATCTCTTGTCGGTAGCCGATGACCATTTGTCGGTAGCCGATTACCATTTGTCGGTAATTTTTGTGACATAGGTAAATTTCTGCTGCTACACCCCCCTCTCAAAATGCATTTCGGCACACCGCTGCTTATTTGTATGTTTTGCAAGTATGGATGGTACTTAGTCTCTTGAACGTTCAACGTGTANAGGAACCACACGATTTTAATGTTTGCCTTCTTTATACTTTAGCTCCTTATAGGTAATAATTTAAGATTAATAAACCAACTTGTTATTAAATGAAAAGATAGGCTATGCAGCTCTTCACTTTGCAACAGTTCCCATTGCTTTCGTTTCTTAATAGAGAAATAGAGAAAATATTGGTTAGGGAGTGGTCACTGAGTATCTGTCATGGGGGGTAGAGGCTTTTTGAGAGTGGCAGGTAGAAAAAATGCAATGTTAAGGAGGGGTTTCAAAAAATAACAAAAATGTGGAGGGGGCATGTCTTCATCAGACGATTCTACTCCAGTGCTAATACATGCAACATGTTTTCCTCCAGTATGAAAGTAATAAAATAAGCTTTTCAGGCATCTTTTAGCTGCAAAGTCGGGAGGGGCTATGAAATATTGTTTAGATCTCTTGGGGGAGTATCAAGTAATTTTTTTAGTTGTAGGGTTGGATACCAAATTTTGTTTGAAAATTAAGAAGAAGTATCCATCCACATGACAGATACATAATGACCACTCCCTTAGCATTATAAGCACTTTTTAATTAACCAAGGATGTTTTTTATGTATTAACTCCTCTCCTCAGAGTTAAAACAGCAGCTCTACCAAAGATAGAGTCCTGCTGGTGTTGTTTTGCCTTGAGCATTTTAGGCATCTCAGTACCTGCAACCTTGCTAACAAATCACAGTGAACGACAAGAAAGCAAGCCATGACATCATTGAATAAGTCTCTTCATCACATTATCAAACTTAACGCGTTACCACAATAATCATGTGAACTACGATAGAATTCATTGAGCAATACAGACTGCATCAAGTGTTCATTATGACGAAAACGATACATGGAATTTCATTTGTTAGGCAGATTGCACCTGCTATTCGTTTGTTCATGCGAGCCCAAGGCCTTGTACCTGTGAATTAGCTTATTTGTTGTTTGACAACCACACAAGTGCAACAAATGATATGCTTGTTGAATTAACTAGCATGAATTAATAATGAACAGGAGTTCACTCTAATGTCCAATATTCCTTCATACCATCGTTTGTGCCAACAACTAGTGGCACAGCTGTTTATAGATCCGCGTACTCAAATTATGAAACAAAGAACTGTAAGGATCTCCAAATCCCAAGGCTCATAACTGAGCATGCCAAAAAAGGATTTTACTACTCTGGAACGATATCCCAGCTAACATTAGAGAAATCCAAATACTTTGGCGCTTCAAAAAAGAACTGAAAGCGCACCTGACGAGGCTAGAATGCTAAGAACAAGTACATAAAAACGCAACCCTCTGGAAGAACAGCACAAAAAATCTTGTTATTGTTCATAGATATTACTTGGTAACACCTTGCTTATCATTTAAAATGAACTATGGAAGCATTATAATTGGTTTATAGCTGAAGAGGTATTCGTGTACAAACAATGAAGATGATAATGGTGATAACGATGATGATGATGATGATGATGATGATGATGATGATGATGATGATGATGATGATGATGATGATGATGATGATGATGATGATGATGATGATGATGATGATGATGATGATGACTGACTGGGTTAGGGTTACGGGTAGGACAGCCCCCCTAAGGGCATCCAAACTTTTTAGGCTGTGAGGGGACCTCAAAGGCTTTCAAGAGACAATGTTTTTTTATCATTTGGAGTGAAAAGTAAGATGGGACCCTATGCTGCAGAATTCTTAAGAGTTCCGAGTGTCACTAGTTCGCAACTGGGGGAGGACAACACCTACCTTTTTACCCTAACCGTGGTTAGGCACGAATTTCCTAGCGGAGAGGTCTCAAAGTTATGGGTTTCAAAGCAACCTTTTTCAAAAACTGAGTTTTTAGTCTCCAAGACAATTATCCAATGGGATCAGAATCATATCAGCTTCTTCGTTTGGGGTGTTGCCCCTTTTGTATTCACCTATAGTGAAGCTCCTGTTAAGTGTGCTCATTCTGCTTTACTTCGCAGAGCTTGACAGCCATTTTGAATTTTCGAAGGAGAAGCGCTTTGCAGAGCCGTTGATAGCTTTCAGCCATTCATGCACCATAGCGATTCTCTTTTGAAAAATAAACATACACGATTTGCTTGTATTAGTTGTAGTAATAATNTATTGATGTAATGTGCATTCAGATTTGAATTGGTTCAGCAACAATGTGTTGTTATCAATCAAAGACCTGCTTAAAGTAAATGAATTTGAGTGCAATAGAGTAAGCCAATTTACATCATGGAGATAAGAGTTTAGACGTCAAAATATAATTCTAGGGTAAACAGGGGCATGCTAATGACCACTTGAGTGGTGTGAGGGTGCAATACTAATAACAGTGATGACAATGAATTCTTTTGTATAAACTTGGCTATGTATGATAGCTGATCTAATTAAGGTAATATATATTTAGACTTCTTTCAGAATTAAAGCTGTATATTGGAAAGAAGGAATGCATGATAATTATGGAAACCGGAAACCCTAATCTATGGATAGAAGGTTTGCAAATACTATAGTCGCAGTGCCTGCATTTTATTATCGTTTGATGTTTTCTAAATACTCTCAGAGGTCTTGTAGATTTAATTTCCCCTGGTAATTTAACCCGTTCTTTTAATCCATGAATGTAACTGTATCTGCTACAAAGTATGTGAACCTCTCTTTTGGTAGATTTAGAATGTTGAAGCTTGTCAGTATGATGAAATTTATAGTTTAGAGAAATTTCTTCTTCATCATACTTTTTATTGCAGTATATGACTAGGAAAAAAGTTGTTGCCTGAAGTTTGCCAGAAAAGACGAGGCTATGGCAGTGGAAGTAAAATATAATTACGAATAGACCTCTAAATAAGTGATGATTTGCATTTATCTCTAAATAATCCCCGAACATTTATTAGAGAATTAGAAACCCCATGTTGACCCGGAGATTTTGCCCCAAATCTATTTAATGTCTGCGGTTATTACTAATCAACAGACAAGATTGGCAAACATTACTAATAAGCATATTAATGCTCGCAATATTAAGTTCTTTTAAGGAATCAAAGTTGAACCTGGTTTCCCTATCATNTCGTCTCAGTCGTAAGGATCGTTTCTGCCCCGGCAAACGATCCAGACGATCATATGGAAACCCACTTTGAAGCGACTCAGACGATCCTTGCGACAGAGACGACACGATCGTCCACCTGGTATTAAACCCATGAAATGCTGATCGCGGGTTGATAGCTGATGAATCATACCTTCTCCTTTTTTTTCCTTGTCACTTATTGCACTTTTCTATTGTAACATTGTCACTAGGTACTAGTAGAAGCCCGATTCCCAATAACCTGCGCTTCTGGGACTACCCTTTCTTTCTTACTTTCTGCTTTATATCATATGGAAACGAACTATCGTAAGGATCGTCTGAGGCTGCGATCAGACGACAGAGAAGATCCCTACGACAGAGACGATTACATGGGAACCAGGCTTTAGAGATTCATTTCTCACTGAGCAGCGATCAAATTATGCGGTGTCGCCCCAAGTATTACAGAAGTTTCATTTAGGTGAAGGCTCGATACCCAGTGGTGGATTTGGGGGGCGTGGAGTTATGGCCCCCCAAACAGTAACATTTTTTATAGCAAATAATTGTATTAAGAAACTTCTTAATTGAAAAGGCAAAAAGAATCAAATGCCTCCCAATGTCCAGCTCTGGACACGCCCTTATTCATAATGAAAACTTTCATTAGTAAATTCCAGTCTAGAATACAGAATAACTTATAAAGATAAAGGCAGATTAAAAATTTAGAAAGGGAAAAAAAGTAACCTAGTGGTAGTATTACAGGTATCAAGCCACTCACTAGAGTGTAGGCATGGCTTGCCTGCTATTACAAGTGCGCTTTGAATGATCTATTACAATCACCGTATCTATAATAGTTGGAGTTTTTTAAAATTTCATGAGTTGTGGTTCTGACCAATCCTTGGCCCTCATACAAGAAATGAAATATGATGATCTGATGATATTTTACTCAGTTTAGACGTGATGTACTTTGTTGTCGAGCTATCTATGCCAAGACTTTTCAACATCGAGAAGAAGAGTTCCGCATGAGCTGAGTATACACCTTACTCATAATAATAATAATAATTATTATAGGAATATTTAAACAGGATAAAAGCATCAAGAAAAGAATTGCTGTTTTCACTGCCTGTCCTGCCTAAAAAAGAAAGTCCTAATTTACAATTTCAAAACTACAATATATATCGGTAAAATGGAACTGAATATTAAAAACCCTATATTTAAACTCCAAGTTATTTCGTTTTCAAAAAGAAATCCAGTATGCCCTTGACTTTGAACTTGACCCAACTGCCCTTGACTGAAGGGTGGACAAACTGACAATATGGGAAATGTAGGAGGTCCCGGCAGTGGCGTAATAGAAACACTCAAGGTCCTTAGGAAGTCAGTAAAATTAGGGCCTCATCTAAATATTCCCTCTAAATAATACAAAAAAATTTATCTCTTGAAAATCTCTGAGGGGCCTTTTCCGGACTTCAAAAGCTAGGGGGCCCGTATGAGTTGTCCTAACCCTAAACTACGTCGGTTATACCATAGGGTCCCAGGTATCTTCATGTGTATGGGAGTTACAGGGTGTAGATGACACGTGTGCTGTGCCCTTGGCTGATATGATAGGGTCCTTTCCTCACCGCCTGTAGCTCCCCCAGTGATGTAGCTGGCGCTACGTCGCTTGGGGGCCGTTCTTACTTTGCAAGTTTTCAAAAGGGGGCGGACAGCCTAAATAAGTAGGAAAAACAACTAGCTAGAATAAACTAGGGGGCGGAATTGCCAAACCAAGTGGGTTTAACGGGGCAATGCCCGCTTCGCCCCCCTCAGCTACGTAACTGGTAGCTCTTCAGTACTTCCACCAGCTCCTCAATCACTTCATGTCGGATAACCTAGTTTGAAGTATGCCTCAAACCGTCGACCTCCTGCGCAGAAGACGGACGCTCTATACCTTTTACTTCATTTGGTCATCATTACAATTAAGCAGGCGCAGATCCAGACTACAGCAGAGTACGCTGGAGCAGAAGTCCGATTTCACATTTGTGCCACACTCACTATCCATGCATACATAACTATGGTTCGTCTTGGTTCAAAATACCATGAAAAGCACATTTCCCCGTGCAATAATTATTCAAAAATCGAAGTAAACTAATAGTTCTTTCCCTCTTGACTTTCTACATAGCCTTAAACAGAAGTAACAATAGGGGGAATGGGAATTGCAAGCCTGCCTTCTATAGCAGCGATATTGACGATCACTCTTGTGGTCAGTCGTAGTGCATTCCGAGCAGCAGAAGCTCTGGCGGGAGTAGTAGTTAATTCAAATCTGCCCAATCAAGACCAGAGCTGATGTATGTTGAAGATTGAACATCAAAATTGACGCTGACCGCTGCTAAAAATAGAGTGAATAATAACTGGAACAAATTCACAGGCCGGAAGCGTAGCTTTGAGGAGCTCCTGTTGAAGTGAGAAGGAGATCACCCGTCTCTAGCTATTGCGGTAACTCCTAGCTTAGTCCTTTCAAATTTAAAACGGCTTTTAGAAAAACAATCATTGCAAATATACGAAAAAGACAAGACGCTTCCCAGAGAAGTTTCCAAAACTGTTTATCGTAAAGAGGTTAGGGAACTTCACGGGGAAGTGTCGGTTTGCCGATGATGGGGCTTGGAAAGGGTACAGTAGTGTAAAAAGCAGTGTGCTAATGCTGGCATACCAGGGAGGTAGGAATCTTACAAAAAATGGGGGCACAGATACTATATAAGCTGAAATGGAGCACTTTAGATATAAATTTTCAAAAAGTGGGAGCACAATCTCCTGTGCCCCAGTTTGTTCCCGGTTTCTACATCTATATGGCGTGCCTACTTTGCATCATAGCTTTTTCTATAGAATCCTAGCCAGCGGGACAAATGTAAAAGAGATCTAATTTTCATAAGGTGCACTTAGTGATGTAGAGCTAAATAAAGTGTAAGTGGAGCCAAATACCCAATGGTGGCACCAGCATGATAATTGGGTGGGAATCTGCCTCTTCGTTTATATGCTCTCGACCACGCCCTAAATTCTTCACCACACCCTTCAAGCATAAGACAGATTTTTGGCTAGATCCGTGCCTGATTAAGCACATTTAAACTTCATTCTTTTGCAATGTATCGTTATTTCTTCCTAAGAAATAACGTTATGCATTCTGACAAATGCATCTTTTCCTTTCTGAAATAAAGTAGCCTTTTGCAGAAGTCAATAAATTAGTCTCTGAAAACCATTTTTCTCACTCTCGTTTCTGCTAACCTCGTTAATCATATTTTTAGATGTCTGACAACGAGACACATCGGATTTTGTTGTTGTTGCAGTGTGTTGTTGATGTGTAAATTTTTCCTTCATGGAAGCTAACGTCATTTGAGCAAATTCCTGTTTCAAATAACGAGAAATGTAAATATGCCTTCGCGTGGTATTCATGTGCAAAGCACCTGAAAGGAAAGAGAGAAAAGCAATCTAGTATGACTTCGTTTGACCCAAGGGAATGTAAGTAGACAGGATTTGTGTTGTAACAAGCCTTCAAGTTGCTCAATTTTTACTTTCATTTACGCAATTACTAAAGCGCGCTTGCACAAAAATTAGATCTTGACGTGTACTATGTAAAAGTTCAAAAGAGAGCTGGTAAGGAATGGGACACGCTTTCTCAATACACAAACACATAATGCCTGACTTCAACTTCTTCCATGAAGATGCGAGTTGCCATACCACATTATGGCTTACAGAAGTTCATAACTTGGCGTATTATCACCGCCAAAAAGATTGCAGCGGCAGTAAATATCATTGAAGCTCTGTGAAGTAGCAAAAATTCATGGTAATTTTTAAAATACACTCTTTTAATGCTGCATGTAAAATAGTGTGTCTCTGTGTAGTTAATCAAAAAAAATAACCTGGATATGATGTTTCAATTGGTTGTTTTTAATTTACAATAACACTCACAACCATTTATTACAATTATATATATATATATATATATATATATATATATATATATATATATATATATATATATATATATATATATATATATATATATATATAATATGTATGTATTTATATGTATGTATTTATATACATACTCAAGTTAGACTCATGTGAGTTGCACTAGTGTGAAGCCTTTAAAAATAGTCAACAGGCATTTCATTGCTGCCTTAGACGCATTCAACTGTAGTGCAGCATTTTAGAGAATTCTTAATATGTTTTTAACATTGTTATGTGAGAATCATGGAATGGTAGATATATGAATTTACCACAGGGCTCCCACACACACTCTGTAAGTTAAAAAGTAACTCTGAAATACTATTTAGCTACATTATGTTGCTTATTGCTTTTGATCAATTAACCAGAATGCTGTCAAATTAACAGTAAAAATTCTCCGGTATGTAAACTTCTATTTTAGGGATAAAGAAAGAAGAAAATCCAGTTGTTTTCACCAAGCTTCCACTTCAAAGGCTAGAGCCAACACTTAGAAAATTCACTCAAGTTGCTATCCCAACTGATCTTGAAAGGCTACGACGTCACCAGATCAATATTGAGAGGGTAAGTAGTTAAGAATGGCGCCTTAGGCCCCTTAAAAAAGCATTAGTTTATCATCCTTTTTCAATGATTTTTTGATGCGTGCAGGCACTTGTTTTACTCACTGTATAAGGGATTACAGTCTGGCCTGATTTCAGTGATTGTATTATTCCTCATCATAGTAATTAAATGCTATGTTTTGACTATATATACTATTATGAGGATGCTATGTGCCCTCATAGAAGGTAGAAAAAGTGTGCAATGTTCACAGTTTGACTTCCTTATTGATTGAAAGCTTGGAAAAATGAATACAGCCATCTACCTGACACAAAAACAACATCTAATTGTGAATGGAATGTTGCTAATTGCCAATGATACAATATTTATCATGACAAACATGAAAGAAGAGAAGTTACAAAATATAAGCCAATTGACACTGGAGGAAAAAATGATACACACAAGGATGATAATCTAATGTTTTTTTAAGGGGCTTTAGTTGAATAATTCCTTTTTTGTTGTTCTTCTTCAAAAACATACATTTTTATACAATTATGGAGCTTTAAAGTCTGTACTGACTTAATATATATATATATATATATATATATATATATATATATATATATTTGCATTCTACAACTTGGTAGAAACAATTTTGTAACTAGACAATGAAAATAAAAGTTGCTTGGTATTATACTCACTGCATAAGAAATGGAAGTTAGGCTGCAACTTCATATTTTCAGAACTGAACAATTATGTCACTAATTAAAAGACAAGAGTTTGTTTTTAGTACTCATATGCAGAGGCATGGAAAAAGCTTAATATTGAGCAAATAAATGCATCAAGAACAGTCCAGGTATGTTTGTAGA
>OLMO02000301.1:1447565-1473377 GCA_900291935.2 Cassiopea xamachana
TATAAACCTGTCTTGTCATCAGTTGTAGCTTGAATTAAAAAAGCCAGTATTGTAGGATTCTTGTGATATTTGCGTACTTTAATGCCTTTGAGTCGTTTTGTGAATTTAAATAGAGTTTTATCGATACTTCAAATTTTTCATATTCGCCAATCTTCCAACGATTAACAATCTTTTGTCTTCTTTGAACTAAATACTGATTCTTTTGCTTTTAGCACCCCTTTGACTTGCTAAAAAGATTGTTTTTGGAAAGAATACAATTATGTTGAAATGTGTAATTGCCTATTTCATGCCACTGAAAGGATAGGAATTTAGCAGAAAATTATTTTACCTGCAAATGCTAATTCGATATTGCTTAAGTTATTAATAGAATGACGAGGCGTGCTCAATTTTAGTAGCATAACATATTACTTTTGAACACGAGGAATTATGCCTCCTTGCATTATTGGTTTATCCATTCTATCTCCTCGGGCTTTTGCCATATCACATTTGTTTGTGCGAATGAGAAAGTAGTGAATTTGAGAGTTATATTAGAAACATAAAGTTGTATTTATTGCTGTGCTGTTGAGATCTAGAGCTTCATTTAAGCTAGAGATGGAAGGTCATCAGAGAAATTCCTTTAAAAGACAAATCACAAGGATGGCTTTCTTTTCAAGTCTAACGTGGTTGCAACTACACCACATTGTTGCAAATAGTAATTTTATTATAGCTTGAGGTGAATACAACACAGGTTGATATCTCATCAGAGCTCCTTTTCCCAAATCTGAATCTTTCCTTCATTAAGTTGAGAATTTTTCCAGTCTTTAACTAACAAGTAGGTGCTGTCGATATAAGGTATGATAATCCCTGTAGCAATAATACTTATCAACTAATCCTTGATTTTACCATCTACTCCATAATGCTCCCGATCGTTTTTAGAAAATTTATGGAGGCTTAGGCTCCTGTTGCTTGAGAAATTCGCCACTGTATCTGATGTTATCCATTAAGAAACGATTGTCTATCACTCAACCAATGGAATTGCACCGCTTATCTTTATCATCACCCCCTTTACTGTCACCAGCAAGCACTATCAGTTCTGATGTGCGAGGCTCTTAAGTAACTCTGCTCTTGTTTCGTATTCCTCTCTCTTTTCTAAATATGCCTTCATGTTTTCATTTGCTCTCATTAGGTCTTCGCTTCTCTCACTAACCATCCACTCTTTCTCGCCTTTCTTCTCCATTATTTCCCTGACTTTTTCACACTCTAAAACATGCTCACTTGATTCTTTTTCCCCACAACAGCATTCCCTTTCCACGCCAAAGTTGCTACCTACGTCCTACATTTTCAATTTAGTCTTTATAATTTCTCTTGCTGTTTTGATTCCTACTTCTCCTATGTACTTCTGTCTCATATTTTTGATGTCTCTGGTATCGTAATTTGGCGCCTGTCTGAAAATCCATTCCCCAAGGGCCACTGCTTAAACAGAAGGATGGCGTGAGCCTCCCTTGAGACACAAGAAGAGTAGCACGTCATTCAAATTATGATTGTTTTTCAGCCATTTCAGATTATTGCAGTAGGTAGGCCGTTTGTCGAGCTAAGTTTACAAAATGTTGATTGATGTGTCTTTTGCATGTTCAAAGCAAGCAGTAAAACTCGAGGTATCAATATGGCAATTGCATATAAATCAGGTATGTCAGCAATTGATTTTTCATTTGAAGAGTTCTGTTTTTGTATCTGCTTTTTCAGGCAAATACAAGTCGCCGTTCAAAGGCAGGCTATTTTAAATGACGTTAACTTTGGATCTTACCAATCTTCTTGAGCTGACTGTTTGACAACACTAACCACATAGACCAAGTTTATTTCGATTAGCTTCTCAGATTATATACATTTAGTATAGTTGTTGATAAAACCAGTTAATAAAAAGTTATCCTTTTATTACTAACTTGCAAGATAACCTATTAACAAATTCTACTAATCAATTTTCATTAATTCAAACACTGTACCTAAAAACCAAAGAAGGCTGACGTAAAGTATTGCATAGATAGATAATAACAATTTATAATTCCAGATGGAGTAAATGGTAAATACATCAAATTAGGGCTTTTTAAGGAAAAGTTTAGAACTGCACATAATATCCACCAATGCTGTGTTGAAGAATTAAGTCCTGGTTGCAGATGGGATTGAGCTGCCAGCAAAATCTCTCATATTTCCATTTTTAGTTGTGTCCCGCCTATCATTAGGGTACCATTTTTGCAAAAATCGTACCCTTAACGTTGAACTGAATGAAAATGGTACCAGTACCAAAGATGGTACCCTCAAGTGTACCATTTTTGCTGATAATCACTTTCTAACATGCCTTTGTCCTTACACAACGATTTTGTTAAATGCACAATTTTTTCACTCGAACTGCACAACTGTTGTCAGAACGGCACATTTTGTGCAGAACGATACATTGAAAAACTCTGCTCAAATGATATTATTTTTGTTATTAAAGTGAAGAAAAGAGAATTTGCTAGTAGCTTCCACGAATTATTTCCAGATAAGAACTAAATTGATGCAGACAACATGAATAATTACAGGGACAGATTTAATTAATTTACGATTGTGAGCCAGGAAGGCGTGCATATCAATTGTCTGAAAATGGCATTTCAAGGTGTATTCTGATGGAATTATTGCATAGAGAAGTATCGTGGAAAATATTATAATATTTCTGAGCTTGCAATGAGCAATGGTAAGTAACAGCAACAATAAAAAATCCACAGAGTTTTCCTTTCAATTTATTAGCAATATTTTGCATGACTTGATTAGCAAGACCTTGCGCAATTATGCAGTTTATTTGCAACCCTAGACCTTGAGGCCTTGGAAAAATTCTCCTGCCCCCTCGAGGTGACTGCTCCCAGATATACAAAACTAGGCAATGTAAATCATCATCCCCAAACGATTCAATCGTAGATCAAATAGGCAGAACGTCATTACTATTTATAGAAGGCTCGTGGGTCTATGTCGAACTTCAGAATTTTACTTTGTGATAATTCATTCTAAAGTAGTAGCAAATTAGCTTCCACAAACCTTCAACACAAATCCAAGAGCAGAGCTAGCTCGATTAATTTCAGACATCTCCAAAACAATCCGCTAGTTGGGTTGAAACACACTAGTGCAAATGTGTCGAGAATTTGCATAGCTAATCCACTATCAAGGCAATCAGAGAAGATACCAACAAAAGAAAGACTAAAAGCCTTAGTACCAAAGGCATTTGAAATTGATGTCCTTTGTAATACGGTTAAATATAATCTTTCTAAGGTTCAGTTCATACATAAGCTAACATGGCAGAAAGTTCACATGCTAGATACGCTTTGCAACGCCTTTCGTAAACATTAATGAAGAAGGAAAACAATTTTGTCGAAGCTAAACTGTAGAAGAAATAGTTAATTAATATTTATATCTAAAATAATGTAATAACATAAACCTTGAAAATTCAATTCGTATCCAGAACAAAGTCAATGTACGTAATTTTAATACTGAATCTTCCTGGCAAGCTCCTTCACAGTGCACACACAAAAAGCAACGAGGTTTCCTGCATTGCCTAAAAGCTCCTTATACACATATCTAATACATGTCATCTACATCAATATAAAAAGGAATTATTACGACACAGCATATTTTTCATATACGATAACATCGCCTTGATGATTTTCTATGACCCAGAATCTTACCTAAAACTCTGCTGAGACGTACTGTAAAAATCAGATAATATCGAGGTATGGCGGGCTGGAATTTTTATAGCTAGACCGGTATTCTGTGAGATGTATACGTTATGTCCCTAAGGTGCTTTCAAAAAGAGTTCCAACTCAAGTTACATTTTTCTAGTAATTCACAAGAAAATCCCCAATCCACAATGTGTATTTTTCATCAAGATATTAGTCCCTAAACTCCTTACAAACATTCTTTACTAAACAACACACTTCTCAACTCTAAATATAAGAAAATGAATGCGCAAAGAAAAGAAGTTTACAATATGGCTTTAGAGTAGGTGGGATGCTGCAGGAGCATGACATTCAGCCATTTTAGAATATCTAAAAACACCTGAAATGTGAACACTGCCTAATAGGAAAATAATCTCGTTTCAGATATACGAATCAAAGCTCATCTCTGTATCTCAATAACGTGTATCTATTTTCACTGGGCATTAATTTACTAAAAATTGTCTCTGGTGGGCCAGTTCTAGCTCCACTTCCACTACC
Source organism: Cassiopea xamachana (assembly GCA_900291935.2). Taxonomy (NCBI): domain Eukaryota; kingdom Metazoa; phylum Cnidaria; class Scyphozoa; order Rhizostomeae; family Cassiopeidae; genus Cassiopea; species Cassiopea xamachana. The sequence goes on from OLMO02000301.1 coordinate 1,451,783, forward strand.
ATCGGCACTTGCTTGACCTTCTTGTCCCTCATTTTCACTACGATTCTCTTGTTCCTGATTAGGCTGCTCCTCAGATCCCCCTCCAGTCTATGGATGAACAGGCACATTACACACTAGTGAGCAACAACTCTCAAAATCATTGACGATGAAAGCTAATGAAACACAATTTCTCTATCAAAAAATGGCATAAATCAAAAAGATAGAAATGTCCGATTGACGAAAACTTAAAACAGTTTACTTCTAATTGTAGAGACGTACGAAAGTCGATTGGTTCGTATTGAGACATCATGAAACATCAGTTGGAAAGCGCAACATAAACATGGATTTTAGGATGATAGCCACGACGAGCGAGCTACATTGCAGACTAATTAGAAGTTAACCATGAAAACTGGAGTAACAACCAATAGATTCAACATTTTCTCTTGATTTTCTTTTAATGACAATTCCAATTAAATCGATTTGTTAGCTAAGGATGGGACTAGTATATCCCAAAACATGTGTGTCAATAATGATAGCTTGGAAATAACTGTGTCGAATAATGGTAGTGTCAAAATAACGGAATGTTTTCGATTTAACTGGAATTTTAATTAAAAGAAAATCAAGAGAAAATGTTGAATCTATTGGTGGATACTTTAATTTTCATGGTGAACTTCTAATTAGTCTGTATTGTTGCTCATCGCGGCTATCATCCTAAAAGTCTATTGGTTCATGTGCATTTAAAATTTCTACTAGCTCATCTGTGCATAAAATGCAATATATCTTTTGTTCGCTTTTCTTTAACAGTTTACCTTCTGTTTTCGATCATGAGATACCAAACAACTTTTGTTGACAACGCCTTACGAAAGTTTTCATACTCAAATCTTGAAAATGCTAAGAAATTTTCAACACTCGGCCAAGATAAATTCTCTTATAAAACAGAGTGTACTAAATTTTCAGACAGTTTTGGTCAATAGAAGATCCTCAAATTCAACAGCTTTATATTAAACAAGTATATATCAAATAAATAAATAGAATTGAAACAAACAAAGAAATAAATGTTAATACCAATGAACTAAAAAGTTGAGAAATCAAAGGGATGAACGAACAAATGAAATGAGCATGATACTTTTGGGTACCTAACATACGCCCCCCCCGCTAATTAATTATTCAAAAATTTTCCACCTACGACTCTTATTCCAACCCCCCGCCTATTAATATTTGGATGTATGATATCAACCAAAGCAATTTTTTGAGGACTTACTTTGGCCTGCAAGTAAAAAATATCGTAAGAAAGTATGCTGATCGCACGTGTTGTATGGTTCAGCGATGTTTCGTTCTGTGGACTTGGCAATAGTACTTTGATACAAATTTGCGATAAAAAACCATAGCCTTTTCTACAATATTTTTTGTCATTTCCCAGCCACCCCCCCCCCATGCATTCCAACTCCCCGCTACTAATAATATGGAGATTTTTCCAGGCCCCCAACTATTAGGCGCCCAAGAGTAAGTGATAAAAAAATTGAATGAGAATAGGAACGGATGAAGACAAGAGCTTTTGTAGATAAAGAAAAGCAAGGTGTATCTTCTAGTCAATCAATCGCTTAGTTGACCGATCAATTGGACAATCATCGAATCAAAAAGAAACCTCTGTTGTTATACCTGCTCATGTACGTCGATTTGAGGTGTNTTTCTGTTGGGTCCGGACCATTATGGTATTCTCTATGAAGCTTGCCTGAATGCAGATCGTCAATAAACTGCTGCAATTTCCCTGGTACGCTGTCAAAACAAGATGAACACCATCATCAGAACCCTAAACAACTTTGCATAGCAGACTCGAGTCTTCACGAAGAAAACAGATACAAGCTTGTAGGGAGAAAAATGTAGCTATGAGCATTCTAATCAAAGCTCTAAACAACCCACATTAACTCTTAGATCACCTAGTATGCAACCACACTTTGAGAAGTATATATTCAGGGTATAAATATAGGCAGGGGTGATTTCTAGGGGGCTTAGGGAGGTAGAGCCCCCTTGTCAAAATTTTTGGTAATTTTGGGGGGCTGAGACCTCCCCCCAAAGTTTTTCAATTGACATTGCTTTCCAAAGTGCTTCCAGATAACCTTGCTTCCAATTTTTTGCATTGTATCACTATGATAAATCATCTATCATAGGAGTTCTCACTTTTGGTTATCTTTTACTGTAATTAGAGTAAATCATTGTCTCCAGCATTTAAAATATGGCCATGGTTGCAACCAAGGCATACCCATTTTGTAATATTTTACTGAGAGCCCTCCTTATTAAAATTTATAGAAATCACCCATGATTATAGGACAACTTCAAGGAAAACAATTTCCTTCAATACCTTCAAATAAACCTAGAGTTATTTTTGTCATTAAATGGGGTAGAAGACCATACCTTGTAACTAAGTTAAAAAACATCCTGTTCTAATCAAGTAACATTGACCCTCACACAACTATGCAGTTTCTTCCAGAGGAACACAGTCTTATAAAATGANAACTCAAGAAAAACCTCACAACTATGAAGCTCCTTTTCTTCTTAATGAATACCAAAAGCCTGCATAACCACAAAGCCAATAATCTGGCATTTACCAGCCTTATATTATGGGCCTTGTTACTTTTTTAATCAATCTTTCAATATGGGAAAATAATAAAAATTTGAGAATATAAAAAACAAGGTAACAGAAATGTGCTTGAATAAGGCAACCAAAACTGACACAAGAGCATAAACTCACTTTATGTCTTCAAATTTTGGAAACAGATACATGTGTCTGAAACTATCAATTGCAATCAGTGGTAAATCCTGAAATGGAAAAATCACACTGCAACATACTGAAATAAAATCCTAACTATGAAAAGTAAATATTACACAGTACAAATAATGCATGCAAAGTTATTATTATAAAGCTGAAGAACTAGCAACACTTGCTAAAGTAATTTAATGATAGTGAAAATGCTCACCTGCTCAGTCTTCTCCAAGTGGTGAAGTGGGTGGGAAAATTTTGTGCCATCAGCATGTAGAAAGTTTAATCTGTCTGAAAAATCAAAGAAGCAAAAACAATGAAGCAATGAATTACTAAGAAATAAGGGGAATACAATAGAAATATTTTAGGAAGAATCAAAGAACCATAAAAGAAAAAAATAAAAAAACAAAAATTATACATATTCACTTGAATTTTCATCTCCCATTTTTCACTTCTAAACAACATAAAAAACACTCTTTGAACACTCAAAAACAGATATTGAAAGTTGGATTACTGGAGGTAAATATAAATGCAAATGTCAATTTTCTCCCTCAACTACAAATCATACTGACATGTGACTACACATTTCTCTATATAAGCTAATGGCTTTCTTGCCTGATCTTTTCTGATAATTTTCTGAACTTTTACTTGAATAAACTGGCTAAAACATGTTACCCTGTCCTTGTTGACCTTACACAATTGACTTTCATTGTGTCTTCCACATTTTGAAAGTAAGTATGAGGTAATATAAATTTTTGGCAAGCAAAAAACCAAGCTTTGGATCCTGACCCTTGCAATTTTCTTATAATTTTCTTAAGATTTTGGCATTTTGACTCTTTGATTTTGGAATTTCTTGTAAACTATTTCTTGTATAAAAAACATTCATTATTTATATCCCTAATTAACTAAAGCTGTTGAAACCTGAAGATAGCCAATGAAAAAGAAATATTCAAATTGGGAGTGAGTGGGGGCTAGAGTGCTTCACCATTCCATTGCAGCAATTTTGCAATATTGCATTTGCATGATTCAACAAAATCTAAAATTTTACTGAATAGTAACTACATATCAAAGATAAATGTTCTCTAATGAAAAAAGAACAGCACCATGCCAACATGGAACTGACATAGGAAGATCCAGTTTACCTTTTTCATGATAAAGCTCCCTAGCCACTATATCTCTGTATTTATCAANACACTTGCTTTATCATCAGTTTTGTGGAATAACAGCATGAAAGGTAGTCCTTCCTCAGTGAGTTCTTCACCATTTTCAAATGTTATTTCACGCACCAATGGAACACATTTGTCAGTTGCCCAAGCTTTGAGTAAATCATAATTAGCCAAATCACCAGTGTATATGAGGTCTTGATCTGATGGGGCCTAACAAGGAAAAATTTCCATTCAGCGTTATTCTAATTTACAACTTCATCTGACATTTTCAATGCATAAATTTTATGTATGAACAAAGGTGATTTCTAGGGGGGCTCAGGGGAGTGGAGCCCCCCTTGCTAAAATTAATGTTCATTTTGGGGGGCTCAGCCCCCTAGAAATTCTTGCATTGGCCTTGCTTTTCAAAGTGTATTGACCTTGCTTCTAGAGTGTTTTGTATTGCTATGATCAATCATTCACTGCTATATGGTAATTAAGACATTTCTAATTGTTTATTACACTTTATTAGTACTAAACTAAAGTATCCTATCTGTGTCTTTAAAAATATGGGCATGGTTGCAACTAGGTCACACCCAAAATATAGGCGTGGTTGCACCTAGAGCCCCCTTGTTAAAATTTTTAGAAATCACCACTGTGTATGAATGATAGAAGAAAGCAAACACTTCAGATGTTAATAGCTCACACTTTCATATGTCTTAATAAACAACTCTGCCATGAGGGGTACGTTGATGGGAACATATTCAAGAATACTGACCAAAAGGAACAAGCTAATAAATCTATGTCAAGAAGCATTTATACAAAAGAAAAATGACGATAAACATGTGTCTTTATAATTTTTTTAGTCAGATTACAAATCCACAATTTTAATGACAGCTTCTGCTACATTAATGAAATGAAAACAACACCTGAATGAGTGCTCATAAAGTTGTAAAACATGCTAGAAACTAGTAAAGATAGTCTCCTAAAGCCCTGGAGCAGAGGCTTTGAGTAAAAAGGTTTTGAGATTTTGAAATAAAGGCTTGAGACTTCCTAGCAGAAATCTTTCAAGATAAAATCTTTCTAATCAATAATTGAAACACCAAATAATAGAGAAATCAACTTGGTCTTCAAACAGGAAATAGAATTTATTGTGCTACATGAACTGGTGGAAAGTGTTAAGATCTAAAATGTCTGCCAAAAGTCTTGGAACACTTCCTGTTTTTTATGCTGTAGATGAACTACAAAATCCCCTCCCCCATACAACAATGTTGTTTGAAGGCAATAGGAATAGCACTGGAGGCAGAAATGATGTCTTTCCAAATAGCTAAGGGCTTTGGCTATCGATTCAACATTGTATCAAGGGAGAAGGGGGCTAACACTTGTCATTTCTGCGGCAAAAAAAGACAGGGGTGGAAAATTCCTAACACTGTGTGGGTGTTCCAAGGACTTTTGGCAGACATTGTACATTGCAATTCCCTGACTAGTATAAGAATCGTACTTACATTCTTGGCACGAAAAACAACGGAGTCCCCAAGAGCCCTTTCCTTTGCAGAAGCCTCACTGTAAAAGACAAGGATGAAAGAACATATAGCATAAGATACTTAGAGGGTTTATCACTTAGGAAATACATTCTTGTCATTAAAGAAGTATATTTGAACATTTGTATTTCTCTTATTTATCATGCCCAAAATCCTTACTCAAAATAATACNCATTTTAAGTAGAATATTTTACTTTTCATTCAATTACTTTAAATACATTTAAAGTAATATATTCCACTTTCACTCCAACTATTCTACTTTACTTATCTTTTAATAACATTGGTATTAAATATGCTGAATTTACCTATGTTGATCAGTCTAATCAAAGAGCTAGTGAGAGGATTCATGAAAACAAAGAAATGGGAAACAACATACAAGCAACAAATAATTAACTTCTCTTACCCAAATCCAGCCCAAAACTCACAGTCATCACGCAATTCATCAGCAAGCTAAAAGAAACCAAATATAGCTAAAAACAATAACAAATACAAACCAGAAAAATATCATGGGGGCTAAATTTTGTGGTACAAGGTGATACATTGTAGAATAGATTTGGGGTATAAAACATGCCCCTTGGATANAGTATATGTCATGTCAATGAAGGTGGAAAATAGTAGCTGACAGAAAGGAACCATGAAAATAAGAAACAGAAGTGGGCAAGGTTCTTAGAAAATTTTGCATGTTGCAGAATGGGTCTAAATTATATAAATACAAACAGGATAGCTACCTTATCAAATACTTTGAAATCTTCATTAGTTCTTGATTCAAAATAGCCAAATACATTATTCTTGCTTGTCTGAGAAGAAATTAAGTAAAGAATTTAATATTCTATGCATTTTAATTAAGTTCATTAAAAACTACCATCTAGAGAAGTTCTATGACAATGGGCCATTGAAAAAATACTGAAAACAAAAAGAGTCCATGGGCATAATATTTTAAAAATGACATCTGCAGAATTTGCACGGATTCAGAAGCATGAAAACAATATTCTGTGCTCTCAGCCTAACCTTAATAAGCTAAACATTGAGTGAATGTTTAGAAATATACAACAAATTTTTAACTTCCAGGGGTAAGGCTATCAGTACAGAAAATGGGTGATAAAATATTTCTTGTTCTAATGCCTACTGAAAATACATCAGCTTTCTTTTTCTGACAATAAAGCCAATTTATTTAGTTATAGAGCATAAATGCAATACCAGTATGCAAAAATGGCACTGTATTGCATAATGTTCAAATGATGTTTTGATTGGCATGGAATACAATGGCACTTACATCAGGGGAAAAATCTTCCTTGGAGTGAAACTCTCTGACACTTGGCTTCATTTCATTCCTTACAAAGTTAGTAAAAGCATCCACAGACCGTTGACCTCTGTATTCTTTCCTCATTGCCTATGAAAAGAGCATTAAATGTATACATGATTAAACAAAATTACAAGTATATACATTTAAAAATGTGTATGAGATTAAATATTTATATAGGCCTATTAACTATACTTTAAACATCAACATCATTTACAAACAAAATAAAGGAATTCTTAGCATGGATGGAATTCTAGGCCAATGGTGGCAAGCTCACAGCTCTTATATTCACATTCAAGTTTGTATTTCTTGTATATGTCTACTTCACTTGAATCCAACAATTTATTTTTGTTTGAGAGGAAGGGATGAGGGTGGTGTATATGTGTGTTAGTGAGTATAATGTGGCTTCATGGTAACACAGTATAGAATGTGGCTCTTGATCTCTATATGGTTGGCCACCGTTGTTCTAGGCTGTAAAAGTAATAGGCAACACTTACTTTTCCATTTCTATACACTTTAAGAGTGGGATACTTAGAAATGCCATTGTCAGAGGCAATTTGAACTTCAGCCTCACAATCAACTTTACCAAGTGCAGCAGAGCCCTTGAAGAGAAATTTAATCATTATAGACTACTACTTAGGTATATGCTACAAAAACTGGGGAAAATGAAAGCTAAATCCCTTATCAAAGATCCTGTATGTCAACCATTCATCAACATAAATATAGCATTCTCTATGATTTGCAATCATTTGTTCCCAAACTAGTCATAAACATCCTTTTAAAGAAAAGCACTTTTTTGCTTGAGCTTTAATTTCCATAACTTTTCCCAAAATTGAAGGTGAGATTTTCTTATGATTTTGGCCTTTTGAACCCAACTTTCTTATAAGACTTTTCTTATAAAAAGCATGTAAACAATGGAAACTATTATGTGAAGAGAGAATTCAAGTGGCTTTTACCCAAATAGTTGGATGAAAACTAGAATACCTTGCACTCCTTATACTACTATTGCTCTGCAGTGCTCAAATATTAACAAATTATTGGGACAATGAAAAATGCAACCATCCAGAGTGTAATTATCCTTTTTCCAAGAAAAGTACCATAATAAAGGTGGAAAAGTCTTCACAAAATTATCCAATACTTCTCAAATTACTTGGTGTCAAAAAACCTGTGATGCTGGCTCAATCAATTTTTGTCCAAGGCCAAGAAATGATTGAATCAGCATCACAGATTTTTTATACCATGTAATTTGGAAGCATTATGAAAGAATTCAAAGGTTCCAGGCTGGATAGTGACATTCTATATTAAATAAAGTCTGGATTAAGTCTGTAAGTTCAACATACTGGGAATTCTTCCTTTACTATTGCTGCAGCTTGATCAAAAATTGGAGAAAGCATCTGACTAAACCGACACCTAAATATTGAGAAATAAAATAAATTGTTATTGTACTTACACAAATAAAAGTTGCTACATTGAAAAGCTCAATTTGCAATTAAAATTATCATGCGGGATTGTATCGCAAACTATTCTCTCTATTTCACAAATGTAAAATGCTTCAGAGTGAAAGAGTAATATACTCTAGGTCTGAACTGTGAAATATGGGCCAGTGGATGTGACACATCTTAGAGAGATAGATGAGTTCAAAAATTATGCTAGAATGTATGGCAATGGATACGAAATTGGCTTGGAAAAAGTTGCCCTGAAAACTTTATAAAACTGGGGGGATTAGTGGAACCTTTCAGGTAGATCTAAAGAGGCTTGGAAAAAGTTGGGATACCATCGAGGATGAAGCTCAAGATAGAAGTCAGTGGAGACTGTCATCAACTAGATGCGCAATTGTGTGCGGGAAGGACTAAGTACTAAATAAGTAAGAAATTAGTGGCTCCATGTGATGCATAAATATTTCTTACCAATCTGCATAGAAGTTAATCAATACCACTTTATGTGTATCTGAAAAAGATAATGATGTTAATAAAAAGTGAATTTCTGTAACTAGTGTCAGTTCCAATTATAAAGCTATTTTCATTTGCACCTATGGCCATACATCTGCAATACTAAAAACTACCACTTAATAATTCTAGCACTTACTATTTTATTGCAAAATTATAAATCAGGATGTAATCTGTTCATTGAATTGCAAACCATTTCATAAAATTTGGCAAAAACCTAAGTTCAATTCCTATATCTCTATCCAAATCCTGAAGGAAAATCAGCATGAAGAATGCATCCAAATAATACGAATATCAAATTCTACTACATACATTATTCATGGTGGTGAGGGGACAGTTTTGGTGGTTCAATACCCCATCTGATAATAAGTGGCATACCACATACTGACACTTTCTACCTCAGTATATTTACAAATCTATTAAATAAAATTCATCCACAAGGGTGCCTTTCATGCAAGATAAATAGCAGTGAAGCTTATGTGGCTCATACCACCTGTCAATAAAGACCTTATCTGATCACATAGATTTATTTGTGAGACAAAAGATGGTGACTTTTACTGGTGTTATATTCAAGACATTCTCTTCAATTTATGTGTACTCTTTTAGCTCTAGAAGGCAACTTTTCCTGATCATATTTTATATATCCATAGCCTAATCATAATTCCTGAGCTGGAAACCTTACATGCTTCCAAACACAGATACCTATATATACCTAAATTGATAACAGAATGTGCTATATTCTGATCAACAAGAAGCATATAAGTCTAGATTTAAAATTGAAAAAATAAATTGGTTGCTATAGTGGCATTCTATAATCACAACAGGAATTTCCTGTATTGCATATGGCTGCAGTGAGACTGAAATCACTTCTTGCTGCTTCATAACGTAATAATCCAATAGCACAAGTTTAGCAAATGAAATGGCACAAATCTTTCATTGCTGTTCAGCATAGAATATAGTTGTTTGTAAAATAATTTGTCTACAAAGTAAATGTCAATTGTATGAAACAGCCAGTAAATCGACTGTAAAGATCTTCTGTAAGACTTTATGATGGCAATCTCTCCGCTAGATATAGAAATCACTTGACGACAATTCTCACCTCACCATCCTCCTAATAAACATAGCGACTACATATGGCGTGTCAAGACATACGGTGAAGAGTATGAATACTTCTTGCCAAATAACTGCTGGGCAATAAAAATTCTCATACTATATCTTAGTTACATGAAAATATGTATTGCATTGGGTAGAAAAATCTGCGTTTGGAAGACAGCCATAAGCGTCAATTGATGACTGGCAGTCTCAAGCAACATATGCAGAAATATCTTCAAGTCCCAAACGGCATAAACCATAGAACCATAGATTTAGTGCTCACTTATGACAGTCTAATTACTTTCCTATACATCTGCAAAATTATAATAACAAGGTATAGTAAATTAAATTATCTCGTTGCAACACTGGCCGCTGAACAAATAACTTACCTAAAGTCGTCTGATAATTGGTACTGTCCAATCGAACTGACGATGCTGACGATCCAGTCAATAGCAGACGCTAGGAAATAAAAATGTGCGATTACTTATGATTACTTCTAAACGGGCACCCAAATCGATAATGGCAGCTTGTGGCCTAAGAACCTAAGCCAATCAACGCAAAAGATTTTAGGCCCACTCATGAAAGCGAGAAAGAAACAAGTCAAAGACTAATAAAACGTACCAAAGTAAAAATTGAAGCTAACTCGATCCATTTCAACCCCATTCTCCTCTCCATATGAACTAAAGTAACAAATGATATAATGAAATAAACCAAGTTTCGAGGGCCTAAACCCTTTCTCTAAGACAATGTTTTCGTAGTATCATGTGTGATGTGCTGACGTATTACTGGTCCATTGTCTCGCGGGCCTCCCTAGTGTGAAACGCGTGAAAGATTCAATAACCAACACNCCAAGCCGTAACACTGACCGTAAGTTCAGAACGCCGCGGCGTTCTTTTCAAAAATCGATTGTTATAATGCAGCGTTCATTAGAAGGCGGCGTTCATTGCAAAATCAAAAAAGAAACTTCATACAATGTTTTCTTTTCCCAAATAAGCGTAACAAAGAATGTGTGAAGATTGTTTTAAAGTGAAAAAAAGTATGTGCTCACAGTATGGAAAGTATCAAAGAATATCAATATCATTTTCTCCATAGAAGTCCTCCGTCATGATAGAAACTTTTTAACGCGGCGTTTATGAGAATGAGGCGTTTGATAGAGAGGACGGCGCTCTTTAGAGGAAATACGGTAATCAGGCGGAAAATACAGAAAGGCTAGCGCAAGGGGAAAGCTAGAGAGCTCGAGTCTCCATGTAGGAGAATGAAAGCCCCATCTGAAAGTACAAGGAATTATGGAAGTCCAAGGCCACCACTGGGAAAACATAGCAACCAGAGAGAGATAAAGAGCATCAATTCTAATGGGCCATCTGTAAAGTCAGCCTCCGAAAGAAAATTGCAGTGGCCACCCCTAAAATGTCCAGCTGCTTGCACAGATGGAAATGAACGGCTATGTGAAATGATAACCTTAGCGAATCAAACGGTACAAGATTGCCTGAGATATTCCGCTTGAGTGAACTCTTAGTGCAGGAAAGCTGTTCTACATCCGGTGAAGAAGATGGAGTTAGACATTTTCACCAGGCAAATAAATAAATACTTGATGATATAGAGGAGGGAAGACTGTTTATGCAAATGATAAATATCATAGGAGAGATAACGGATCCTTGGGGTACAACAGAAGTGACTGAATGAAGATTAGATTGGGAGCCATTAAAACTGGGCCTGCGAGGATCTACGAGAGCCTACGAGGGCCATCAATGCATGCATTCAAAAATTATCAACAGTTTTGTTGGGGGACCTTATGCTAAACACTTCTATCAAAAGGGTTGGAAATTTCGAGAGTTATAAATCTGCTTTCAGCACAAGGAAATATTGAAAAGGTTTAAAGACAAAATAAGGACAAAACGTTTTTGTGAATAAGTTACAATTAATGTTATTTATGACTCATTAGTTCTTTTGCTAATGCAGAATGCTTTTTGATTAATAACTACTTAACAAGGTCCACGATTAGCAATACAGTAGTAAAGTTTATTAATACCTAGCGAATAAGAGTAGAAGATTGCACTTTACTAAAAAATTTCTATTTACAATTATCAAAATCACAAGTAGGAAAGCTAAATAAAAGAAGTCTCCATCAGTAAAGTTTCAGCAGCAAGCATTGGCTCATATTTTTTCTTTGCTTCAAACTAACCCAACTGAGATAACGTCAGATATTCAAATTTGTGCAAAACTACCTAAGGCATTCAATTTTTTAATGACTTAAGAGAGAGAGCATCCCGCGTATCACTTGCATTCGAAAGCTATGCTTGCCACAATTGCAACAACTTTATTTGTTGTAGCGATGAAGACTCTTGTAGCTAATGATGCTTTGTATAGTATGAAAGATGTGCTAGTTATGGGTTAAATGCCAATGACATCTGATTTCATTAGGCATATCGAAAATGAGATACCATACGTTAAAATTACCTGTCATAAACTATTTATCTTACTTTTTATGCTATTGGGCATTTTGGTCTTCTATTGTGCAAACAATCAGCTTCTTAATTTGTCTGTAGACCTCTATATTGCAAAATGATGTCTTGTATTGATAGCAATGGTAGATAGTAATGAATGATAATATATGATAATGTATGATAGGATATGATAGAATATGATAATAAATGACAATAAATGACATGTAAGTACTCATTAGGCAAATTACTATGGTGGTTCTTAGACTATCACATCACAAACTTGACACAATAGCCTGAGAAGGGGGTCTTGAGATGGATGGGGGTCTTATGATGAGAGCTAAGGAGTTCTAGCTACGAATAATCTCACAAAATTCTCTGATAGCCGTGAAAGTAATACAAAAACACAACATACTTTGAAAGTATCATTTAATCGCTCGTTATTCAGTCAGGATAACACTGATACACTTATAGAACACTTGACATTAAAAGTTTCATTGCAAAATGCTAGCTACTGTATTGCATGATACGAAATACTACACGATACATGAATTGATAATTATCGAGTATCGAATTAAATACACACACACACACTACTTTCACCGTTGAGCAATTCCTCACACAATTCAGCTGTTTCACTACTTTTGCTAAAACTCACAAGTCCTCTCGTGTTGAAGCCAGCTGATATACGATTATTGGAGGTTGTTTGAACAGACAATGAGAGTAACCTGCGCAGTTGCAATTTCCGCAGTCTTTCTAGCACTACTTGCAAGTGTATGAAGTTATATTTTTACTGCATATTTCACAGTGGACGTCACAGCAATACTGGAATCTACAGTTACAATGCTCCTTTACAATCACAAAGTTTTTCTCTTCCCCCTTATCACAGCACAAGATAGAGCAACTGCTGAGCTTTCCACTACCAGGTACGCATCGTCTTCCAGAAGTTCCCAGGGAGCCCAAGGCCGGATTTCGCACACAAAAGTCGGGTGAATCATCTGTATAGACTAGGTCGGTTGGTGTATGACGCTTGAAGGATACTTCTTTTGTTAGCAAATGCGTACCCTTGTTATCTGCCATCACCTTTACAGCTGAGTCATACTTGCGAAGGAGAAATGATCCAATGTCCCTGAAATCTGGCAGTTTTCTAACGCAGGTTTTGAGATGACATGCACCCGAAATGCCATGGCATTTACACTGTGTTTGATGTCCTAGCTCCATTGAAGTCAACGCCTTTAACAAAACGTAAATGACATGAATTCACTATATTTTACGCCATATGTTCTCCAGTAGAATTTCATATTGGAAGCATTTGAAGTGTATATTATGGAAACATCTAACAACCATGCAATAATGTTGGAGATAGCATGACACTTAAAAATGTTATACACAATAAAAGATGGTGCAGCATATCATCCAAGCTAAATACAATGAAGCAAAATCTTTGAACATTTTCAAAACAAACGGCAGTAAAATCCATTAATGCTGCAAGAATTTAAATGCCTCGATAGAATGGTTACCTGCCATAACTGTCATGAATTAGTCAGTCCTTACAACTAATTTATCAACAATTATACCTGTACAGAAACCCATCCTCTATAACGGCTAAAATTGGTCAGTTCCTTGGGTAAACGTTATAGCCAGGTTTACCGAACTATCTTCAACCATTTAAAAATTAAATCGTAAATTGTAAATGAAAAGGTACTATGATTACTAAACTAGGAATATCAAGAAATGCCTAAAGTAAACAAATGACACCATTCAAAGTTTGTGCTATCGGGGGTGCTAAGCGGGATGGATCCCCCAAAACGTCACCTAGCTCCCCCATCAGCACCAAAATTTTTTAAGATTTCTATACACTCTCGGCACTTTCACGGTCTGATCTTCCTTTTTCACCCATTTTGATGGGCGGGATCCGCTAAAATTGTCTCGCTTCGCTCACTGTCGGCACTCAGGCAGTGCAAGCCCCCTGAAAATTCTTCTCTAATGCCACTTATGAGCAACTTCAGTATGTTTTACATCTGTATGAGGGATGTGATCTAGGGTTTGTTTTAATGTGCAGTTTCACAAAAAAATGTTCAGGTCTAGAAAAATTTGTGCATTTCAAATAAAAAGCATGCGCAGTTCATAAGCTTATTATTCAGTGACCCAAGAGTGTAAGAAGGTAAGTAACATTTAAAATGGTAGCTTTAGGTATGAACTGATAGGAAAAACTCAACCATAAATGGAATTGTTAGAGGCAGTAGCTTTTATCTACCCCTTCTCAACAAAAGCAGGCAGTTCAATCCCATCTGATCGAAAATAACACAGCATCACTGGATTTTATGAGTTTTAAATTTTTCTAAAAACCCTGATATGATTCTTGGTACAATCGAGAATTCAACGCATGCACTAAACAATAATATTCCTGCTGATGCAGCTTACATATTTAGAAATGTTTATTGCTGTTTACAATGATAGTATAAAAGAGACACGAAGAGGTTTTCTTCTCGTGGGCAGTCCCAAAAATTGTATAGCGGAGTTTATCATGGTGTGAGTTTGCAGTGCAAAATTTCTGTGCATTCATTGGTTTAGAGATGCCTGTGGTGGGAAAACAAGCCTTTTAGAGTGCTCAAAACATTGAACACTGTCCTAGAAAATCGTATTAAGTGTTTGCCTGCCTTCTCAGTAATTAGAAAGCTAACTGCAGCACTTTATGAATTTGATTGCATTGTGGAATACCGTATGGTCAGGGAATCAAATAGCATCGATTATTTCTAAACAGCGGACTGTTTGCCGTATAAAGTTACGAAATCGAAGGTCAAAGGCATGCATTGCGACTGTAATATGTGACAGCCTGAAGAGATTTTTGCAGTCATTTAATAAATTATCTTGGATTTCACATCACACATTTAAGCCAGGATAGAACATGGCGGCAATTGATTTTATTAGAACATACAGAAATTAATCAAAATGATCTTTTTCGATTGCTTGGCTACCACGCTGCAATTCATTCAACTTAGTAAAAAGCTCCTTTCAGAACCATTTTCAGATTGCCTCGCTTCCCAACAAACAGCTTAAGTAGCAAATTAAAATTAATTTTGCAAGCTCCATGGTTTCAAGCTGACTTCTAAGAAAGCTTTCGCATGCAAATGCTGCAAGTATTAGAAGATTCAGGAACTTTTTCTTCACTTAAAAGGTGCAGCTGTCTGCAGTACAGAAATGATCTTTTGATTACCTCAGTACAACTTTAAATCAAATTTAAGAGACTATCCTTGAATTACTAAGTGAAGCTTTTCTTAAATCTGTTCTTTAATTCCTGAGATTCCCAAAAGAAACTCTACAGGGATACCTACTTGAAGTATTTATACCTAAGGAATACTGTATAGTGGTCCTGCTGAATCCAAATGGCTTTGATTCACAAATTTCTTAATGGCATTAAAGTGTAGGCTTGTTAAATCAAATTAGCGGAATGCTGTATTTTGGTTGCAATCGACTTCCTATTGCGTTTGGTATCGTTTCTGTTAAGTAGCGTTTTTTAGTGGATTTCTTGATTGTTATCTTAACGAACGAGATTAAATCATTCATAAAGGAAGATAATGCGGATTATCAGTTTTTGAAGCCGCAGGATCATGCCTTCATACCAATACCGTGAACGATTAGTGACATGTCTGATTTTAGCATTTTGAAATACGGACAAATTAGATCCTCCATACATTTTTTCATCCATCCAATTATATAAAATACTTTGGGAAAGAGCTCATTGGTTTCACTTTCTATGATTCATAGGCCAATTAAAAACTTACTTATGCTCTAGGGTTAAGTATGAAATGCGTTATCTTTGCTACACAACAATTTTCACAGTCAGAGGGAAAACCTAAATAACAATGGAAAGTTTAGTCCTAAAATAGAATGCTGTAAATATTTGTCGAATGCCTTTTTCAAAAGGCAGCAAAAAGTTAGCTTTCATTTTGATCAACAAAATATATGCATATAGCTTTTTAAACACACATTATATTTCCCCCTTCCATTTGTACTAATTGGAGTGAGGCCCGTACACGCTCTGTGGTGATTGCCAGATGATTTCTCAAATGACAAGTGCAGGACGATTGCTCAGTATGCGTTTTGCAGACTAGAGACGGGATTATGTGATTTCCTTGTTTACAAATACTGTTCTAGAAGCCAACTGTTCTCTTTTCATTAAAGTAAGTGGTGTCTTTGATACAAATCTTCTCAGAATAAGAAATTTCCCAGAAGCCACGAAAACTCAAGCAGGCCTCTTCAATAGTGAAAAGTGTGCTGAACTATTTAGCAGAACTTTTACATTGAGATTGTTAGCGTCCCGTTTCAGAAAACTTTGAGGCTTAGTAAATTTTACAGACAATTTCCATGCACGTGTTCAGGCTTTATGAAGAATTAATAGTGACAAGAAACTTACTGAATCATTAGAAGGAATCTAAAGGACTTATCCAATATCATTAAGTTTCCTGAGCTACTTTTGAACTCCTAGCCAGGAAAGCATGCAAGCTTAATTGGAAAAACCTATCTAATCTTAAAATCATTTCAAAGATGCATTCAATTTCAGCGACAAATTGCATAGATAATCATGTACAAGCATAAAGTGATTGTGAATACTTCTGACGTAAGAAGAAGAGAATGTTTAATGTCAACGATACGGTGTTTGGTCTTTATGAAATCATTACATTTGCTATTCTCAATTACTTTTGGTATTGCTCATTCATCTCAGTTTATTCTCGATTATTCTAAATTAGCTTCGATCACTCTCAAATTTTCTCCTCCCACCACACCACCCATAGCCACCATGTTAATTCTGCCTCTTTTAGTATGAATATTTGAAGTACGCTAAGACATATACAAGCTTAAATTACCATTCTCCCAGCTTCTTTGTTGTGTCGATCTACAAGAGCGCGCACATCTCTAACTCTGTCATTGCTCATTACCTTTCTTGACATTCCCTTCCCAAAGCTAATCGCTCTATCCAAACAAATATCAGACCAGTCGAAGATGTTTCCATTGTAGTGCAGGTCTCTCTTTTCATGTTTTGCCAGCTTTCTTTGTCGTCTTTTCTTCTTTGGAACACATCTGCAGTTTGTGAATAGCCCCATACTGCAGCCTGTTGCAATGGCATGGGCAACACCAGCAGATTGTATCGCGTAAATGTATGCTGCTTCTCTGTACCCTAAAATGTGAAGTTGCCCTTATTCCATTGCCATAAATCGTAATATTTTTGTAATTTTTGCTATTTCTCATTTATCTTGCTGATCTATTACTCTTGGTTTTATATTATAAAAGTTCCACTATCAATTAATCCAAGTAACAGACGCAAGAGAGAAATGCAAAATGACAAAGAAAAGAAACAAGCGCAAGGTGATTGTAAAACGGACAACAATGTGGTGTAAAAAACGGCTTCATAAGTAATTATGAGATGGAGTTAAAGAAACAATCAAAGGCCAGCAGCAAGATGCAAAGTGCAGTGCAAAAATTTGCATTCTGTTGTGTTGTGTTGCGCTATGTTGCATTGCATTGAAATTATGTTGCATTACATTGCATCATATTTCAATTATGAAATAGTGTTTACAGAGTACTTTGATACAATCTTTTGCAGCATGAACTGGTGCTTGAAAGGCATTGCAATGCAGTTTAATGATGCTGCATAAGCTGTTTCACATAATGCTAGCTTTTCTTGTTTTCTTGTGTTTGTTGTACCGCCTTTCTTAAGCTCAACCATATTCCGAATCACTTTCACATTCCTTTGACTTACAACTTCCTTTATTGCAGTTTTTTGGTAGAAAACATGCAAAATGAGTATCAAAACACAATACTACATTGAATTCGCATATTAATTGATTTGTGTCTGTGTCTGCATATATATATATATATATATATATATATATATATATATATATATATATATATATATATATATATATATATATATATATATATATATATATATATATATATATATATATATATATATATATATATATATATATATATATATATATGTTTATATATATGGAGTAATTCACAAATAAACTAGAATTTGTGTATACGTTTCGAAATACATCTTCTTCAGTACTAACCATACATATATAAGCTACGCGAATGTGGCTCTGATTTAGTGTATATATATATATATATATATATATATATATATATATATATATATATATATATATATACATATACATATTTAGTGTATATATATAGTGTATATATATAGTGTATATATATATATAGTGTATATATATATATATATATATTTGGACATAAAAATTGTATCATGGAGCAATGATGCCTTAACGCAACAATCTTTTCGTTTTCTCAGCTTCTAAAAAGCTCCCCATTACACCAGATCTTCTACTCCTTTCATAAGTTCCTCATTCATTTTCAGCACAATAGAGTTCTTGTCATTCTCAAGCTTTATTGCTGGCCTGTCAAATTACATGCTTTCATGATCACATGATCTATTTTATCGCTGAATCGATCAAAACATTCTTTGTTTTATGATAAGATCTTCAGCATCAGACGGGATTGTGGTACTTTGTAACGGTGACTAATATTTCAAAATAAAGCTTTTACAAGTACCGTCTTGATTTGAAGCTAACACCCTTAACATTGCACTAGGACTCTCAATGATAGATTTAAAATAAAATACCCCTAAATCCGTATTTCTTTGCTAACTAAGTAGCCACTTGGTTTTGGCAGCTTTATATATATAGCAGAAGACAAATGACGACATTTTACAGTAAAGAAAGTTGCTTCAGCTTTCATCAACTCCATTTTCTGAGAACTTTGTTGCACTGGAGAAAAGCAAAGATGGAAGTCTACTTCTCAGAATGCCAGTTGTAGAAGAGCTGGTGTCAATTTAAAAATTGCTGAAAGAGCCTCTTCACGCAGGCATTAAATGGGGTCACAACGAACGATACCTGAAGCTTTCTCCCTTCCCTCCCTTTCTTCTACCCTCCCTCCCTCGGTCCTTCCACCCCTCTTACTGTCTCGCTCTCACTCACTCACTCACTCACTCAATCACTCAATCACTCAATTTCTCACTCTCTCTCAAATGAAAGGAAAATTAATGAATGGAAAGATAACTGCAACTGCAGGTTTTCTAGAAGCTTTGTTAGCCTAATTGTTATATTTTCCTTTACTTTATTACACTTTACTTACTTTTATGTATGCATACTATTTATGGAAAATATTTTACATATACTAGCTACACATTTGTTTATGCTTACTATAAATGACTTAAAAATAATAATAATTATTATTTAATACCATTCTCTCTCTCTCCCTTGCTTTCTTCATCAAGGTAGGGATGAAAGCTTGCATGAAAGCATATGCTTCTATTTTCGTCATAATTGCATAAATTACGCAAAAATACTCTGCATAATCCTCAACAACCCGCAAAGAGAGAGCTATTTCCTTACTATTCTTTTGCACAAGCCGCTGAGTCTGCAAGCCTTAACTATCATATTATATTTCTGAGGCATGGATTCAATAAAGAGAGATTTCGGGACTTTAAGATTGGCAAATAGCCATGTCTGGGTCAGGATATATACGCCCCAACAACCTATTTGTCGGTAGACCTTTGCAATTCGCGTACTTTGTTTAGGCTGAAACAATGTTCATGAATTCACACGACCCGAGATGAAATCGTTGTTTAATGCCATAGTGACATCATACAAGTTCCCTTTCAGGTTCCCCTTTTCGTGCACGAGATTAATTTAAAAGCAAGTAAACATCGTTAGACATTGTTTCAGTTAACAGGCAAATCACGCCAAGCTGTTTATTGCAAAACGTAGGGCCTTTGCCTTAGGCGGGCAAACATCCCAAACCCTGTTCACATGTCCTTTTCTCATAGACGAATGCATCGAATTTTGAATAGAACAAAATGAAGGGGCCAGCCATAGATGTTGATAGATCCAAATGCAACGAACAAATGCGGATGACTTCCTGGAACGAGCAGCTACTATTGCATATGACTTTGTATCCAATTTATTTCCAGCTCGGCATAAATGTATACATGGCTTTTTCTGTAAAAATCCCAGCTCATAGTAAAAGTCTCTTACTTTTTAGTCACATTTTAGTTCTAAGAGTTTCTTAACAGTTTCTTGATTTAACTATTAAATTGTAATGAAAACATAAACAAGACGTGAATATAGCAAACTATTTGTCCTAATACAAACAAAATGAGTCAGTACGAGTTAAATTCAAATGTAATGTCATATTCACATTGTTTTGGTTCAGCTTTACGTTGAATTAGGCAACAATATTTAATGTCCAATTTGTGTAAATTTTCTTAGCTCCTTCCTTATAGTTCTACCAGTTTTTTCAATTTTAGGCTGTCTGTTACTAAGTTGCTTATATACCAACTTCTTGTAAAAAGAAAACTTGTACCATTGTACTAAGGACATTTGTTTTCTTACCTATTGCTTTGAATTGCGAGTAAAGAATTTGAAATGAAATGCTTCTGTTGAATAATGTTAAGAGTTGCAGATTGCTGTATAAGCAGATGGCTATGAAACCCTATGAGCTAGGGGTATTTTGTGCGCCGAATCTTTCCGTGCCGCGCCGTGCCGTGCCGCGCCATCCCGCACGTGCTGTCCCGTACAAAGTGATTTTTAGTTGTTTCGGCAGAGCACGCCATAAAAAACTGTGATCCAATTCATCATTCTATTTCACACAGGACGAAGAGATTGAGACCAGTGTTACTCAGTCTAGTCAAATAGAAAATTAATTTTAAATGGTAGTGCTGTGCACGTCTCTACCTAAAAAATAGCCCCTACATGAATGAAAAAACACGGTATTATGTCAGTGGGATGAGACAGTATACGAATAAGAACTATGTTAGTTATGAAGTCGCGTGAAAAAATGAAAGCTCTTGGAATTTTCCTATGGCAAACATCGAATATCGTTAAGGCTTGACATTTTCTTGTCCTACTCCTTTCCTTAAGTAATGAGTAGCATTGGATACGAAGCTTTGCTTTAGTTGCAATTTCATTACAAGAGTACAAAGGGACAGTTTTGACATCCCCTTTTGATGCTTCATGTAATTTTTTCTTCATGAAACCAGAGCATTCAGCATCTACTAAACTCTACATTCGTGCCCATCGGAACGACGTTTTCATACTCTGATGAGCAACAACAACAACAATATCAATAATCTACTCATACCCCCAGTTGGGGTATGACCATATAAACTAATAACACTTTATAAATGAATTGGGGCTCCACACACCAGCCAGTGGTATAACGGGAGTCCCATTTAAATTACAAAAAGTCAATACGTATATCAAATCAATATAGCAACAGCAACAGATCTGTAAATAACATTATTTACTGGAGGTTGATTTTCCGGTAACTAAACATTTCACGTAAGAACTTTGCAAT
>OLMO02000301.1:1508865-1528134 GCA_900291935.2 Cassiopea xamachana
AAATCTGATGTCGTTGAGCATCATTTGTATTTCAAGAATTAGTTATTTGTTGAAAAAGAGTAAACTATTTATATAAAAGTTAACTGTTTTGGATCAATGCTCTGTGATTTTAGCAAGAACAGTGCATCAAATCTTCAAATCTAGGTAGACCTTAAATAAATATTTTAGAAATTGGCCAGCAATTCCATGTACTTGAGGCACCACTTCAAACTGATTTTTCTCTTCATTCTACAAGGCAGCTGCTACCACTGAGGAACTTCAAGCAGCCCTAACAAAAACAAGACGTTCTAGATGTCTAGCAAGCTCAACAGCAAAATGTAAGAACCACATTTCAATTTTAATCAAATATCTCTTTAGAAGCTTTTACTTCCTTTAACGTAGATAGCCGTTTTGATTGATAAAAATCTTCCTGGGAGCTGCAAATGACGGCCAATGTATTAAAGTCGGTGAGAGAAAGTCCCACTTCTTTGATGAGATTTTTATGGTAGCTAAAATAACCAGTGGTGTCGTAGGTAAAATTCTACAACATTTACGTCTGTGTGTCATGTCTAATATCCTGTACTTCATTTTACAATACAAAGACCCCTGGCGACTGTACCTTAGGCCAAAACATGACAGCTAATACATATTGAATAATGACAGATATATAAATTCACAGACTTATAATTTAGGAAGATAAAAGACTCCATAGTATTATTGATTTGCATATCCCCATAATACCATAAATACTTGTATATAGATTGTAGACAGAGAAACGTGAAACTAATTTGCTGGTAGGAAGAGCCTAGTTCATTAGAATTTCCTTTTTTAGCTAAAGTATCATTTCAATGAGACCAAAGAAGAATGAGTAACCTATAGAGTTATTAGTATCTTCACTTTGTATTACTGTTGCATAAGAGAATTAAATAATCTTTAGTTACCAGCCTAATTTTCTTTCATAAGAGCCTTTCCTGTAGTATCTTCTACTATTTATAGTCCTGAATATGCAATAGAAAAAGCGAATGAAACTAAAAGCAAAGAATTAGATTTTTATTCTCAGTAATGAGCTCGATACTTTTCTCAAGCTTTTGAGAGGCTCACCCAGTTCTCCCCCGCCCCCCCCCCCCGACAAGATACGTCTCGCCAAGGTATAGTGCCAAAAGTAGTGGTCTTGACTCAATATAGTTTGGAACTTCCTACCTTAGCTTTTGCGTTCAAAAAGGCAGTTCATGAGCATTCTGCTAGTTCTCTGATTCAAAATGATGCTTTATAACCTTGAATGACTTTGCATGATCTCATAAGACCTTCTTAAACATAAATCTCAAGTGCATCAGTTCTTCAATTTTTCGAACATTGCCAGTATATTTCTCATTTTTATCTGCCACATTCAGCCTGGACGTGCTTTTCATCAAATAAACATCTACACTAGATCTCATTTTCCCTTAGCTTTCAGACAATATACACGAACATGTTCGTGTATTTCTTCATGTACTTATTCATAATTTATTTAACGTATTTAACATAATTTTATTCAGTTAAATCTTAATTACTAAAAGTGCATAAATATCTTAAAATGCAATAAAGATATATTGATAATCACAAAATTTAATAATCATATTTTTTGACCTTATTATCATTTTATGTTGCAAATATTTTTATTTTGTATGCCACTTTGTATGTATTATAAATTTTAGGCATGAGTTTTTAACGTAGTCTCATGAAAAAAGATCCAAGTATCTAAAGGGCTACCATATCTAAAAATTTTAAAATGAAATGAAACGATAAAGAGTTTCTGAAATGCATATAAAGTAATGAATCAAAAGTTCATTTGATTTGAGATCTTTTCTAATTCAAAATCACTACGAAGAGGTGTAGCAGCAGACAGTAAATGTTTTCTTTATTTCTTACTTCAAAACAGCTTCAAAAAGCAATTTGTAAGTTATGCTATCTCTACGTCTACTAGCTAGAAATCTTCAATTAATAAACTTTGGATAAAAATTTTAACATCAGACTTTGCTGTGAAGACGTTTGGGTGGAGTAGCACACAGTGGTACTGAAGTAAAATTCATGAACATTCTCTTCAGTAGCTAGCTTAACAGTGAAAGCCAAACATTTTAGGATGCACGATTACCCTACTACTATGCTACTTTCTACAAAAAGTAGACGATTGTGTCAAATCATTTCAAAGTATGAGAATACTCAGATTTGGCCAATGTGTCTATGTAGGGAGCTACCAATATTTGTAGCAGGATTTCATGTTGTTGAGATTTACTTTGTAGGTCCTAAATAACAAACAACAACAACGTTTTATTCATGATTTGTGTGAAAACCTTTCTCTTATGTCTTTGTTCCATTATTTGAAAGTTGCTTTCCTACGTCACTATAGAGAACACTATCAATCTCTATGCAAGAAATTTGTCACGAAGTGTTTTTCTTTGGTTGTCAATCCTTCAAAATCGCATTTGAGGTAAAGCCAAGTTACTAAGGGGATTCCACATTCAAATTAGCTTAAATCAAGAGGCTATCTTCAATAAGTGACTTAGGTGTACGAAGGTTTTTATCAGACAGCACTGTCCAGAGGTTTTATCAGCATTCCAGTTGTAATACAATTTTCAGCTTATAGCCATTACATAAAGCTACAAATTCAGTATTTTGAATGTTATCTGGCCTCACAAGATGATAAAAAAACATTTGAATAGTCATCCTTGAGAAAATTTTCTAGCTGAGAAGCAATTAGCTTTTCCTTGAAGGTACTTAAAGACTTGTTTCACGTTTTTGACTTGGTCTCATTGCAAAAGTTTTGATTTATTCTCACTGCTTACACACTTAATGGGTAAAGTTACAAGGGGTATCCCAATCTTTCTGCTGAGGACTAGCTTAGCATCAAATAAAATTGAGCCTTACTTCACTTTCAAGCGATAAATATTGCATTTTTTAATTGCAAATGGTTACGAATATAAGAAGCTGCTTTTTAAGCAATAAACTCTGGCAAAATGAAACAAAAGCATTTGCAATTTTATAGCGTAAATATATGCACACGTTTTTTTACTGGAAAATCATTATTTTGCCTGAGCCTCAATTTTCTTAACTTTTCCCGAAATTGAGCCTGAGATTTTCTTAAATTTTTCTTACCTTTTTCTGAAATAAACTGGCTAGAGTGGTTTACACTTTCATTAATAATATTGTATAAGTGAATTTGAATTCCATCCTTAACATTTTGAATGCAACAACGACGAAATACAAATTTTGGCCTATAAAAACACTTAATTTTGGAAAATGAGCCTCGTGATTTTCTTACGATTTCCTTAAGATTTTGACAAGTTGAGCCTCATTTTCTTATAAACTTTTTTCTTATGAAAAAGAACGTATATATATATATATATATATATATATATATATATATATATATATATATATATATATTTAACGATGACCGGACTACCACGATTGTTATAACTGCCTCCACCGTGCTTCGAATCCGGGACATCAGACTTCTGAGTCTCTTTTCTAGATTTCAGTGGAATAGTCAAGAGACTCTAAAGTCGTTCCGGGTTCAAAGCATGATGGAGGCAGTTATAACAATTGCGGTAGCCCACGCATGGTTAAATATATTCTCCATGTCAGCCTATGCATGTCTCTGTATGTATGCATGCATAGGCTTATTTAGCTATATATTTTTTGTCATAAAGAAACGGTTAACTACTATCCGAATGGAACAGTTCTTTAGGTAGTGACGGAATAACGCTTGTAGTCTGCTTAACATTCTATGTGAAAAAAGAACGCTTCGACCAATTAGTGAAAAATAAGGTATACTTAACAGAGAAAGTAAAGAACATTACACTTAACCATTAAAGCTATCTATTCGAGTAAGAATGAATAACGATAGCTATTTCCTTTAATAAGTACCTAGTAATACTGCCAATCATGACCTTTCTGTGTACTCAAAATTATCAGTTAAAATACAACTATTATTAATGTTGAGTTTATACTTTGCTTTAAAATAAAGAGCACTTCAGCTTTTACAGGTAGATGAAATGTCCTTAAATGGAGCCAATTTTTGCGACAATATTGAATGTTTTCTCATACAATATATATCAAAGACAGTGCTCGCTTCAACTCTAGCTTTCCAAAGTTTCTCTTCGACATAAATAACGTCCCAATGAAGTTCCCGTTCATAGTACTATTTCAGATACTAAATACTTGTTATGGGCAAGGTGTTTTGCCCTATGCCAAGCTAAGAAGCTATAATATCGCCTTGAACGGAATCCTTGAGACAGCTAATGTTTGTCAACTTGAAAGAGATACACTTTTTACGGACCGTTATATGTTTCCTCTTTCAATTCTTCTTCTAATTTGTTTGGTTTTATAAAGAAAATTGCAATTGGTGATATGATATTATATTATTTTGCTAACGATTCATGTTTTTCCTAAAAGGATAAGTGTCTGCAAGAAGATTATAAAACGATCATTAGCAACATAGAATTAGCTGATTGGTTGTCAATGCACTGCAAGCCAACCAAAAGCTGTCGATGTTGTTTTTGTTATGCTTTTTTATATCAATATGTGCCTACAGTTCCCATTGGGATTTAGGCTTAATCACGAGGAAATGTTCCTTATTTATGTGCCTTATTTAGCAAGAAGTTTCTGTTTATGTGTTTCATCCACGCAGTTTTGTATCTAAAAGATAGTGACCACTCAATTTCTTTGCGTAGGCCATTTCTCTAAGCTTTGCTTATGAAACAGTTGCATTCACGTTGAAAGCTCCCCAACCCCTAATTCAATACAGCCATATATGGAATAGGTGGTAGATGTCGTGAAGAAGTACTGAAAAGTGATGCAAATGGATGGTTGCTGGGAGGCTTTCTTATTTAAGTTGTCCAGGTGGCTCTTGCTACAAATCATATTAGTGTGATATGCTTAGCACAACGTATGAGAAATCAAGATTACCGTGGTATCAAGCATGGCTCTTTGTAAAGATATAGTTTGAGTGTGATATCATGGAGCATTCATCTTTAGAGCAAAGTGCTATCAACCAGCAATTTGACTCACCAAGGCCAAATGAAATCTAGAATGGGGCGAAAGACAATGGGAAACGAGCTTTCCTACGCTTCTTGGTTTCTGTTGCAAAGACTTGACCATTCATCAACTTCGTTCGACAGTTGTCGCAACCATTCTATAACATTGTTTTTCCAGCCAATGCCAGAAATTTTTCAAGCAAGATCTTCTCTGGCCTGGCTCTTTTGCTCAACAGTTTGACAGCTCACTAGCCCTTGCATGTTTTCACGTCATCTTACTATCTTGTCAGCATGAAATCTAATTTCTGTAGCTCTAAGGAGTACTGGGTAGCTTTCTAAATTCTGGCCAGAGATGCTTTGTTTTCACTCATAACTCTCTGCTCTTTATTCTAACTAGTCCAAAATAATCAGAACTTTGCAGAACATGTTGAAATTCTTCTCATACCATCTCTCCATATTTCTTGTTGAAGTTCTCTAGTATTTTCTTCCAATCTCTACGTTTTTGCCTTTGCAAGAGAGTGAATGCCTTGAATGTTGCAGCAACACAGCTGTCAGAGTGTTGAGTTCATTCAGCTGCAATCCTTTGATATTGCATTATTTCCCACACGACCTTTATTTCATTTACATCATTTCAAATGGCAAGGGAAGTTGTTGAACTCCTGCATCTCCGATTCTAATTGCACCCTTTGGTAAACTTTCTGATTCAAGCAAGTCCTGCTTCAAGTCGTGTATAGTGTTAAACACTGCCGACAGACAATCTCTTGTTGTTGGTATGATAAATGTGTAGGACAATGTTTGAGTAGTTGATCTCAAATGACTCCAATAAAACCGTACTCCCTCATGTTATCATTTATGTTGATTAATACATTATGGAGAAGTATAAAGAAAAATGGGCTCAACTAAATTTTTATGCATTAATTCTTTTCGTTGTACTCATTTTAAAATTGTAGTAGATCTAGTGTATTTTGCTTTAGATTAAATGAGAGATGTATGGACAGTAAACTTGCAACTGTACTTATTGCTTCATTGCACGATTCATAGTCGTGCCACCTGTAGGTCAAAAAGGCTAATAATGCCTTTCACACTTTAAAAACCCTTCTTAACTTCTGGGTCATTTTCCATTTTGCTTGCTTTTCCTAGAATTTTCACTTCGTTCCAACAATGAAATGAGAGTGAAGTAAAATGGCGTACATCGTTGTATAAAGCTTGTTCTTATCTCGTAATAATTAAAATGATATCAGTATCAATCTAAAATTACTCCAAACACAATTGCTCAAATGTTTATAAACTATAACCAGAACCGATGGGCTGCTTTATTTGAATGAAAACAAAACATAGAACTGAACTGTTTCAAAGATAATTCTAATAACTCTGAAGTATTTCTATTGTCGTCTCAAAACCAATACTCTTCTTTAATAAGTGTTCATGGTTTTATTAAATATTACACTATCAAAAATCTTTTCATCTTTAGATTTCGCCATCTTTACCATTTTCAGCCCGTGCTTGAGAAATTTGCAATTAAGACTGTTTATATTGATGAAAACCAGAGAATTAAATCAAGAAGCCCACAGTCTTTCAATCATTTTGAAATGCCGAACAGCGGATATTTCATACGTTCAACTGCTGTATTTCATTCCAGCATTTTACAGCGTTATTAGACCTGTAAACAGAGCTTGTCAAACAAATTTACTCACTTATAAAGTGTTTTTCTGGGTTGTAAATGAAATCACACAAAAGCCAATTAGAGAATTAATCAAATATATTAATAACAATCTTGTATATATCTGAAATAATAAGGTTTTCATGTGTCTTAATATGCAGCACTGTGCTACGGAAGGTGTAAACGGAACACGTAAAACTTATTTCAGACCGAAAAAATGTAATCACTTACCACCAATATCCCTGAACTAGAGATACAAAGCTGCAAACAGAAAGAAAAAGTAACCACGCTCTAATACACAGCATGTCTCTTTCTTTTTCTAACTAAATAGCCGATGGTAACAATTTAGCTTCTCCTTCTCTCTGGACTCTTTCTTGATGTCTACTAGTAAGTTGACAATGTCTTTCAAGTTCATGTGCTTGGATAATAAGACATTTTTCGAGGGATTTCAATGAGAGGCGACCCGAGCAACGGTGACAAAACAGGCGGCAATCTTGATTGATCGCTCCAATTGTGATTGAACTGCTTCTTGAAATGACGTCTGGAAATAAAATGGCGGCTATTTCACACTTACAGTCAACCGAAAGCCCAGCTTATATCAATTATAAGACACCTCAATCTGCCTTTTGTTCCAGCACCTACTGACACTTTTACAATCGACCGTGATCCTTGGATGACGGTACGGGAAAACGGATTTTGTCAAAGGTTCTTGTTGTTGAACGTATGCTTAATTCAATACAATGTCTTTGGTCATTGGACCGACCGGAAATGCATTATAGATGCACTGGACTCACATACACGAGGCTGGCACTGCACTGGATCGGAACAGATGAGCTCCTTTGCAATTAGCTTAAACACGCCCAGCAAATAGTTAAAGGTTGTCGTGCACATGAACTGACTGGCTTATCCTGTAAACCTGGCAAATTAACATCCTTGTCTGTCGGCAAAGTATAGTCTTACAATTCATGAGAAATCTGAACTTCAAGAAGTATACTTCTAACTGCAGTCGATCTGTGGTATGTGAGGTATAGTCAAGCAGTGTCCATTCTCCCATTGGTCAAAAATTAAGTTATTAAAGCACATGTACTAAGGTGAATATATACTTCAATAACTTCCGCCTATAAACCAAGAAATGAATCAAAAATCCCAATGAAGCTTCAAATAAATTATTGAATAAGAAGCGAAGGATGAGATTTGACTGTCGGACGAGAACAATGAATCGATAAATCTATTTCTTCTTCTCAACATTGAAAAGGAATCTTGTACTTTGTCACATGCATTGGGTAAATATGCTGGCCCAAAGGCTTTTCTCTATTAATAATGGTTTCAAGTGTTGCATAACTATCGACAGGCACAAAAGTATGCAAATGACTAATAATGCTGGCTGCTTTGGTTTCTACTTTCGTAACATCAGTTCTCGCCTAACTACCGCATGCAACTTCATTTTCAAATATTCAGCTATAAAGTTATAGCCTGAAAAGCATGAACTCCGATCTTGTATTCTTGTATATAAATATATATATATATATATATATATATATATATATATATATATATATAAATATATATATATGTATATATATACATGTATAAATATAAATATATATGTATAAATATATATCTAATATATAATATAAAATATATAATATATGTATATATATATGTATTTATAATATATGTATAGATATATATTTATATAGATACAAATATATATATATATATATATATATATATATATATGTATAAATATATATATATATATTTATATATTTCAATGAATAGATAGATAATTGAATATAGTGCACTTGCATTATGCAAAGCTTTTGAAGTTTGTTTTGCTATAAACACACACAAATTGTATAAATTTGAATTCATAAATATTTATTTTTATTCCTAACATAAGTTACTATCTTGAATTATCAATAGACCATCGAATGTAATAAACAATTGCTGTTAAATCAAAATGTCTTTATCTTTACAATTGTAATATAACATTACCCAACACATTTTATCTCTTTTCCCTTCTTCTTCAATATAACATCATTTCGTCTCTGTTATCAGCTGTATTGTGATATGTTATATTGTCTTGCACATTTCTCATAAATTTACCCTGAAGCGCAAAAGTTTGAAATTCCTGTTTGCGAAAATGACGTAGAATGCATGGGAACTGAGCTGTATTTACTTCTCCTCTTATCTCTCATTATTAGCAAATTAAAATGGAATTCTAAGTGGCCATCTGATGGCATGAATTAGTTTCAACAAACACGACGGTCGTTGAATGCAACCATAAGCCTAGGAGAGGGGTTGGCAAAGGAGCTGCAGCCGCCCTCAGTTGGGCAGAGATCCCTTTCATTCGGGCAACTTTTCTGACTGCTTTCCAGGTCTCTTTGATCTTTCAGGCAGAAGGTTTACAGCCCCCCCCCCTTAATTCGAAATCCTCCTACGCCCATGAATGGACCTTTATTTGTTTCTGCGAGAGCTTTAGTCAAAAACTTATTCAAAAGATTTGGACAAAAGGATGCAAAACAATCTAACCAACTCTGATACTTAAATTTGCAGTTCATAACGTTCAAGTCTCTAAGTGAAAACAATCCTGCAAAATGAATATCATTTATTTAAGTAATCTAGAACGACAGTTGCTTTCACACTACACCAAGGACCAATTTCTTGCATTTGCAGTGGCGTAAGCTGATCTGTAAAAATGAAGGAGTTACTTGTACTTGTTAATTAAAAAGCAGTATAATAACTATTAATATATATATTTATATGAAGTGCAAAAAGGGAATTTGATTATATTAAAGAGGGAGATGGAATTTTTGACTCAGGAAATGGGATATGGAAAGTAAATGGAAAGTAGTCCTTGATGTAAAGCATCTTGCATCCACTGTCAATAAGGTTCCACTTGATGCTGTTGCTATATCGTGCTTGCTTTTATGACAAAGCGAATAATCCATGGAACCTAATCGTCTATGCAAAGTATGGCTATATCTTGTTATGTAGAAAGACGCTTATCTGCAGGGAAACAGTTTGAAATTTTGATTATTTAACTGTTTTACGATTAGAGCATTTGGAGATTGGACTCAGAATCTTAGAGGAACGAAAACAGTCATGTAAAACCAGAAGGGATTGCGCATCCGTATGAAAGCAAGCAGCAAGAGCAAACTTTGCGTGAGGAACATTTGCTCGACAATATACTTTTTGAAACATGGATTAAAATAAATTTTCAAAGTCAAACTAAAACACTTTTTAAATGATCTTGTGGGCTCAAGATTCATGATCTTATGAATTAATATATAAAATGGCTACTAGTTATTTTGATAACGATTTCCGGGTGTAGAAGGAAGCAGGAATAATAGTGAGATTTTGGGGGTATCTTTCAGACATACTGTCATAGAATAAATTCCAATTTGCTCATTTGCGAAGTCCATTGATGGTGGATTATGTTTTTATTAGTGAATTGATAGAAAATTTGACTCAGTAGATTTGATAATGATTCATAGAAATGTTTTTTAATCATGTGATGATTCATGAATTAGGCCCATGCACCACGTTAGATGAAAAAAATTGCACAAAAGCTTTAGATAAGAATATGGAACAAACAGAACTGTTCACTTAAGCCAGATAAATCCATAGTCTCATCGTAAAGGAACTAATGACGTCAAACCTCCTGACAGTTGGTTGTCTCAGTGTTTTGCTTTCGAATGTTCGTATTTGACGCTCTTTCCTACACAATTGTGGAGGAGGCTCTCTTTCAAGAAAACTTGGCTAATGGGGGCAAAACATTATGTGAGGGCAATACTTTTACAGGCAGCAAATAGGAATACTGAACAGAATCTATGTACAGTTAACTGACTGAATTGACTGTGTACTAATACACATAACAGTTTGAGAAAAGAATTCTAGAAAATCAAATGAGTAAAAATTCAGTATCTTCATCAAAAGTTTCTTTAGTTTTCCTTTCTGATAAATTTCAGAGAATGGCTCTCTGTTATGTCTTTGTTTCTTGTCTAAAAAGTCTGTCACTGCAGGCCATGGGTCTTAGAAAAGATGTCTCCTCTTCATTTTATGGAACCTCGAGACTAGCAAGCGAGCACACATCTAGTTTCTTAATAGTACCGCTTTCCATTTCGACTTTCCTTTTGGGGATTGGGGGGCGTTATGGAACTATCTCACCAAGCTTGAGGAAAAAAGATCACGGAAACAGTATGATCAATGGAGTGCTAAATCTCTTGCAATGTGACCAACTTCCCCCTAAAAAGTACATCATTATTTGAAAGTACAGCCTTTCAGAGAGTTCGCAGTAAGCTGCAATGGGCATTTTCTTATTGAAGAATGCATGGCTTTTCAAGAAACAGAACATTTTCTCATTCACATTGAATATAATTCACTTGTGTGGATCAATCAGTTCACTTCAATTAGAACCAATGCAGTGCTGTCACACCTAGTAGATTTTAAACTCTTGATTACTTTTACTTTGATCGTCTCTATGAATGCTAGCTTTTTGTTAAGCATGAAATTGCCAGAATTGATAATTGATTATCAAGGCAGATATATGCGTACTGACACTGACTTGGCCATTTTTGTTCAACTGCCAAGAAAGCTCGACATTAGTTGAATATCAAGATGGTGTAATTTCTCACCTAGTTGGGTAGTTAGGGACTGCTCATTAATCAGAGAGGGTTGGGTACCGAAGATATATCATTTCTTGTCTAAAAATCGTCCTTGTTATTGCATTGCATTGTATTTGCACAACCTTATTCCTTCAGAAAGTTTCTAACACCCCAACTACTTTCTCGACCCCTTTGTGGATAATGAATAGTCCCCAAATGTATTTGGAATTTTGACAGATGTCACTTGAGTTTTCCTTGCATTGTTGCATTCATATTCGATGCATTATTGCGTCACAAGAGGAAAGACCTCCCAACTGATGCTTATTCTGGTCATCACTTTGATCCATGCTATCGACCGTTGTTTACAAACGTTGGCATAGAAATTCGCGCAACTTTGCTTAAGTAGGGGTTATGAGACTTTGATTCAATGCCAGAGTAAATAGTCTGAGAAGTAAAAAATTTCAATTGAGCTTCAATAAAGAATAAAAACAGAGATTTATATCAAGGAAATTATTTCAGCAAACATGCATATTGTAGGTAGCCATCGTAATTGTGTTTCTGTTTTACAAATTCATAATGGTAAAGCATACAAGGATTTCTGGCTGGATAATCTTGTGGCTAACGATCCGAATTTCATTTGCGCGGGAGGGGGTCAGGTCTGGGCGTTTTGCCATTTTGTATTTGTCATAGTACCTCTAACAAATTGGAAATTATTTGATTCAAAGCAATGGGTTGAGTGCTGTATAAGTCTTATTGTTTGATTTGATTGATTGATTAATTGGTTGATTGATCGATCGATAAATTCATTTACTAGTTGATTGATTATGCTTCAGTTTTGGTACAGGACTTACTGGTTCATTGTTAACTAAATGATTGAAATGGTTAGCTGATTTTAAATGATTCAATGATTGATTGATCGATCGATTGATTGATAAATTGAAATCATTCATTCATTTGTTCATTCATTCATCCGTTGATTAGCAATGATTTCCACATTGAATGGGTGGCTGTGTGATTGACTACGACTGATTGCTGGATGGGAAATCATACTTGCTGACTGATTACATGGTTGATTGATTGATTTTAAGAACGGATCAAAATGATTATCTTTTGTTTAAGTGTAGACTCTGCCTAGGCATGTTCTATGAAACACCCCTAAATCAAACCGTTCAAATCATGATTTGCAGTATTCAAAACTGAAGCTGATCACTTGCTTCTTGTAAAACAATATTTGACTTTTCTGTTTCATTGTTTGCTTGTATGTAGGCATGTTTCGCAACACGTCACACGATTTTAATATTTGCCGAAAATGACTTTAAGGAAGCATCGCCATGACGATGTATGCCACAAGAAAAATCTTTTGGCCGTCCTCTTTCAGTCGTCCCGATCAACATAATTTTCAAGCTTCCTCCGGAAAGACTGAACAAAATTTTTGTAGCCACTCTGAATGAGCAAAGAGAAATAAGACCATTATTTACGGAGGGTATTTGATGTACTATTTGAAGTGTCTGCTTTACGTTCAAGAAAAGCCAGTGCTCCTCCGTTTACTAGTTCATAGGGAGAATGGCATTGCAGTCAAAATATCATTCTGTGTAGCTAGCCTCGCAATGAACTACATCCTATTCATTCATATTAATTACTTTGCGAATTCTAGAAAACTAGTAAGGTAACTTTTTCTGCATTTGTTTATTTTACAGCTTGAGATGCTCCACGATAAACTGAACTCCAATTACCTATAGCTATACCCAAACTTTATATTTAAAAGATGTTTTAGCTTTTTACCATCTATTTTTATTTGCTTTTCGTCAGACAGGACACACATTGATAACAGCTCTTACGTTGAAGTGTTTTAATCCTGTATAAAGATTTGAATTATTATTATTATTCGTCATAAATGCAATGTCAGGACTATCATTTCTATTTCAAGTTTTTTCTAGGGTACTCCTATAAATGAAATTGTATACCTTAGGCTGTTTAATTTTTGCACTATGCTACTTTAGCGATTTTAGCGAAAGGGTACATTGTTACTAAATTACAATTGTGCTAAAATTAATTTTTGCTAATAATTTGTTATCACTCAATTCTATAAGCTAGGTTGGGTAGGATGATTTTTTGGGCAACGAATAATTCCCCTTCGGTACACACCGAGGGGTGATTTCTAAAAATTTTAAGAAGGGGGACTCTAAGTGCAATGTCAGAAAATGGTTGTGGCCCGTTTGTAGCCACGACCATATTTTTGAAAATGGAGACATGATAATTTAGTCTAACTGTGATAAAATATAGTCAACATCTACAAAGATCTCAATAGACATATAGTAGTGATGCAAAAATTTGGGAGGCTCAGCCCCCCAAAATGAACAACAATTTTAACAATGAGGGCTCCGTCCCCCTGAGCCCCTCTAGAAATCACCCCTGTACACACCCTTCTGTAAATAATGAGCAGTTCCTTAGAATATTAATACTCAAAATTCACTGAAAATTAAGAATAATTTAAGAATACTACAAGCCTCAAGGTTCATCAAGGCTTAGGATCATTATGCATTGGAAATAGCATTATACTGCTTTTAGGTTAAAGTTTACATTATCGACACAAGGCTTATTGTTCTGTTACGCTTTTGTTTTATTTTATGATGAACTAAGACATTAAAAAAGATTTGAAAATATTTCTTTGATTTTCATGCAAGCTACACGATTAGCTTAACAATAATCTTAGGCCGAAAAAATACAAAAATTTAAGTAAATTGAGGCGCAACAAAAAGTTAGGTATTATCATAAAAAGGGAGCGCATTGCCTCATTTTTCTTTGCTACTTGTATTCTGTAGTTTTCTAGGATTTTATGCTTATATATAAGATTAGGATTTTTCCATCTAGGATGCTACCATTCATAGTGTATCTGTTTACTTGCAAATCTTCTATTTTCTAAGTTATTACTTCTATAGAATTTAGAAGCACAGGACCAATATTTGACAACAGCATATTGGTGTTAAAGTGGTCATCTTGTGGTGTTTTTAAAATTTATATTATTAATTTTCTAACCAGCACATTAAATGCGAATGTTTCATTCATGCACACATTTCTCTTGAGAATCTAGATAAATTTCAAAATTTTAATAAAGCTCTTCAATAGAAGAGCCACGACGAAAAATATAACTGAGAGTTCTTTTCTTTCTATTTAATGCGAAATTTCCAGAGTTCAAGATGACACACCAATTTTGAGATGAAATACCAATTTTAAAGACGTAGCCATTGAATTTAAGACATAACCGTTGATTTATCGACTTAAGACATAACCGTTGAAGACATAACCAAAAGACTTAACTTAGAAGCTACCGGACGTTTCGAGACAAAATGTTTCATCATCTGCTGTTAATAGATAAGCAAAAGGGGTTTATATAGAGAATTAGAAATGGGAAAAACAAGTGGGAAACCAAGGGAAAATATAAGGAAATCACGAGGAGATAATCTAAGGGGAGAATTAATACCAAGTAAAGGCTTAAATATGGAATTGTATATCAACCGAGGAGATAACTATTATCATGCCTAAATAAGAGAAAATATACTATCCAAACAAGGGAACTATGGTAAACATGCTAAAACTACACAGCTAAGGAATACGTGACTACGAAGTATATATATATATACCCTTATTGCCCTTCTAATTCTCTATATAAATCCCTACTGCCTTTCTATTAACAGCTGATGATGAGACATGTCTCGAAACGTCCGGTAGTTTCTAGGTTAAGTTTTTTGGTTATGTCTTCAACGGTTATGTCTTAAGTCGATAAATCAACGGTTGTCTTAAATTCAATGGTTATATCATCTTAAAATTGATATTTCATCTTGAACTCTGGAAGTGTCGCATTAAATAGAAAGAAAAGATTTCAGTATGTTTTTCATCGTGGCTCTTCTATTGAAGTTTGTAATCCAGCTGCGTTTTCCAAGAAGCGTTTTAAAGCTCTATAGCTACAATGAATTTTAATTTGAAAATTGACTAACACGCAACACTCCCTTATATTGTAAATGTACATAAGTTTAATGCAGGGTTGGACTGTGACATATGAAGATTGGTATTAGTCAAAAGATTGGTCCTCTTAAGATTAATTTGTTTGCAGGGTGTATTGATGCTTTAAGTGCTGGGAGTCTCAAAAATTTCTGCCCAAATTTTCCCGCACTCCTTGAAATTTCCAGACATTTAAAGAATAAGTCCTTCTGTTCAGAGTTAAAAATTGCTTAAAACCACCCACGGACTAGCAGTTTCTAACATATTTAGATTATTTAGATTGTCAGATACCTTTTTTAGCGACATTAAAATGATCCAGCAAACAGCTCGCATGAAATTTACGCTGATCATGTTAACGTGATTTGGCTTAAAAGCAACGTTTCGTGAAATTAACATGAACATTAACTGTATCGTACTAAGTGTACCTTAAGGATCTTTTTTTGTATCAGAAAGAGAACAGATTCAAAGTGAACCAACTAGAAGCAGTAGTTTACCTTGATTACGTAGAAGACTCAAAGGATATCTTGCAAGAGTTGGGTATGAATTATGAAAGTGATGTAGATGAAGAACATTGAATTGCACAGTATTAATGACTTTGGTTGTCAATAATTTCAATACTTGTATGATGATGATACTTTTCAGTTTTGTTTCTGTTTCTTCGCCACCTCTAAATTAAAGCCAAGTCTTCGGCAATTTCTTTACGTGAAGTGCTAACACTAATTTTTTACATTATGAACATGGTACAAAAATTAACGAGAAATAATCTAACGTTGATAAAGATAGAATCGGCTGATCAATGCATCACTTTTATTTTGAGTAATCAGGTACATCTCTGACTCAATATTTTGCTCACTGATTGAAACTATTGGTGTGGGTGTCACATCTTCCATTTTACACTTATTTATTAAGAATAAAGTTTATAAAAATATTTAGGCTCAGAATCGCTAATGCAAAGCTCAAGTTTCATAAAGTCTTAGAATTGAGTTGAATTGTTTTTGTGCATTGAGTTAGAATACTGCTTGTAGATTACTTTTTCTTTTCTTTTCTTTTCTTTTTCTAGAAGCCAAGGTGGGACCAGGGGGCAAGGCACCCCAGAAGTTTCAAAACGCGGCTTTGTGCACTTCTGAAAAGATTCATAGCGAGCATTAATTGTTTATTTTTCTCTTTTTTTGCATTTTTATCTTTCTAAGATACTAAAACTTTATGGAATGGCGTATAAGTCTTCAGACTCTAATCAAAACAGGTTAGGGGATCGCTTTTCTTTCTTTACATAGGGATAATTGATAGCATAACCTAATTCTTATTTGAAAGCGAATCATTTTCCGACGTTTCAGAGAGTATGAACTTAAACAATTTTTGGAGCAAGCCCCGGACCTCCGCTGTTTCTATAGGGGGAATTCTATGGGGAAAGCTCAAAAGCAGTTTTTCCATTGCACTTTTTCACAAGACTGCACTTTGTCTATTACTGGACATCTTCGGCTCTATCCCTTCTATCTATATTTCTCCTCTGTATTAGGCAAGTTTTTCCGTTTCTTAGCTTCTGTGCATTCTTTGTCAATTATCATAACTGCGTTCACAGAGGCTTTCGATTTCCCTCCTGTATTGATTCATGCTAACTACTTTCGCCTCAACTTTGCTATGCTCGGAATAACTATGTTCAAAGATGTGCTTCGACAAACATATTTGTGGGACGTGTTCAAAAACCTTTACCAAAAATTTGGCGAAGGTTATTTAAAGAAGGGTTAAGGAAGTACTGTGACCTACAAGATGCTAAGTCCCCTTCACCATGATCGATGTTCTTGCAGCTTCGTAAACAACGGCGTGCCACACCCTCCCACCACTCCCATCCAGCTGGTATTGGGGGTGCCACCCCCTCCAGTGCATCCCCTACAAAGTTGCACTGGTTACGGCCTGCTTTTGCACTATCGATGCAATATTTATTATTCTGTTCCACTTCTGTTGTGTTTTGTGATGACGTAAGCCATCAACAAAAATTTGAATATACTCCTTTTGACGTCAAGGTTTAGTTACACCTTTGATATTTAAGAATGATTCATGAATAATCTAAAGCTCGAAACAAAGAAACAGGAATATTAAGAGTTAGCAAGAAATTAGGGGTATTCCAAAAAAAAGTGTGTTCTACCCCTCTGGACGTAGGAGGCCTTACAAGAGCAGAGAGCCTATTAAGAAAGGGTTCTTTTGATAAAGTCTTAGAAAATGGGTGGCACGTACCCGTATCTTCTCTGACTGTTACATCTATATTTTGGTCATGAATCAAATCCAAAAGAAATTGAAAATTAAAAGTACGAACTTTATTACTTTTCTTGTATTTAGTAACACAAGTTCTGTAAACTTTTGGCATTCTGTGTAGATTTCTTATGACGTGTACCTTGTAAAATAAACTCTTATCTCAAGCCAATGTTCTCTTTTTGTACAAAGATTTCTAATCCAGGAGCAACATTCTTTTGGTTTATAGAAAGAGTACTCGATGAGCCCACATAACATATGGAAATAGCACATTGACAAACTACACACCATGCTCGCGGTGCTTTGTAGGATACAATGTTCCACCTGTAATATGTTGTGCTTAGCTTTTGGGTTCATCAAACAAAAATTGATTTTCAGCTCCAAGATGATTACAGGCGATAGTAAAGCAGATAGGAAGCCGAAGTTAGATAACGATGAAGGTTTCAAAAGCTCTCAAAGTGTACATGACGTTTGTGCTTGTTGACTCTTATACCCACCTTTAGAGATATCTCAGCTGGTACCTGAATCTGAAATAGAAGAGTATGGAGCTGAGTCTTGCCAAGCTGTCATGGTTGGTTTTGTCCTTGTTAGTAAACGTTGCAAGTGGGACAATGGTTTTGTAGCTCTCTGGTTTTCCAGAGGAACAGTGACTACTGTGCTTACTATTGTTACTATTGAGTGAGGGGACTGGGGATGAGTGGTAAGCTGTTAATGGGCGTAGAACTGGGGTCAGGGATGGAGCCCTTATAATTTTATAAATACGTCCTTACATTGCAAGAAAACTCCCTTTTTCGAGTATCAAAATACATACTATGTTAGATAGGCTAGGCTATCCACTGCATGATATTATACACCAATAAAAAGTGGGGGGCTCCAGCCCTCAGCCCCCCTTCAGCTCCGGCGTGCCTGATGAATAGGCCAAATCAGCTGAAAAGCGGCCAAATAGGCATATGACGTCACTATGCAAATACACGTTTTCTGTATCTGTGCAAAGAGGAATTAAAGCATACAAGTTTTTCATTTATAGGAAGGCAGTTTATGAAAAAGTATTGCTCTTCTGCAAGCAAAGTTAAGAAAGTGTAATAAAAATTAAAATCCAATTTCTTTCTATAAACTCCAGTAGCTTATACAGTGATGTGTCGAGATACCTTATGTTGGGGGGGGGCGTTTCGACCAATTGACCAACTATTGTTACTAAAAAAAGAGGTCACAGAAAATAATGTGGCCAACTCTGTGCAGCATGGCTGACTTTTGACTAATGTTCTTCCAAACTTGAAAATATTGCCCCCACGCCCCCTATCGGCACATCCCTGAGCTTATATTATACCATTGATTATTAGTCATTGATGTTGTAATTTTTGTGTGTAAGCGCAGACTATGCAACTTTCTTTGAATGTAAAGACTCCTAGCACCAGAGCTCGACAAAATTTGCTAGGAAACCCTAGAAGTGATCAATGTGTCGCAAACTTTGAGCACATATTTTTCTATATAAAAAAAGTTTATAAGAAAATGAGGCTCAAATGGTCAAAATCTTCAGAAAATCATGAGGCTCAATTTCCAAAATTTAGTGTTTTTATTTGCCAAAAATCGATATTTCGTCGTTATTGCATTCAAAGTGTTAAAGATGGAATTCATATTCGAGTATACACGATAAATAAAGAAAGTGTGGCCTATTTCAGCAAGTTTATTTCAGTAAAAGTTGATAAAAATTTAAGAAAATTTCAGGCTCAATTTGGAGAAAATTTAAGAAAATTGAGGC
>OLMO02000301.1:1529742-1545077 GCA_900291935.2 Cassiopea xamachana
TCCAATTTTATATAATTCATGCTTCATTCAAGTAAGTTATCCTTGTTTTTATCATCTGGAATCGTTAAACGGTTGTTTATCCTGTCACGCGTCCCAATTTCTATGCAAGTAATTACTGTATTGCAATTATACAGCTACGTCCATACAATGTCAAATTGACAGACAACAAAATATTCTTAACTACTCATAATTTCCTTTTGCGCAGTCTGTACAGATATTAATCAAGGTCGGTGTGATGGCCCAGTGGTACTCACTGCCTTCTCGTCTGGCGCTCGAAAAAATGAGAAAAGAGTGGGGAAGTTAAGCACGCGGAAACACCAGTGGACCAGCCTTCACTGCATGCGTAGACGCGTGGCCTAGGGCCACGGAAACGGACAAAGGTGCCGCCCTATGCTCCATTGGCGGGGGAAGGACTTTAACTTTGACTTTTGAAATCCTTTGTAGCCATTCATTCAACTTTGCCAGCGAAGTACGAGGAAAAAGGCAACAATCAAGCTAAAAATATTTCCATGCACTCTAAAGAGAACCTGCATGTCAGGGGATCTTCCAATATACAAGTTAGAGGGAAGGTTCCCATACAGGCAATCAAACTTCTCCATTAGTTGGCCATAATTCCCCAACAGCGAGCGCCATTATGCTTGAGATGCCTAGGAGTACCTCAGGCAGGGGGGCAAGGCTTCCTCTCAGGGTACATCTACAGTATGTATCTATGTGCAATATATGCATGGTCCGCAAAAGGGATAGATTATGGCCTTCAAATATATTACATACTGATAAGCATGTAAAAACCTACTTATCTGCCAAATGAGAACAAAAAGTGAACATGTGTGTAATCTGCACATATCCGCCCCACTGAAACTCTCTTCTAGAAGGGCAATATTCAGTATATTGGTATTATAGTTATAACATGTTAAGTTGGACCAAACTGTCTACAAAGGTGGAAAATGCCTCTTTACAAGATAGAAACAGGGATGTGGCGAGATGGGGACGTGGGGGCATTGTGCCCCCAATGTTTCAAATTTGCAAGAAAGTTAGTCAAAAGTCAGTCATGCTGCAAGAGAGTTCACTACAGTATTTTCTGTGACCTTTTTTATAGCAACAATAGTTGGTCAATTGGCCAAAACGCCCCCTTCCCCAACAGGTATCTCGGGATATCTCTGGATAGAAGAGTTGGAAAGAGTTCAGTATTAAGGGAGGGTAATTCTTGCCCCCTGCCTCTATGGAAGAGAAAAAGGGGACAGCTGTCCATCCTGTCCCCCAGCGTAGGCGTCCTTACCTTTTGCTGAAACATATTGCAAATACCAACTTGAGTTGTCTCTTCCGCTTAATTTTCTCTTATGGAAGTTTGACCGTACCTGAAAGTTTGAAGCACATTTCTGTTTAAGGGTGTTGCAGCCAGGCGCGCAGTTGAGAGGTAATGCGGCATCGCACCGTTCTGCTGAAGCAAATATGGATGACTTGCTTATAATTTTGTGGCAAAAGTAAAGTTGTGAAAAGCTATATCTATTAAAAATTTCTGCGTTATACTTCCTAAAACTTAAGACTACATCATTAGTGAAATTTCTTGCCACACATCTCATTGCGATGCCCCTGTCAATCAATTCGTTACGTGTGAAAAGTCCTAAAAAGATCTTCTACAACATGTAGAAGGCTATAAAGTTAAAGGAACTTGTGCTACAACAGCTAAAACCCCTTAATATCATATACACACTTTTTCTACAAGAAACTTTTTTGGCCCCAGTACTGAAACTTTCCGACTATTTTCACAATTCTAGAAGGCATATCGAACTTTCCTAAAGACTGTTTTAGCAAGAGGTCTTGAGTTCCAATGCTTTGTGCATGCAAATTAATGAAAGTGAAAAAGCTCCAGAAACTCTATTAAGTACTAAGCTGTTGGAGAACAGGCAGCATAACACAAATTACATTTTATGCACATATAATTCAAATTTTAACTACATATACACATGAGCAGCCGTGGCCTAGCGGTAATGCAATCGACTAAGACCAATATGGTCCTGGGCTCGAGGCCCACCGCATGCCATTGGTGACGTCAGGAAGGGTATCCGTCCTAAATGCTCGCGTCAGAACTAATGTCATTTCAGAGGCACCCTCCAAGCCCCAAGGATTTGGGGGAAACAGAGGTAAAATCGAGAAAACTACATATACACATATATCCCTTCTTAGATCTCAAAAGCCCAGTACTGAACTTTCTGAACCTCTTGAGCAGACGAGCATTTAATTCTTATGAAACATTTTTCTTATAAATAAATACGTGTATTTTAGTATCTTAAGCACTTTTCTCTAAAGATTCCATATATAGCGATGTTTTATAAGAAAACGGTTCAAAAGAAAGTAGTACTCAGCTGCTCAAAAGTTAAGAAGCTTCAGTACTGGATTTTTGAAACCTAAGACAGTTTATAAGTGTACATGTATAGTGTAAAGATTTATCTGGTACAAAATGCTTTACATGTTTTGTTGGCTGACCTCTAAGAGTTCAACTTCTGTAACAGTTTTTACTAAGATTTATCATCATTTCAGGTGTACATAGAATTTTTTCGCTTTTCAGTGATATACATGAATAATGCACTGAAGTCAAAAAGTTTTGCTAAGAAAGTTTCAAGAAAGTTTAGATACTGGAATTGTGAAAAAGTTAAGGAAGTTTTAGTGCAGGGTCGAAGAACAACTTTCTCATTTAATAAAAAACGTGTGTTTTAGTTGAAGTCAACACACAATTATCAATTAGTGCAAAATAAATAGAAGAGTTTGGAAGAAGAACAATGGCGGTTCTACAGGGAGCCAGGGGGGACAGCGGCTCCCCGGAAATTTTCTTGGCCCTTTCGTTGGCCTCACTCTGCTCTAGACAGGTATAGAATTTTGAACTTTGAATATATTGTTTACTGCAAATACTTGCGAATTAGGAAGATGTACAAGGAATGAACATGATGCTTCTAGACTGTGACTGTACTTTAACTTATAAAAAACGCCTCTCTAGCTTTCTTTTTCTTTTGGCTTTGCATGTAAGCAACAACATATAGTAAATTTCTAAATGTTAATGGAGATCTTACATTTTTATTTTCTGTTATGTTTCTTTTCTTGTACTCTTATTTCTCTATCATTTTGTCTGCGCTACTTCATTTTTGGTCTTTCATTTACATAGCATATTCGTGTTTAAAGGACCAATCTCTGTGCTCAAAAAGGGCGTTTTCTTAGGGTAAAAAGTGTGTGATCGAAAACATTTGTGGGGGCTTCGCCCCCAGGCAACCTTTCTTCTACCTTACGTTCAGGGGCCATGGCCCCCGAGATTTGTCCGGCTAGAACCGCCCCTGAAGAATAAAGGAAATGGTTGATATGACTTTAAAGGCATCTGACCTACCCTAATTCCAAAGGATATGCCTCATTTCCCACAACGTCATTCAAATAACGCACTATTGTAATATTTTGAATTGTTTGCTTCCTGCATAATAATGTTCGTTGGCCTCTCATGGCCTCACTTCGATGTTTGCTCTAATCTAAAACTCATCACTAACATCGACATACATTTATTGAGTTTGTGGGGCTCAAGACCTTCGAGCTAACCCTGTAGCGTCGTGTGAACTCTTTTTCATGGGGGATGTAAGACAATTGTTTACCTACAGAAACTGGCAATACTACGAAGTTACGGACAGGGGTGTTA
Source organism: Cassiopea xamachana (assembly GCA_900291935.2). NCBI lineage: Eukaryota > Metazoa > Cnidaria > Scyphozoa > Rhizostomeae > Cassiopeidae > Cassiopea > Cassiopea xamachana. The sequence continues at coordinate 1,533,416 of OLMO02000301.1, forward strand.
CTTTACTCACAGAAGCGATTTCATGGCAAGAAGTCCTTATTTTCTTGGGATGCATTGATGCTAGAAAGAGGATTTTAAACACTATTTTGACTACATCATAGCAAAACATGCAGTTATGTGCTGACGCAAGTCATTGAATCTGAATTTGCGGAAAAGATCACCGATGATTGAGGTGTGACACCCCATACCACCAGCTAGCTACTTCTCTGACCAGACCATTTAGCAACTAGTCAGTGGCTCAGAATGAATTGTTCCTGAAGAGCTTGCTGGGAAACTATCTTCAAGGTAGCAACCTTGATTTAGCTAGGCACGATTTTGTATTAGTAAAAAATCATGAAAAGGTAAGAAATTTGTTTATGACAAGCAAGATGGTCATTTATGCTGGAAAATTAGCCAAACTGTAATTTAGCATTTCCATATTGCTTTGTGTCTGTCCAAATGGATGCTTAGACACGGAAATGAATAAATTTAGCCTCAAATTTTTTAGCAATATGGTAAATTGCACTACATATACCTCTAAGTTTGAAATAGACTAGAAAAGTTGATTTGGGGTATGTTGTTTGGAGGCACAGATTGCTTATGACTAACCACTATTGAATGCCAATGATTGACAGTTCTTCGCGGGGGGTGAGACGCGCCTGAGATGCCCAAAACAAAGCAATTCATCATTCTCAAGGAACGTCGCCATATTGGAATTTTCGCAAGCTACTGCCTAGCTTCTTTGGCAGTTTTTGCATCGCTGATATGATCACAAGCCTTTGAATATATTCTGGTGATACTCTCCAATATTTCAGCTGTTTTTCATAGGTAAGTTCGTCTGTTTTGGGGAAAGAATGTATCAAGCCTGGTACTAAATAGCAGCGAGGCACGCGGGTTCGTTATTTTCCATCTTAGGCCATGATTAGGCATGGCGAAAGTTTATTAATATTGGATGTTTCTCTGATCTCAGTGGAATGATCTTGGATGCAAGAGATTATATATTAGTGAAATGATTTTACAGTGCGTGTGTCTAGCTTAAATGAATTTCAGATTGTAGTGTTGAGTTTATTTTCTACGTGAAACGGGCGTCTTCAAATTCGTAACTGGTCTTTGCATATGAAAAGCGTAATCTAGGGTCAGAAAGGTAAGAAATTAGTCAATATACATTTGGCTTTTAGGGAAATTTGTGATTTATCATTCGTTGTGATTTTCGGATGGGAATGATTTCATGGAAGTGTTTAGTCGGCATTTTGGTTAGAAATTGTTTCCTGTCGTCGCTAAATCGTTAAAGATTATCGACGGCTTGTTTTTGGTAGCCGATTTCAAATTGGCAAAGCTAAATCGACAAACACCGGCAATTATCCTCGTAACCATTTCGTCTAGGTCATAATATCCACTCAGTTTAAAAGATGCTTGACCGTCTCAAGAGGATGTTTAACCTTTACGTGCAATCTTCATCCCGAAGCAGCAATGAAAATTGAGCTATAGATCAAACGGGTGGGTGTACAGTAGTCCCATGAAATCCCCTAGCCCTCTATAGCCCTAGATTACATCGCAACATCACACGGTTTGTCAGTGAGAACGAAAGTTGTATGTCACCATCTGATTATCTAAGTAGCCATTTCAACAAAGTGTGTAGGACTTATTGTTCTGTGTTATCAAATAGATGTGGACATTATTGCCCGTTTTTAGCAAACGTTTTAAGATGCTTTTGAAGTCAAAGTAATTAAAAGGAGACAATTTGCTTGACAAAGGCCAATGACTCCATAAAGCTGTTTCTCATTACCCTAGCATAATAAGAATTGTTTGGGATGAGTAATGTGTAGAGGTGATTGCTGTATCTATTGTTGGAAATTTGTTTGTGGCCACTTCATCAGAAGTTATTACATTCTGCTGTCAGTTGTTATCAAAAAGGATTAGTTTCGGTTATTGCCTTTATGGTTATAGACTGGGCAGTTGATTTGTTGACGTCATGGCATTGTGCCAAAAGGTTAAATTAGATTTTTGTTGGTAAGATTCTTAATATGTAGTCTGTTGGCCATTGGATGGTTAAGAAAAGTAGCATAGGGAGAACCGTTTCTCTGTTTTGCAAGACATGTAACTGTAGTAGCTAGGGACAATGAGGTTCTTTTTATCACTTGTCTGACCACTACATGCAACATATCTGAAAGGTAATAAAGCAGTAGGAGTAAAATATATTTGAGATGGACAATTAGAGGCAAAAAGGCATGACATGTGACCATTAGCTGCAAAATTTTGATGTTCATAATATAAGTCTATTTCTAGTGGCATAGCAGAAGCCTTTGGGGCCTTTAGGAAATCAGAAAAGATTGAGGCCCCATTGTATTCTCTTTCTAAGCAATTCAAAAGCCTTATCTCCTGAAAACCCCCTAGGGGGCCCTTTTCAGAACCTCGAAAGCTTGTGGGCTCTTTTGGACCTATCCCAACCTATGTTGATTAAACCACTGTAAATTTCAAATTTGACTTTTTGATACGCCTCCACTGTTAGTGTGATTCAATATATTTATTGCCTTCTTTTCAATAAGAACTTGCCTACAATTTTTTTTAAATTCATGCTTAAGTTCAACAATTAATAGTCTTAATATTATAGTTCAGGTTGGGAGGTTGGGTAGTCAAGCACAAGATAAACACAACATTTTCTTCATAAGATTTATTTGTTTCCACCCTTTTGGATTATTCATTTAACCAGTAATAGTTTTATAATGGAGTTTGAGCTGGGAATTAGTGGGATTGTAGAAAAGAAGAGTTTGCAATTGGTTAATGTGAATCTCAAATGCCTACTTATGTACCTTGGTTTATCTTTTACACATCAGGGCATATACTATTTATACAAAGGGTGATATCTCAGACATTTTTGAATTATCTTGATTTTTTATGAAGTAATTTTTGGTGTTTTATTTGCACCAGCCTTATCTGAATGAAAGCTGTTTAATAATTAACAAGTTGAAAATTCATTAGAGTAAGCCATTCACCATCTCTATTGTGATTCCTTTGTGTCTATTGTATTACAAAGATTGGTTCTTCCATCATAAATAAAAAATGCAAACATTCTCATAACATCTTTCCATTTGTGAGGTTTGATAAGTTTTATGATATTGTTTATATTTTTAGCTGAGGACATATTTATCAGTTAGTGATTAATCTAATCATTCACCATGGCAATGATGGATGATGCTGCGCGTAAGTGCACTTTGGAAACTCCTTTTGAAGTCTATGTATTATTCTCCCTACTGTTATTTGGACTTGTGCTTAACTGAATGATGTATTTATATCTCATGTATTGGCGGAAACAATGCTTATAGGTTAATCAGGATGCATCAGTTTAGTGAAAAAGATATTTTAAAATGTTACCACTGAACCTGGGAAATTAGGGAAAATCAAGGAAAAAGATATTTTGAAAAATCAGGGAAAATCAGGGAAGTTTTAGGGTTACTATTGTTTCATTTTAGAGTGGAGGCTTTCTCTATACTCAGTCATGAATCCAGTTGAGTGAGACAATCGCAAAGTGTTCCCCTATTTTCATAGCATTTTGTTCTGTGCAGTTATTTTGAAATGCAGTTCCACATTTTATGGAACCAAAAGTTTGAACTGCAAAAAATAGGGTCAAGGCTCTCCCAGAACCCACTTTATTGACAGAAATGATAAATATGTTAGGGAAAATCAAGGAAAAGTAGGTAGCATTTCACAAAAATTATCAGGGAATTTTGCCTTGAAATATATGAAGAATTGTTTTTTTTCTGGAATGACTGAAACTCAGATAGAAAGGTCTTTCAGTTTGTTACATTATAGGAAAACTAGAAGTTGATTCCTTGAGATATCTTTCTTGCCACCCCTTTTGACATTTATAGCATGTTTGTGGGTAAGTAGATTGTATCATGTACCTTTACAAAGTGAAAGTAAATAATTACTGTATACCCTCTAAAGAATGCCGAGGCATTATTTAGAAATCCAACCTGGATGCAGCATTCATCAGAGGTGGCATTCTTTGGAGGGCATTGAAAAATGGGATGTAACAATAAGATGACTGTGAAAAATGTTTCATAGTTCAAAAATGTTTGTTCACAGTATGAAAAATATAAAAAAATATCATTAAACACTGTCTTCATCCCAGTCCCCATTCACATTGTGAACTTTTTAACACAATGTTCATTGGAAGGTGGCGTTTACTAAGGTTTAACTCAATGTTCATTAGAGGGTGGCGTTTATGATAGGGTAGTGTTTTTTAGAGGAAATTTGGTAACTAACAGTTTTCTTTTTGCAGTGAAGCACTTGTGAACCTCATTGTGACATTCTTCATATTATTAATATCATTGCTAGATTTTACTCTTCACTACTAGTGGATATTTCTCCAGCATTGGTAAATTCTCAAAATTTTTGTCATTCTTTATTTTGTTTGGAAACCATATTTACAAGAATAAATGTAGTCTTTCTGTTATCCCACAGAACGTATGAAATATCAGTTCCAGCCTTACGAGCAGAGCCCAGATAGGGTGAGTTTTAAATTCTTTGTAAAATTACCTAGATCATGAAGTGCTGCTAGGGCAGTGTTTCTCAAGTAATGGGGTGGGCCCCTCAGGGGAGTTGTGGTGCAATGCTAAAGGGACCATGTATGACCTGGGGAACAGGTATATACATAAAATTTTTATAGATAATGGTCTTATCTGTAGCAAGTTGGGGGCACAAAATTTTTCTCTTTCCATAGGGGGGCCTTGCAAAAAGTAATTGAGAAGCACTGTGCTAGGGTTATGGTCCTTATAGTCTTGAATAGTTCTTGAGAAGGGGAATATATATAGAATTTGTTGATTTGTACCAAAATGGATTAAGTATTATGTTTCCTTTACTTTGCATATAGTTCTAAAAGATAATGCATCAAAACTTTTCCCCCTTGCAGGATTTCAGGCTGCTTGAAGAGAGAAGGCAACAACTGATTCAAATGATACAAAGAAACCCTCCTGAAAAGTAAGTATTATTTAGTAGAAAGCCTTATTGCTGTTATTGTTTTTTAGAGATAAAGTTATTTATGAATTACTAAGTCCCATTGATGTATTTTATTGAATTCTGCTTTTGTGTTTTAGAGTGCAATTGCAGATGCAGTTGAGAGCTGTTGAGCAAGAAATGAATAACCAAAGACAAATGATGGCAAAGCATGGAATGCAGGGCTATAACATGCCAGGTAATTGAGTAATTTTTTGTTCTCTTTTCTTCTTTGTAATGCTTTCAACAAATCATGCTGAGAAGGAGGAAGACCTCCTAGCCATTGTTTGTGACCACATGGCCAAAGATAGGTAGTGGGTGGGTTTTCATCATTTTCAATAGTCAATTACTAATGATAGTGCAAGCATGGTGTTACTGGCTGATATATGTGCAGGCCTTTCTTTAGAGATAGTAGCAGGCATGTTACTGATTGCACACGTTGTGAAGTTTTGCACTGAGGCGCACGATTTAGGTGAGGCACACAATTTAGGTGAGGCACACAATTTAGGCCCACTGCTACTTGCTTTTATTACTTGTTATAAACATCCCACATCAAAATACTACATGAGTTTCTTCATTAGATGAAACTTTGAATTGAAAATTGCATAATTTGCTGCTTAAATTAGACAAATTTTTAGAAAAAGTGTGGGCTTTTAAAAATTTCATTTCAAACAGTTTTTATATTATTCACTTTTCAGTACTACAAAGGTCATGACCAAATTTTCCAGTTTCACAACAACATTAGCACATATGTTATAAAAACAGAGAAGACTAAGAAACACAACTGTCAACTTAATTTTTTATTTCAACATGCAAGTAAAACTAAATGTACAACTTAAAATCGAATTGATTGAGTTGCTTTTTATGAGAAGTTGTTTTTAAAATATGGCTGTATAATTTAAATCACCAATTTATAGCTTCAAGCACTTCATAGGAATATTGTCAAGGCACATGATTTCATTCATTTTCAAGAACAAGAAGCACCTCAATTAATTGAGATGAGTGCCAAGACTCACACAATCTTGGGCCTTGAACAGAGAGGCCTGTATTTGTGCCTCCACTATTTTTTGTTTAGTGTACCAGAATGCATTTTAGGTACAGATTTTGAAGTGTTTTTATATAAGCATGATAATTTGCTATAGGTGGTCAGATGAGTAAGGAGGCACAGACAGCTATGTGGGCACATGGTGGAAATCTTGATTCTGGAATCCAGTCAGGCTATACAACTGCTGCACCTTCAGTAAAAGGAGGCATGCATGAAGATGATGAAATGGGGACACAGTACACATTTGAGTGGGAGACTGGGTTTGGAAGTGAGCATATGGATGCCATGAATGACCAGTTCAACTCAACACGAAGGTAGAATGCAGAACGTTTAGAATTTTTATTCGCAAGAATTGTGATGATGAAATTGATTATGATATTAGCATTATTAATCATGTTGCAATAGAGAATATTTTGTGATTGATGCTGCTCATGGCTAGGTCACCATTAAGGTATGAAGCATATTCCATTGAGCCATTTAAGCTGAATAGATATGAAAACTTAACATAAAATAACAATTTTTTGAAGATGTTGAGTTATATGATGTGCTAAAAAATAAGTCTAAAAATATTGAGTATTACTTTTTTGAAAGAAAATGCCTAAGCTCGATTGCCTCAGAATCTGGAAAACCTGGGGAAATGTATATTTTCTAAGAAATTCAGTGAAAGCCTGGAAAAGTCAGAAAAAAATGGTGAATAAACATAAAAGCCAGGGAAAAGTCAGAGAATTATTCTTGGGTTACTTTAGTTAGCCAACACCCTTGCAATAGAATGGGTGTGGCTATAAAAGTTGCTCTTTGTACATGAAGCCCATTACAGTCCTCATCACTGACACACACTGCCCTTTTTGGTCAGATGAAAGTAAAGGAAAAGTCAGAATTTTGCTTTTCATTTTCTGTGGCAGCCATGCTAAGAATTTTCCAGATTACTGAAATCATGTTTTAGAAATTTAGAGATCTTTTTCATTTAGGCTTCCTTTTGCAGTAGATGTTTACCAAAATGGATGCCATATGCTTTACAACTAGCATGTTTTTTTACAGTTATCGTGTTAGAGCAGCTATGTTCCCAGAAACAGTTGATGAGGCAATGGATATTCCATCAACACAGCTGGACCCTGGGAACCCCACAGCAGTACAGAGACTGGCAGAACCATCACAAATGTTGAAGAATGCTGTTGTTGATCTCATCAACTACCAGGTACTTTTAACTTGTTTTTACATTTGTTCTTAGACTCACACATTTGCTGTTAATGCATTCAAGTTTATGAGTTAGTATTTGAATGCCATTGATTAATATAATTTTTAACTTGTTTTTACCATTTTTGGAATATTCTCTTTGATGTCTTGGTTATATTGTTGTTTGAGTTGAGTCAATTTGATTTCTTAGGATGATGCTGATTTGGCAACAAAAGCTATCCCTGAGCTTGTCAAGCTTCTTGGTGATTCCAATCCTGTTAGTATAAACTTTGTTTCAGTTATTTGATGCAGCTACTCACTGAAATGTTTTGAAATTGATTCTACTTGTTTAAACATAATTTTGAATTTTGTCATTCTTTTCAAAGATAGAATTTTGCTTTGTTCTGATTTTGACAGTTGCCATTGTAAAGGATTCTACCATGAGTTGTCATTGGTTGACATTTTGAACTTTGTTGCAATCAAGGTTTTTTTCTATGTCTGGATTTCTTTCCCCCTTTATAATTATGACATACAAGAACTTTTTTGTATTCAGGCCACAGTGAAACAGGCTGCAGTAATGGCTCATCAATTGTCAAAAAAAGAAGCAAGCAGACATGCAATCATGAACAATCCAAATATAGTTGCTGCTTTGGTCAGGTGTTCAACTGGCTCTAATGATACTGAAACTGTCAAGTGCGCTGTTGGAGCCTTGCATAATCTTTCACATCATAGGTTTGTGATTATTCTGTTCTTTTGTTATTGTGTTCTAAGGTAATTTTCATATTGGTTGCTAAAATGCCCATAAAGCCCATTAGTTTCATTTCAAACGATTGTGAACTCTGCTAAAATATTGGATCCTGCACAATAGGACATTTGCTTTATTTCATTTATAATCAAAGATAGACATTGGCAGTCTCAAATGCCATCTACATCTGCATTTGCTTGGCAAGCTGATGACTTCCATGTTATCAGCTCGTGCTTGTTAAACAAAGGGAAGCTTAACCGAGACACTTTTCATCTTATTCCATAGACAAGGTTTATTGGCCATATTCAAATCAGGAGGTATTCCTGCTCTTGTGCGTTTGCTAAGCTCTCCTGTTGAGGCAGTCCTGTTTTATGCAATTACAACATTGCACAACCTGTTGCTGCATCAAGAAGGAGCAAAAATGGCTGTCAGACTTGCAGGTGGTTTACAGAAAATGGTTGCTTTGCTGCAAAGGACAAATGTGAAATTCCTTGCTATTGTCACAGGTGCACAAGCATTTGTAATTGCCTACTTTTGTAACTGGATTGTAAATTGCAAGGGGGTGTCCAAACTCATTGTAGGAGCCACATGCAATCAGATATAGATGTTTTGAGAACCACAAGACATGAAGAGTATAATTTTTCAAAATCAATTTAATTCAATGAGGTTTCCATAAACACCCAATAAATGATTCTATAGTAATAAGTTTTCCTTATTTATCTTATATATTAGTTGTAATACAAAAAAGGGCTTGGACAGTATACTTTGGCAAGCTGTATATGTAATGTAGAAGAGTCAATTGGGGCTTTGCAAGACAAGGTTTGGCCACTTCTTCCTGATTGCATAGTAGCTCACTCATACTCAAATAATTCTTGAAGAATTAGCCAAAAGGGAATGTTTCCCTTAGTATAACAAGGCTTAAGTTGAAAGAAATAGTTGCTTATTACAATGTTTGAAAAAGGCTTTTAAGTAATGTGATAGAATGAATGAAGCACAAGAATTTTGCTACTTATATATGCTAATGTCTTGGAATTCAGGGTGAATTGCTGAATATTCTGAAAGTGTACTTTTTAAGATTAATCATGATTGGCAAGTATCTTTAGGCAGATATGAAGATTCAATGAGAATTTCCCTTGCAATTTGAAGTATGGCTAATTAGTAGCAACTTTTCTGGCCTATCTATCTTGCTAATGGTATTCAAATCTATTTGTCTTATAATAACTGCACAAAGAGCTGTTGTGTTTTATTCTGTAGATTGTTTGCAAATTCTTGCTTATGGGAATCAAGAAAGCAAGCTCATTATACTTGCATCTGGTGGACCTGCTGAACTTGTTCGCATTATGAAGAGCTACACATATGAAAAGCTCCTCTATACAACATCAAGAGTGTTAAAAGTTCTTTCTGTCTGCTCAAGCAACAAGCCAGCCATTGTTGAGGTATAATTGAGTTCTTTTGCTATGGTGTTTCTTTGGACCTGCTTTGACTGAATGGTCCTTGTTTGCCTGTAGTTTGTAGCCCATGCCCATATACTAGTGCTATTTTTTAGGATTTATTTATTTCATCAACAGGCTGGAGGCATGCAGGCACTTGCGAACCATCTCTCGCACCAGAGTAACCGGTTGGTGCAGAATTGCTTATGGACACTGAGAAACTTGTCAGATGTTGCGACAAAGCAAGATGGTCTTGATGGCTTGTTGCAGATGCTTGTGCAACTCTTGTCTTCCAATGACATCAATGTTGTAACCTGTGCTGCTGGAATCCTGTCAAATTTGACTTGTAACAACCCAAGAAACAAGGTAAACAATCATTTTGCAATTTATGTTTCTTGTCTTTGCTTCAGTGGCAAGTAAACTTTGTACAAGACTAAGGTCTCTGAAGTGTTTACATTCTTGTGTTGTTAGTAAACTTGATATTTATGTTAAATTGTGTCATTAAGTATTCATTCTGTAGTGTCAGATCTAAGATCTGAGAAATGCAAACAATTCTAAGGCCCTGGTCAAACGAATCCAACATTTCACCAAGCAGCATACAGCATACGTGATCGGTGAAATGTTGGCTTCGCTTGACCACTTGTTGTACTCTGCTCGGTGCTGCTCAATGCTGCTTTACGTTGTTTGCTGGCAATTAAGAATGTTGAAAGAGCCATCAAACATTTGTCATTTGATGCCAAAGTTTCGAATTCTATGCTATGTATGCACTGATTCTATGGGGCACAGCGCAGGAGCTCACGAAACTCTAGAAATATGGACGGAATGCTGGATTAGTTTGACCACCCTAACCAGAGCAGCACCGAGCAAGGCAGATCAATGGCGAGCAAAGTTGTACGCTGCTCGGTGAAATGTTGGATTGGCTTGACCAGGGCCTAAAGTGTAGAAGGGCACTTTCAATGTGTATAAGCTAACTTTGAGGGCACCAACGCAATAATGCACATTTATCCCCCCATATACAGTGTCACAATATCTGTCTTTAAATGATAGTAGAAAAACAGAAGATGGTTTTCTTAGAAACAGAATCATTTATTGATTTCTTTCATTTTAACATTAGCAGTCCATAAAGGGCACATTTTCGTTTGAGAAAAGGGTATGGCGGTGAGGAAAGGGCATGGCGTTTCAGAAAAGAAGCTCTAGATTCAATACTAATCCTATCAATCCTCATCTTATAGCAAGTCTGTTGCCAAGTTGGTGGAATCGAGGCATTGGTTAGAACTTGCTTGCAGGCTGGTGACCGTGAAGAAATAACTGAACCTGCAGTTTGTGCTCTACGTCATTTGACAAGCCGTCATGCAGACGCGGAAGTTGCCCAAAACGCCGTCCGCTTGCATTTTGGACTTCCTGTTTTGGTAAAGCTGTTGAATGCTCCTTCACGCTGGCCCCTAATTAAAGCCGTAGTTGGCTTGCTTCGTAACTTGGCTTTGTGTCCAGCAAACCACGCTCCGATCCGTGAACAAGGTGGTCTTCCAAGGCTTGTACAGTTGCTGATGAAAGCCTATCAAGGTAATATGATTGTTAGATTTTTCTTTGTAGATTTAAATTTATACTCCATTTTGGCGTATAATTGTGGCACAACCCTTATGCTACCTTACTATCATATCTCTATATAATGTTGCTTCCTTTGATGGCGTTTATTATAGAAGCATTATAACTAGTCTTATTGCTTTTTGTATACCCTTTTGTTAATACGAAAACCACCATTTCACTTGGCCTCAATTTCCCAAACTTTTCCCGAAATTGAGTCAGAGATTTTCTAAAAATTTTCTTACCTTTTACGGAAATAAACCAGCTAAAATGGGTCACCCTTTCTTTATTATTCTTGCATACTCGGATTTGAATTAATCTTTACACATTTTGATTGTAATAATGACGTATTATCGAGTTTAGGCCAAGAAAAACACTGAAATTTGGAAAATGAGCCTTGTGATTTTCTTAACATTTTCCTAAGACTTTGGCCATTTGAGTCTTGTAAACATTTTTCATATATAAAAAACGTATATTTAGTAAGTTTTTAGAATGAAATTAGGTTCCTGAGTATTGTCAGAGTCTGCCTAAGTCCCTCTCCAAAAGCTTAGAAAATTACTGAAGCATTTTATACTTTTCGCGTACCTGAAAGTTTGATAATTGCACGATAGTGTATAATGACAGATACTTTGTATTTATTCTTTGTCATGTTTTATTCAGTTTGTTCATCATATATATATATATATATATATATATATATATATATATATA
>OLMO02000301.1:1556286-1568812 GCA_900291935.2 Cassiopea xamachana
TTTAGCAGAGGAGAGGTATAGGGGGAGAGGAAAAGGATATTTGAAAGCAAAGAAATTCTTGTTATTGTTGAGATGGATCTGAAATATATGCAACTGACAATAAATTGTGTTTTATCTTGTCATTGTGGGTATTTGTCCTTAGCAACCTAATCCTTGAACTGGAAAATCATTGTTCTTGTTTCTAAGTGTGCTGAAATGTATGTCGTATCCAAAGCAGTGATTAAATTTAGGAGCAACAAAATTAGTGTTAGAAAGCTTGTTATGTTCTTCACCAATTCTTAGTTTTTTAGACAAATTCTAGTATTTCTTGCAAGTTCTATAAAGTGTAGCACTCATTTAGTACTTTTGAAAATGTACAATTCTGTGTCTTTCTGATATAATTGTCAGGTTCCCTTTCTTTGCAATTAAGCAGATTTAGCAGGAGCCCAGAGGCCAGTTGTTTTCAGCAGCCTAAAGGCTAGTTGATAGCTAACACAGTGGATGTCTTGCTTGATTTCATCTACAATCTACCCTTGTGCTTTTCTTTTTGGCTTGACTTTTCATCTGATTTCTACTGGATCTTCTGTACATGGATGTGTTAATGTGTGGATTTCTCCATTTTCTTTACATTTGTTTTCTTACTAACTACCTTATTCACATCCTTCACTATTCCAAAAAGTTTAACAAGCTAGATACTTCAACCATAGTTATGAAAGAAGACCTTTAAATGTTTCCATCAGCATTGCTTTCCCTTTTTCTATAGCAGTTTTTGGGTTATAGAAATGTACACTTCCTTGATAATGCTGATTGTTCTTGGCTGTCCAAAATTCTTATGAAATGCAATGTTGGATAGAATGTAAGGTCAGCCCTGTTGAATTGTTTTTGCATATAATTGGAAGTGACTCCTTTTCTTCTTATTTAAGCCCAATCTCTAGATAAATTACAAAAGATACTCTGAGTTTGACAGGTTCTTTTTGTCAGTCTGATAAACAATGCAGTGAAGTTATCAGCCACCAGTTGTTTTTATATCCTTTATGCACAGCATCATAACAATTCTTCTTGCAAAAGTGGGATGGATTTAACCATTAGGAAAATTACAGATTTTCATTATCATAATATACACTTGTTTAGTTTTTTTTAGATATTTGTCAGTGGTAGTTATGATGGAATTATTCTACATTTTCATTTTTATCATACCAAAGATAATAATCAAACAGAATTCAGGTATCTTTCATGTGCTGGACTTTTTGCTGATTAGTCCTTCACTGCATTTGTAATGGCGGCAGGCATCATTAATAGTATTTTGTGGCTGTGATCGCAGATCTCAGAAAAATGTGCCTGCAGAGAAAATAGAATTTAGTAGATGGTTGTATACAGATTTGGATAAAAAATGCCTGCAGAAATTTGAACTGTGGTGATTTGTGCCTGTGAGTGGTGCTCACCGCTCGGGCAGATTAATGAACTCTCAATGGGGGTGGGTTGTTTCTTTACAGAAAGGGCTTAACAGACAGAATATATCACAATAACTCCATCACTGTTTTCACATATGCATTTATTTTAGTTTTCTGTGTCATGTCCAGAGGTTATATATTGTCAATGTTAAATTGTCATTTTATTCCAAATTCATAGCTTTGTAACTGAAAGTTTTCTTTTCACTTATCTTTGTCACATTTTTGTGAAAATTCCATTTTCTGTTGTTTTGCACTTTACCTGTGTAATTTATGAGCAAGCTTATTCCTCTTGCTTTCAAATGTAAGTCATATTTGCATCCTTGTTAGGGATAGTAATACTGGGAGTACTTGGGGGCTGAAGCCCCCAAAATTTCATTAGCCCCTCAATTAGCACCTAAATATTTGAAGATTTCCATGCATTGTTGGAACTTTCATAGCCTTCAGCATGTTAGGCCAACCTGAAAAGTTTGATTGGTAAAAATTTTCTCATTTTGCTCACTGTTGCCACTGTGGCTGCATGTAAACCCCCATAATTTCATCCCAGGAACCACTTATGATCCTTATATACTTATTGGCAGTATGTATGGGGTAAGAGTTCCCTAGAGTTGTATCTTCATGTGTTGTGATGGCAAAATTCATTGGAAGAATAACCAGTCAAGAGAACACAAACTTAAGTAGCATACAACTATAGAAATATAAATTCTACAACTATTTCATAGAGGAAAAAGAATGATGTGAATTATTGTCGTGAGGTTTAGCAACTGTCATTTGTTTGCAGGTAAATGTCACGTTTTCTAAAATTTTTAATTAATAGCAGATAGATTAGTTCACCAGAAGCATTGTCATGCTAGTGAATTGTAACAGGTGTACAGTTTTAACTTTCACTACACTAAATTATTAATAGTTTCGGAATTGGTATTTCTATACTGGGGCTTGTAGAGCAGTTTTTTTCTATCATTTTCCAGAATGCAGCCGTCTGCAGGCAGAGGGTTGAAGCGGATGACGTCATCGCATAAATTGGGCTTCTTCCTGATTCTCCTTGGACTAGTTTGGGGGTTGTATCTTCTACGACTAACGATAGTCTTCGAAGAAAGCAAGCACAGGGAGAGTGATAATCTGAAACGACGAATTATTGAACTTTCAAAGCAATATATAACAGCGTTATCTAAAGAACATGCACTTGATAAGGTGGACGTGCCTGCTGAGGCAAGAAGTACGCACTCAGGTGAGTTAGTCATGCAATTGCTCTTGATGTGAAATTCTTCAAATGAATGCAGTCCTGGTGAATGTTTGGAATTTTATGAAAAACAAACGTTGATTGTGCATATGTGCGTGGGCGTAGGAGGACGTCAAATTTAAGGGGGCTGTACATTTTCTGCCGAAATATCAATTAGAGCTGGAGAGCAGGCAGAAAAGTTGCGCGAAGTTCCTATTGTTCTTTCAGAAACTTTGCCCCAATGAAAGGAATTTCTGCCTAACTTGGGGGGGAGCTGTAGCCCCCTGCTCCCGCCTCCTACGCTTATTCACGTGCGTTATAGCCTCCAAAGCTTATTACAGGGTGCGTGCTACTCCTTAAGCTCCTTAGAAACTCCATAGATTTAACGCATGTTTTTCTAATAGGCGCTTAAAGTCTCCTTAAAGAAAGTGTGTTTTAGAGAAAACTCTTTAAAAGTACTTATTCAAATCAATTCTTGAGAAGAGGATTTTCAGTGGCAGATTTATTTAGGAAATGAGATGCTTTTTATCAAAAGGAAACGCACAAAAATACTCCTTAAAAATTAGTTTTTAGTTCGTAAAAACTCCTTAAAAAGACCTTGTATTTTATCTGTGCACAACAGCACAAACCCTTTTTGTAAAACACGATTGTATGCGACCATGATAAGCTTATCTTTTAATTTAATGTTTAATCATTGTAGCAGTTCCGACTCTGTCCTTTCTTATAATTTGTTCGTTCAAAGTTTGTTAGATTGTCACTCCATTTGTACTATTACTTTTGCTTTTCTGTTGATTATTCTCTATATGCTTATTGTGATGATAGCTTTGGTAATAATGACAGAGATGATGATGTCACATATAGTGATTTTGATGACGTTTGATAACTTTTAATGACGGTGATTGTGATCATGATTATGTTACGATTTCAGGGTTCGTTAACACCTTAGACACTGGAAAAATGGAAAATGTTTCATTTTTCTAGTATTGATGTCCATGAAACGAGGACAGAAATTTTCGAAAGCCCTTCTTTGTCCTTTAATTGGATACACGTTTTCTCAATAAGAAACATGTCTATAAGAAATATGAAACCGAAATTAGGCGAAAATTAAGAAACATATATTAGAAACATGGGCAGGCTGATCTTCAAACTACAACTTGAAAACACTGTTTTTGCAAGAAAATTTTAGATCAAACTAGAAAGAAATTATAAGCATCCATTACATGCTTTACAAAACCTGATCATCCTTTTTCTTGCATCATAGTTGCCTATTTTGGGTTGTTGTCGTCATTGGAAGTCTTAAAAGTTAGGAAACATTTAAAACTCGATTTCATCCAGGCTAAGGCCAGAAATTAACGGATCATTCCATCTTAAATCATCTACAACTTGACGGGACTTTTCTTGATATGTCATAAATCCGAAACCCCGTGGAGTTATTAGCTCAAATTTTCAACGTTTATTGGTTGTAAGGACATCTACCTCTTGTGTAATTTTCAGGACAATCTGTAAGGTAAGAATGTGAAGGTACCTGAATGATTTTACATGGAATGGCCATAACTTGGCTTTCAACTTTCGGAAAACCATGCCTGAAATTTATTTCAAGCTGTTTTAAGCAGAAAGTTTCCTTAAAAGTTCCCTTTGAAGTTGAGAATTCATTTATCTAAAGAAAGTTCCTTGAAAGTGGAAATACTATATTATCATCATCGTTGCTGAGCACAAAGTTTTGAAAATATAGCCCCCACCCCCTGTCGAGGAAACCCTTGATTGATACTCCAGAGTATTCATCAAACGCTCTGAAAAACTTTGGTATGCCACTAGTCTCTGGTATCGTCAGTGATGTCTCTTCTTGCTGGTGGCCTTTTACATCGAAAATAATGGTTATTTGTTGTATTTCGGTTCTTTTATAATTGTAAGTCAAACTCAATTCATTTTTGACTTTCATTATTCATAAATGCAGGTAGACTATTTATTTATGATTGCTATGATGAATTCCCAGTCTTTGATTATTCGAATAGTATCGCTTAATTCCGGACTCTTTTCTGACCTCTTTGCTCTTTAGTGTACGGCATTATTCTTGCTTCTTTCATTTCCTTGCTTTGTTTTTCTTCCACATGTGCTGCACAGCAACAGAATATTTCCAACCCATTGTGTATGGAATTTTGCAAGCTTTGTGTTGTAATGCATGATTTTGGTGATCCAGCTTAGCTGCTAAGTCATTTTCTAAAACTGACCTGAGTGAATTGCTGTCAGTGGATATACATAATTTATTTCTACTAGCATTATTTGTATATCTGGGAAGTTCATGAAAATCCTCTTTCTTGAGAGGCCCTTCACATTCGGGGAGGTAACTTCAACATATTTTTGGGGACTGTCATGTTTTCCCTGCGAAAATGTAGTCTGTAACCTTTTTTTAGTAACAGTAGTCGATCATACGTTCCAGGGTTCAGTAAGTTGCCCTGCAAAAAGTAATTGTACTGCCGTATTTATCCTGCGAAGTGGATAAGTTTTAAGGGTGGGGATGACTCACCCCATACCTCCTGAAGTTTTGCCCCTGTTCACATGAGAAATGCCAAAGCGCTTTGGAAGTTGCAGCACTACAGGATCAGTTCAGTTGACTTCGCTGGCATCGTGGTGCTCTAGAGCTTGTGCCGTATACGAAGTACCAAATTTTATGATGTTAAACCTTGTTGTAAAATAGTGTGCTTTTTCAATTTTCTCGCGTTGCAAAATTTGCTCTTTGAGATTCCAAACCGCTTCGAAAGTCCGAATTTGAGTTCAGAGCGCTTTGAGTGTTAGCTGGTTAGATGTTAGACACCGAATGGAATTCACGTTCCTGTGAGTTTCAGAATGCTTCGAAATCTTATGTGAAGGAGCTCTTATTTTCTGTAACTGTCATTTGCTCAAGAATATAGTTTCAGATTTTTCTCCATTTCAAATAATTGATCAAAGATTGAGAAGTTTGATTTGCTAGAATTTTGTGCTAGTTAGGGGATATCTTTTTTGCTTTTATGGGGTTGTTACTTGTTTTGCTTATTTTGACAAAGCTAGTGAAGTTCGTCGTTTCACTGGGTTCTTACCAAGGTAGGACGTCAATGTTCTTCCCTGACAGATGACGTCAAAGTTCTTCCCTGACAGATAGAAAGGAGATCGACTGAGGGAATGAAAAATTGAAAGCAGTGAAAGTGGGAGGAAAAGTAGGAGAAAGAAAAAATTCAGATTCAAATTTAACATTGGGGGATTTTTCCATGTATGGACAAAAATATGAATTAAACCAATTGAAAGTGATAGCAGTATGGCGCTTGCTCTGCCAAACCAACTGCCAATTACTTCTTCCATACTTTGCTACGTTAATTATTTTCAAGCTAAAACCGTAATTGAGGGAGAAATGACGAACTTCAAGTTTCTGAGCCTGAGCGTAGAATCAGATTGGAATAGCGAATAGCAAGATATAATTTGCATGTTACTATTGTTCAGAGCTTTCCATGCGACCATGCATTACTAAGTGGAAAGAAGCAACTCAACCGGGGGATTTCCCTATGCGGAATCTCTCCGTTTTGCTGTATTACATATTACACCATGATTACATTCATCTGTTGCTATGGATATAGTCTTTCTACTTGGGACGTGTTCTCCATTTGTCGTATTCTAGTCAGCAGCAGGTGTTAGTATGTCGTGAGAAATATTTTAGATTATTCTCAGTAGAATTTAAGGAATCAGAATCATCAGCAGCAAAACAAGTACAATCATCTGGTCTGGCCTGATCCGGTCTTCCCTTGATGGGGTCTAGGACTGGCCCAAAGTTTCAATGGATTTTCTGTCACTTGTTTAAAGCCTTTAAGGACATTAATAAAGGAAGTGGCTGAGGTGACTGCATTCAATCCATTCTCTTACCCCAACAAGTACTCTTGTATTATCTATTGAATCTCTGAATCTCTACCAAATGAATAGCTGTTGGCGTAAGAGCAGTTGTCGTTCTTCGCCTACCTACTACCATGAGGAGGTCTCCAAGCATGCGCTACAATGTCTGCCAAAAGTCCTTGGAACACCCATACAGTGTTAGGGATTTTCCACCCCGTCCTATTTTCACCGCAGAAATGACAATTGTGAGCCCCCTTCCCCCTTCATACAATGTTGAATCGATAGCTGGAGCCCTTAGCTATTTGGAAAGACACCATTTCTCCATCCAGTGCTATTCCTCTAACTTTAAAATAACATTGTTGTACGGGGAAGGGGATTTTGTAGTTCGTCTACAGCATAAAATACAGGAAGTGTTCCCAGACTTTTGGCAGACATTGTCGGAATTTTTTTCTCACACTGTTTATCTATAGCCCCAGTATCTACATCATTATCTCTAGTATCTATAGCCAGGGTTACCATCCTAAAAGTGTGGAAAGGTGAGCTATGTTATAGCTAGTAAGTGGGCCACGCCTTTCACCACGCCCATTTTTGTATTTATGGCAGTGCTTGTTATTGCTATGTATGTGAAGTATTTAATGGAGGACAAAGCCAACATATGGTGGTAGTAATTTTTTCTATTGGTAAAGCGTACCTTGCCTCTCTCCGCCTTTGGTATACTTAACCTAGCACATGCTCGATTGAGGGGGCTGAGCCCCTCTCCACGCAACCCCTGTCTATAACCACTTCTAAAAATCATCAACAAACATTATTATCATACTTTAGTTCGCAGTCGCAGAAAATTGATTGATTGAGTGATTGATTGATTGATTGATTGATTGATTGATAAGCACTATTGATTTCCCTTTTTAGTTGAGATGAAGAAGGCAACGTCACTGCTGCTACAGAATATGTTGTATCGTATAAAAAACCTTGAAGATGATCTGCACTACGTCATTATTAACAGTACCATGCAATTTGCCAGAATGTCAGAACAAATTGCATTTTTAAACACCTCAATTGCGTTAAGAGCAAATGATTCGGGTTGGTTACCTATTTGCGATTCAGTCACATCGTTTTTCAATCTATCTAGCATTCATAAACGATTCTATTTTCAGCTTGGAAAATTTACAAGTTAAAGGCCCAGTAACAAAGAGAACATTACTATGACAGGGTGGCCAACAAACCGTGGAAGACCCTGAAAAACCCTGGATTTTGTTTGTCCCTGGAAAAATTCCCTGGAAAACCCTGAAATTACAACCCACCCCTGAAAAATTATGTTCTGAATTGGATTTTCCACGCATCAATTTTGGCCTTGCAGTGCTGTTGCATTTTTTATTCATGTAATGCAGGTGAGGAGAATCTATGAGGTTATTGGGGGGTAAAAACAGCTTATCATTTACCATGTGGTGAGCAGCCGCTTTTTCCAACAACGGAAACAAGCTTTCATATAAAGCGCAGAATGAAAGGTGGATGGGTACAGGCAGAAGATCTATATGGGGATAATTTTATTTTTCGAAAGCATAGTCAAAAAGACCCTGGAAAGCCCCTGGAAAGCCCCTGAAATTTGGCAGAAAATCCCCTGGAAAACCCTGGAAAAGAATTTCATTTCACTGTTGGCCACCCTGTATGATTCACTGCTCTACCAAGGGGTCTTCTTTGAGTCCTGTATATTCAAAGGCTCAGTCAGCAATGCTCTATAAATTCTGTTTTACGATGCTTCCGATCAAGTTTCCTTTGAATTTATTTTCTATTTATATATGCAATTACCTGAAGCTCATGGTAGACACTAAAGTAAAGATGTAACAGCTTGCCTTGCTTATCTTCTATAGAAGTCCTTCTCAACCATATTTTTCTTATTTATTATGAAACATCTTTTAAAACTGTTATGATTTTTAGATTTTGGATTCCTCACCAAGTGCAAGGTTCTTGTTTAGTAGACATACAATTTTTCCACATTTTTTCATTGCTTATTAATAAATTCTCCCTTGACAGAGAGCTTTGTTTGGATCTGTGAACAGCCAGTTAACCCAAATTACCCTCATTGTGCTGCGAAAGTAACAGTAAGTTGACTTATGTATTTCTTATTGTTTTACTCCGTTGAGTTGTGTTTTTATATAACCGAAAAGTTTTCGCAGTGTTTTATTCCAAACCATACCTAGTTTTTGTAGGGGCCTCATAACAAAGTTTTTAAATTAAGATGAAGATCAACATTAAAACAGCATTAAGAGCAGCGTTAAAGACCAGTATGAATACCGTGTTGCTTTGTGGGATTGGCTTTTTGAATCAGAAAGCAAAAGCAAGCAGTACTTTGATTGATTCTTGAATGCAGAAGATTGCTTTTGGGAGGGGCGAGATCGATACGTACATGCAGCTCCTATAACCACACTCAGTGTAAGAATTGAATGGGTATTTTTGTAACGCAAAGTTCGCATAATGATTGCGGTATCTTCATTAGTAGCTGAGTGAAGTGTCATTGTCAAGCGCTTTGTTCCTTTTTTTCTGTCTTTTGTTTGTTCGTTAAGGTTGTTTGCTATAAGTGTGAGAGCTTAGCACGCGTTTACATTGACAATCTTCTTACTTATCCAATCCAATTCAAGGGCTTAGTGCTAGTGTAAGTGCTGCCACCATCACTATTGACAGTCCTATCGCTTCAAGCTCCTGTAGATTTAAATAGTTTAAATAGGCTAATTGTGAATGATTCAGCAAATCAGTTGGTGAAATTTCATTGAAGCTCAAAGCAGAGCTCATTAGTCTGCGCGAGCGTGTGAACGCCGCTCTTAGGCAAAAAACGCCAAACTTCAAATTCTGCAGGCATTTTAGTCCAAATCTGTATAATAATAATAATAATAATAGTAGTAAACAATTTATTTAAAGTTAGCAAGTACAATAGGACGAAGCTAATTAAAGCCAGCTATAGAAAAAATGCGACAGCAAAATACTTATAAAAATCCTAAATTTAAATTTTATCTACAGCCCTCATTAAAAGTACTTTGTGCCTGCGAACGCAGATTTGAGAAAAATGTGCCTGCAGGAAAAGTAGAATGCACTAGATGGCCAGATGCAGATATTGATGAAATGTGTCTTCAGAAATCTGAAGCGCGACTTTCTGTGCCTGTGAGCATCGCTCGGAGTTCGCGCAGATTAATGAGCTCTGGCTATCTACCACATTCCATGTCTTCTGCACGCACCATATGTGATTTATTCATGCTTTGTACTGCATAACTACTGTGAAGCCCAGAAAGATACACTGCCACATAAAATATTTGTGCAGCAATTTCTCGTGACAGAGAATTTCAACCACTTACTCAAAACTTCAATTTCAGAATGGAGGCAAATGTAACTGAAGGAAAGGCTATTAGAAGAGTTCTAGCAAAGTACTTTGATCCATAGAACATTCTGCATAATGTTGTTAATAAAATGAACCTTAAGAAGCAGGAAAAGTTGTACTAACATGCCTCAAAAAGTCAAAAGTCAAAGTCAAAAGTCATTTATTAGATCAATGCAATATAGCAGTTACCAAATAAGAGTTTGAATATTACTTTGTTCACTGAACATCACCCTCAAACTGTGGTTCATTGTGGCTAATAAATTAGAAATGACTAGCTGTTGGTCTTTAATTGCACACAGGATATGAAGGTGTCATGTGATTATGCTGTGAGTTCTGATGTTGCATCATTGTACTGGACTGTTGTAGAAAATATTTCATTGTAGCAAATCTAACTATGATTGAACTGCTAAGTTTCTCCATAGTGCCTGTCAATGGTTTCATTGTGTGACTATGTTCAGCGTCAAGTTCCCTTTGATATTTCAAAAATTCTTTCTTCATGTCCATTTCTTCCTTTGCCATGATCAAGAACTGTGGTTCTGTGGAAGCTTTTTTCTCCAACTTCTTTCTTTTATGGTTCCTTAAATTTTCATCTAGCAGTGCGCTACGCTTCCGTATAATTTCTCTTGAATTCATGGCAGGCATTGATGATGATTCTGTGTCAGATCCATCACTTCCACTGCCATTGTTTGCCAGTTGGGTAAAGGACTCATTCATTTTTGTAACTACTGTGGCATTGCAATTGTCCCGTGGGCTAGCAATTGTCTGTGATAGGCTGTTCTCACTACTATCTGTCGTTTTAATGCCACTACCCAATTGTACAGTAGCAGGAGAACATCCCCAAATCTCTTGGCATTTCTCAAAACACAGGAGAACAGCTCTGCCATGGCCACTTGTCCTTCCAGTGTCCACTGCGCTTCTATACTTCATCCGTGCTTCTTTTAGCTTTGTAGCCACTTTCTCTTTTTTAATTTCTTCTCCACAGTGTCGATAGTCTTCACTGCTTTTTCTGTTAGAAATATAATAGACAACTGCTTTTTCACCAAAAACGCTAGAACGGGATTTTGTTAAATTTAGCATACCTTCATCTCTTCAACTACTTTTCATGGATCCTCTGGTACGAGTCAGAGTGTTGTTCCAACCTTTAATTCCATAATTCCAAGTATTGGTGTCATATGACTCAGGCTCCAAGTTCTTTGTTTTAGTGGATGAAGGAGAATTGGAAGGTTGATCCTAAGTTTGCAAAGGCTGGTGTCAATGGCTCCCTTTGCAGTATTTTACATTACCTCAGTCAGGTAAAACATTTTATGTAGCATCAATTGATACATTTTTTCTTCTTTTCACTGATATTTCGTGTATTTTCACTTCATATGGATCATGCTTGCATATAATTGTTATTGTTGTTTTCAATCGTATATAGGCGTGATGTTGCTTGATTAGTGATAAGCAATTATGGTTTGGTGATTATGATTTAGTGACTATGATAAGTACGATTGTGCTTTTTGTTGCCATCAACTCACATTCATTGTCATTTGGGTTATTAATTTTTGTAGAATTATTTTTTCTATGATGCCGTAGATAAAGTATGACAGTCATTAATTTAGACACCAAAATTTCCCCTTTACTGCGCCTTTTACTGCTCTGTCAATATTGCTTTACCTTCATTGTTTTTTTGTATTGCTCTTTGTGAAGCTGTCAGTAATACCCCCGTCCCCCAATGAGAACTTTGGGTTATTGCTTAGAATGTAAATAATAGCTTTTATTATTCGGCTTTAAATCAAATTTATATGTAGATGATTTACATTGATTGGAAAGCAAGCATGCTACTTGGTTTCTTGATGTCCACATGCTAACAGGGCATCATCCTCACTGTTGAAGAATGGACTGATTAAAATCCACATTCTAAAGATATATGTTTCTTGATTTGTAACATAATTTGGATAACATGGCTTGATTGTAAACTTGAGTAAGAGAGCCACAACAAGAAATATTAGTAGAAGGCCAAAAAAGTTGTCAGTTTGATTTCAGCTACACCAGTTTTTTATGCGGCTTTGTAAACCCTGAATTCTTTGTAGAAATTCACATCTTTCTTAATGATTTAAAATAAAATGACAGTAAAGATTTTAATTTGTTTTGTTGTTTTCAAGGTGGAGAATTATTGTCCAAGAGATTACGTAATGATGAAAGTTTCCCATAGTTCAATGAGACAATGGCAGAGGAATGCACGAATATGCACTGTTCCAAATGATCAAGCGTATCCGCAGTGTTTAGCCAAAGTCGAAGTAAGTTCTCATGTTTTCCAACTCCTTTATCATGACCAGTATTTGATGTATTTTGTGACTGTACGGTTATATTTTGTGCTTCTCTCTACCTCACCTTCCCTCTACTCCTGTCTGTATCCGTGGTCTTACTCTCCCTTCTTATGCTCCCCCTTCTCTTGTTCTTTTATATCTCGCCTCTCTTCTCTTCTTCTCTTGTTTTCCCTTCTCTCTTCTCCTGTTCAGTCTTCTCTTAGGTTGCTTTCTCTTTCTCCTATCTATCTATCTATCTATCTATCTATCTATCTATCTATCTATCTATCTATCTATCTATCTATCTATCTATCTATCTATCTATCTATCCTATCTATCTAGCTATCTATCTATCTATCTATCTATCTAT
>OLMO02000301.1:1568912-1623153 GCA_900291935.2 Cassiopea xamachana
ATCTAACTACCTACCTACCTACCTACCTACCTATCTATCTATCTATCTATCTATCTATCTATCTATCTATCTATCTATCTATCTATCTATCTATCTATCTATCTATCTATCTATCTATCTATCTATCTATCTATCTAGCTATCTATCTATCTAGCTATCTAGCTATCTAGCTATCTAGCTATCTATCTCAATCTTTCTCGGTTTACCTATCTATCTTTTACTTATTTTCTCTTTCCTGGTGCACACCATTTGTATAACCGGTTTTACCTAGTTCATTGTTTAATGTTAACTGTTTCCAGTTGTGTAAAATGTCTTGTAAGTTTTCCTTCCCCTCCCCGTTATGAAATTCTTCTAAGTTACCAAAGCAGTCGTGACGTTTTTTTCCTTCTATTTTGGGTTTTCATAGGACATAGTCAAGATATTGAATTTCTCTTTATCATAAGCATTCTTCTTTCTCATCACAAGCATTTCTCATTTCCCTTTTTTGACTTCTGTTTCTTCTTTCAGCTTTCTGAATTTCTTTCAATCCTTTGCAAATACGGCTTATCGGTAGACGTCTTTTACCCTTATGGAGACATTTTGAATTTTTGTATTTGCTGTTTTTAGTGGATGAAAAAATATTGGAAGTCAAACCCATATTTCGCAAGTCGAGGTGTGGACGGTTCAATCTGTTCATTTATTCAGTATTTGAGTGAGGTATTGTACCTGATTATAATAATTTATTGGACTTCTTTAATTAGTAGGAATTTTATGTTTTTTAGTAGAGTTATATTAAGAAATTGTGAAAATGAGTTATGTACTGTTGTCTTCTCTTGCATTAACTAAAGCATAAATAAGACGAATAGGCCGATAAATTTGACCAAGTGACATTTTGGGACTCCGTATTTTCAGTAGTTGACATTGTGGTTACTTTAGAAGGTAGGGATGACCTTTGGGAGGAAGAGATAACAAGTCCCAGGTTGGGTGGCAGCTTAGAGCTTGATAAGACACATTTTTTTACGTCTATAGAGACTAAATTGGGTGATAGGCGGTTTTTTGAAGTTATGTTAATGGTGATAATGAACTGCTGAAGTATACAATGGATAGTGATAAATTATTTTTCAAGTAGAAAGTCTCACATCGTAGTAAATTTTGCCTGTGCCATGACGTTGCCCTGGCTAAGAAATACTCCTATCCAAGGAAGGCCCCAAATTTTCCAGGTTGGAAGCAGTATTCGCGGTACATACGCTATTAATTAATATCAATAGTCATATGTGCTGCAGATATAGCTTCCAACCTTAAAATCTTTGGGTCTTTCTTTTGTAGGAAGTAGTACTTAGTCAGGCTTGCGCAATATCAGAGCCTAATCTTTCCAGCATCATTTCATTTCAAGGTGGAAGATTGGTGCCCTCTTCTCAATGGTCGTAGAAAGGAAGAGAAGCTCACTTGTGAAATACCGAAAGATCCATCATTTCCTAATTGTGCTGAGAAAATAGCTGTTAGTAAATTATTTTACTTGTAGTCCAATATATCATCTGCATTCATGCATACATCATAAACACATAGGCATTCATACAACATACATATAAACAAATCCATGCATACAGGTGCACGCTTGGGAAGGATAGAAGGGTTTCTAGGCCTCCACGTCTATTTCAATACTTTGCTAGAAGCTCCTAACCCCAACTCTTGTATTTTGTCATCGAATTTGGACAAATTAAAAAATTAATCTCGGTGGGAAGTGGGGGGGGGAGTGACACGTCCCCTGTCCCCCCGTGGCGCCGCCACTACTTGCATACGGATATTTGCATACAAGGATATATGCACGGAGGTATATACATATACGGATGTACATACACTGTTGCATACATGCAGAAAGTAAGTGTTGTACTAGACTACCTGAGCACATTAGTTAATAATATGATGTCAATTTTCTCTAGTGGATGCGAAATTCTTGGAAATTGGATAGATGCTATGCTGATTATGGTGTGAATGGATCCATTTGTTCCTTCATCATATATCTTAGTGAGGTAAATAGATATTCCACCTGCCTTTACTTTTAATTCTTGAAGGTACTTTGTTTTTAGAGGAAAAATGGAAGCATGGAAGTAGCAGACTTTCATGGTTCGGCTGTTTTGTGCTAATCACTATGCGCCCGAAAGTGGAAAAAAATCAAAGAATATATCGTGGCTGATTTGCACATTTTGTGCTGCTGGAATATGTATACTTTCAGGAAATGAAAATTTAAAAATCATTAACGTGCACAGTTTTGAGAAACATTGAATCATATTGAGGCACTTTTTGAGGATTTGACAAAACATTAGGGAAGTCTAGGAAAATGATTTTCCATGTTTTGTAAAAATGGGCCGAAAATCTTCCGAAAATGTGCTAGAAATTTAACTTTTGGCATTATGAAACCAAATTTGATTGAACTAAAGGTAGAAACAAGAGTTGTCAAAGTATACGCTCTCAAGCTTCATGATCTTACTTTAAATGTCTATTGCTTGCTTTACATGTCATTTTGATTTTCATCTCATATTGCTATGTAAATAATGTCCTTTTCAGTTGATTTGTTTTTTTACAGTTCGGATTTGTGTTTGAGCATTGTACTTATGCAACAAAGGCTGTGTGAAAAATGTTTTAAAGTTGAAAAACTGTGTCTTCACAGTTTGAAAAATATCAGAGAATGTTAGTATCACTGTCTCCATCACGGTCATCGTTCTTGATGTGAACTTTTTTATAATTTCAGGTAGAGAACTGGTGTCCACTTTTACCGGGAAGAACAATAATGAGGCCTATAACAACTGTAAGCACAAACTCAAATGAACCACCAGTAAGTGTTTACGTGCATTAATATACACATTAGTACACTTGTTTCAAAATCCTAAAGCATACACGTTTTTTTATAGGAAAAAAGTTTATCACGAGACTCAATTTCCAAAATTTAGTGTTTTTATTGGGCAAAAATCAAAATTTCGTTGTTATTGCATTCAAAATGTTGAAGATGGAATTTACATTCAAGTATACAATGTTAATAACGAAAGTGTAAGCCATTTCAGCCAGTTTATTTCAGTAAAAGTTAAGAAAAATTTAAGATAATTTCAGGCCCAAAAACCTTTTCATTAAATTAAATGTTTATTCTATACTACTTGGACTTTTCGGAAATAGCAACCCTCAGTTAATCTTGCTCTGCCATCAGTTGGCTGACACAAGACTGTTGAACAGCTCACGCACAGGACAACTGTTTGTTTCGGGAAAAGTTAAGAAAATTGAGGCTCAGGCAAAATAACGGTTTTCTTATAAAAAAATACGTGTATTTGCAAACACATACCATATTTTCGCCAAAGAACGTCACGGGTTTCTTTTCAAAATCGGCTTTATTATGTAGTGTTCATTTCAAAATCAAGACTTTAATATTACACAATGTTTTCTTGTCCTAAATAAATGCAACAAAGACTGTTTAAAAAATGTTATGAAGTTGAAAAACTATCATCACAGTTTGAAAAGTATCAGAGAATGTTAGTATCACTGTCTCCATCAAGGTCGTCGTTCATGATGTGAACTTCTTAATGCCGCGTTGTTCTCTAGAGGGCGGCGTATATTACAAATGTTTGGCTAGAGGTGCGGCATAATAATAATAATTCAATAATTTACAGTAGGCGTAGATAAATAAATACGTAGCTAGTATGTCAGCTAATTAAAGTCTACTACTTACAACAACCCATATATAATGTAATACAATAAAACAGTGATGTATTTACATAGAAGAAGAGAAATAAAGATAGTATACAAATGTAAATTGAAATGAAGATTAATAGAGTTAATTAAGGAAACCGACATGACTAACAAATTTTCTGCATAACCTGCAGTTGCGGCTATCATTCCATCCTTTAATTTGCCTCTTAAATGATGCAAGAGTTTTAATGCTTTTAAAATCATCGTGTAGGTTATTCCACAGCTTACATCCTAAAAAGGATAAGCTTTCAATTCCGTAACTAGAAGTTCGCGCTTTGGGGATACGCATTGGCAAATTGTTCATAAGATTGTGGGTTATGTCCTTTTGTACAAATATTTCCTTCATAAAACTCAAGTTGATGTTTTGTACAGTTTTGTAGACCTCAATCATAAGCAACTGTAGGTTTCTTTTGTGTATTGATACAGAGTTTGTGTATTGATGCGGCAATCTTTACAGGGAGTAGTTCTTTAAAGGAAATACGGTTTACATATACATATATTTCAAATTCAAAACATTTGCCATGATTTCATAGATGTTTTGTGGTATCTTTGTATTTAAGCTGTTTAGAAAGCTTAGCAAATTCATGTCAGTTTACTTATGTTATCGCAGTTCAATTCTACACAACTTGTGTTTCACTTTTGTAGAATCTCCAGCAAACAGGAATTCATGATTTACTCGCCAAGCTAACTGACTCGAACAAGAATAAGTATTACTGGATCAAATCGAGGTTAACTACCACGTGGAAAGATTGGCTGGCCGCGCAGGCAGAGCTTAAAGCAAAAACTCCTCTTACAAGCTACAGAAGGAGAAAGGTATTTGAAAATGATTTTTGTCGTTGTCTTTTGTTGTATCTTATCTTTTTGTCTGCATTTCAACAGCAAGGCTCTGCCAAAAGAGAACTCTTCTTCAATTTCTGCCTTCCTCAAAAACACAGTGGTTCACGTTTTTTTATAAGAAACTGCTTTGTAAGAAACGAGTACGAGGCCCGTCAAAAATAAAAAACTCCAGTTCTTTGTTCAAGACAACTTAGGAAACTGTGCAATGCCAATTTGTCTACAATAGAGTACATTGACTTGCTTCCACTCGTTAATTCGTACGATTCTTGTTTGGTAAAGATTTTGACTTTTTATTTGGTCTTCTTGGACATTTTTCGCGACGTTGAGCGGTTATCTCCACCCAGAATTGTTCGACTTTCAAACAATAGGGTGAGTTTCGGTCTTGAAAGTAGGAAGCTAATTATGAAACTTTTATTACTAGAATACTAAAATTGGTGCGTCAAATTGAGAAACTTTTAGTACTAAGTGCCGATCCTTATTTCTCATAAAAAAGGCATGTGCAGTTTAGCTCAGTTTTTGACCTTCTATTCTGTCTGATCATGACTCAAAATTGGGTCGAAACGTGTCGTGTATGTGTCAACAAAGACTCTCAACTATAATATGGAATTGTCGAATAATATGGAATTGTCGAAATTGAACTAAAGAATGAAAACTAAATGGTGTCCATTTTTGTCGTCGTACTTATTTTCAAATTTATACAGAAGCTGCGCTTCCCATCATCTACTTCAATTTAGCTCAGTTATACGAAGTCCAGAAAATTTTGTATTAATGTATTAATTGGTGTTTTTTAATGTGGCTCCTTTGGATTACTGAAAATTATCGTTTCTATTGCTGGTGGCTTTGTAAACTAGATTATTAGTGCATGTTCTGTTTTATCTTTTGCCATCTG
Organism: Cassiopea xamachana; assembly: GCA_900291935.2. Classification (NCBI taxonomy): domain Eukaryota; kingdom Metazoa; phylum Cnidaria; class Scyphozoa; order Rhizostomeae; family Cassiopeidae; genus Cassiopea; species Cassiopea xamachana. The sequence continues at coordinate 1,574,353 of OLMO02000301.1, forward strand.
AGGTCTACTTTTTAGTTAAAAGTAAAGCAGGTGTACCATTCATTTATGTTCTCTAAGAGGGTTTTACTGTGTTAATCTCCACAATCATTGAAAATGTGCTGGAAATCCTTTGGTTTTGGGCTGCAGATGTCTCTTAGTGAAACAGTTTAAGGGATTTATCACTCACTAAAAAGCATGCTTTTGGAGATGAGGTCTTATTCTGACACAGTTTATTAATTACGTCATTTAGTTGCGAGCATTCAATTCAATTCAGTTTTAAGTTACAATCATTCAATTCATCAAAAAATATCACTTGTGTCTTGTATATTTACACATTTAACCAGTAGATGACAACTATGGGGCCTACGACTGTTAGCCTTTGAACAGTAGCAATAGATGAACAATTTGTTTACTTTTGCATAGATGATCCCTTCTCTTGATATCAAATGGAATGTACTTGCACGTGTGATTTGGTACTGGTTGTTGAGGCATAGCATGCAATTTTGTTCAACGGGCATATGATAGCTTTTTTTAACATCAACAAAAGTAGCAGTATACTAGTAATTTATTCGTATTTTTGGACGAAATTCCATCCAACAGGATAGACTAACAATCAAGGGTAATTTGAAGGGGCTGCTCATGGGGGCGGAGCCGCCTTTTTAAAAATTTCTTTCAGTTTGGGGGCTCAGTCCCCTAAACTTTTTTGTATTAATCTTGCTTTTTAAAGTGCATTAACCCAGGTTGTCTGCCATGTCAGGGAAATCAGGAATATGTCAAGAAAATCAGAAAAATATAATGGAAATCAGGGAAGTGTCAAAGAAACCCATTCCCTCATAAAAATATCAGGGGATTGTCAGGGAAATCTGACCCTTTTCGTTGACATCTAAGAATGGTGCAACATACTTAAATCATCATGTTCACCCTTGTGCCGTTATCTATTCTGTGAAAGATATAAGGTTGAAAAGTCAAAGGAATACCAGATCAATGGTGAACGTAATGTTTGTCCTTCTTGCTAAAAGAGCGTTAGCAGACGTTTTACAGAGCATCACCCCTGCTAACAATTGAAGGCAGCATTTAGCACTTGGAGTTTTTACAAAGTTTGGGTACATATTTGATCTTTCTGGGAGCCGTGTGTTAGTTAAGGTGTACTGAACTCTTCAAATGCTTTTATCAATTTCTTATTAATCGATAGAACGAAGGGATTTCCCTTATTTCAAAGCTGTACAAAGAGCTATTTGGTGTCCTATCCTTCAAGGAAACTTTGAAATGCATAAATATACTCCCGAATAGATTCTTTTCATTTTGTCTGTTTTTTTAATTTAATGATCATCTAATATATTGTAGATACTTCTTTTCATTGGATTGCTTGCCGATGAGCAAGTTTATCACTTCGGAGAAAATGCCGCCAAAGGTGGTCCTCTTGGGGAATTAGTTCAATGGAGTGACCTCATTGCGTCCACATATCTTCTTGGGCATGATGTAACAGTCTGCGTTAATAAAGATGAAGTGAAAAAGTGAGTTTACGCGATATTTTCCAATTATATGAAGTCACAAAGGCGTTCTCCTTGTTATAGCCTATTGATAATAGGGCCATGGCCGTATAATATATTATTTAACCACTAACATCAAATATTTACGTGTAATTTTGTATTGTTCTTGTGCTTTGGTAAATGTTCAATCCCAGGAGGTAGTCATGGTATTTTGCTCCCCCTGGGTTTCATCATAGTAGGTACTTTGTTTCTGCAAGCTTTTATACTTGATAGAAGAGGTATTTTCAACAATGTTGCAGCAATATGTCCTCTTTTTCGGACTATTAGCGTTTCTTTGTAATACCTTTTTTGATTTGTGCAGCAACAACAAATTTAGTGATGCACACAACCTTTTGAATTTCGATATTTTCGTGTTTAAGACATTCTTTATATTCCCTTTTAGACTGCTTGGAAGTGCTGCTAAAAATTACTGTCCAAGCAAAATATTAACAGAATATGACATCATTTATTTGGATTATATTGGTCTTCTTCTCCTTAAGAGGCTACTGGGGAATATAGCTAAGTTGAAGTAAGTCATTCCTTATTCTTCAGAGCAAGATAAAATTGCATGACCCTGTTCCTCACTATGCAACTAAACTTCGTTATCTCGAAATCCCTGGACAAATAAAATTTGCTCGAGATAGCGAGGGTTCGAGTTATCGCGTATCAACTGTAGTTAGATGCCAACTCAATGTCTTTTATTCATTATTTGGTCTTTTCTCGGCTTGATTGATTGACTAATTGATTGATTGATTGAGACAGATTGATTGTGTTGATTGAATGATTTGATTTATTAAGTCAAGTGATCAGTTGAATGATTTTGCATGCCATTTCGATGCATTCATTTGCACTCTAGGTGTCGCTTTCGCATCGTGGATTCTTTTGGAACTGAGGCTCAATTTAATCACCTAATTAACCCTGCACTGAGAACGGACTTCGGCAGCCATGATCTCAATTTGAAACAGTTCAACACTATGTTTCGTAAGTCAATATCGGCATGATTTTATATTTTTTATGCATATCAAATGTGACAAAAGACAGTCTAGTCTTCCACCATACTAGTCATTAGTTTTATCATTGTCATCTGAGTCATATAATAGTTTGAAAGTTGCAGAAATTTAGAAAACGAGGGAGATTTTCTCCCAAATATTATTTTCTCTATACACAAATAAACTACTTTCTTACTTCATATACAGCATTCAAGAAGCTTTCACCCCAACCCCCAGTTAATACCAAGGTGCCCGTCACTGTTTTTTGCTTATAACTCATGAGTTAGTAGTAATGATGTCATTCTTTGTTTTGTAGCCCACAGTCCAGACAACACTTTCCTTGGCTTTGTTGTTGGAAGAAAAGTTGATGAAAATGAAGTGATAAATAAGAAGCCAATTGCTCTTGTTTATGGAAAACACGCTAGCATGTGGCAGGTAGATTGCTATGATCCACACCCTTATTTACTAATAATTACTGTATATAGAGACAGTGATGACGTAAGCTTACTCACCTGTTGTAAATAGACATTTTTTATTTAGTAAAAAAGTTTTTTAGCCCAGTACTTGAACTTTTGTAGCTTTTGATTTCATTATCAAAAATTTCTTGAAACTTTCTTAGCAAACTTTTCTGAGTTCTCATTTTTTAGCCATTGACATTAAAGAATATTGTAGAGCTTGCATTTACACGTGGCAAAATAGCGACCGTCAATCAAAAACGAAAGATCAATGTTTGTAGAAAAATGAGCTTAAAAAATATAGCATATTATGGAAAGATAATTCGGATTTTTTATTCCAAGTGACTTTCTTAGACCGGTGTGATGGCCCAGTGGTTAGAGCGTCTGCCTCACAATCGGAAGGTCGTGGGTTCGAGCCCCGGCCGAGTCATACCAAAGACTTTAAAAATGGTACTCACTGCCTTCTCGTCTGGCGCTCGACAAATGAGAATGGAGTGGGAAAGTTAAACTCGCGGAGCTATCAGTGGACCAGCCCCCCGCTGTAGCCTTCACTGCATTCGCAGACGCGTGGCCTAGGGCTATAGAAACGGAGATAGGCGCCGCCCTATGCGCCATTGGGCGCGGGAAGGACGCTGACTTTGACTTTCTTAGGTCTCCAGTATTGAACTTTCTTAACTATTTAAGCAGCGGAGCACAACTCTTTGGTACCAAATAGTAGGGGGGCCCCGATTGCAGTTATTTGAAAATTTCACCGCCCTTTTCCATTTATAAAACACCCCCTCAACTTAGCCATTTTGGAAAAGTCCAACCTCCCATTTTACTAACATATAGTTTTTAATGTTTTTGAACTGATCAATAAATAAAATGCATTTGCTTTGTGAATACAAATCATTGTTAGCAAGCAAGGAATCAAAACAAACTATATAGCTTGTACTTATACAATATTAGCAACCAATTGCAATTAGTTTTGAAATTTTTGTGTACCCATCTTGAACATTGACCCCCATATATTAACAACCCCCCAATTTCTGCATTTTTAACAAAAATGTTAATCCCTCCTTCTTATTTTCCCCCCTTCTATTCGGTGCCATGAATTATTTTCTTATAAAAACCTTGCATACATTCTAGCCAATACAACTGTAAACAAACATGTCATTACCTGGGGGTCATTACTTCAAAGCAGACATTAAAAGTAGCGAAATAATTGCATACGGCATTTACATTCATTAATGCCCTTTGATGGACGCCCGGCGTTTTGAAAGAAATCATTTTTGTTGTATATTGAATATGAATTAATGGATTGTTGTTTGTTGTTGATCATAAGCAGGAAGGTAGCTAGGAATTTTGAAGGGGTAACCGCTACACCCCAGATATCCATCTAGATATGTCCATTGTCATAGGATACATTTGGAGAGATATCTGTTAATGAGAAATCGGTACACTTTTACATTATTCCATATTATGTGAGCTCAAAGCTGAACAGTTTACCTTGTTTTGCTGCACTGCAATTTTGACAAAAGTTATTTATGCTCGGTGGGTGCCATATTTCACGCATATATGGGGTTTAGTGGGAGTTTTATGGGTTTCTCAGTGTAACATCGTAGTCCTGGAACCTGGGTTTGATTCAGCGTCTGTTAGTAAAGGGCCTATTATTTCCGCGTCAGAAACGAATTGGTTGTGTATACGGGATTTATATTGAAGTACATAATAGCGGGTCACATGATGGTATGGAGAGACGAATATTGTGCAGTGATCTTTAAATTTACTTTGGTTCTGTTATCTAGAGCTTCTTTGTTTCTATATATATATATATATATATATATATATATATATATATATATATATATATATATATATATATATATATATATATATATATATATATATATATATATATATATATATATATATATATATATATATATATATATATATATATATATATATATATATGTTGTTATCATAGTGCCTGTATTGACTATTTTCTATTTTCACATATTGCAATTATGTTGAATATATTTGTATGATTCACATTTACAGGATTCGCAAAAGAACAAGCTCCTTGACATAGTGAGTGAGTACTTCGAAGTTCACGCTACGATTGGTGTTCCTGGACATAAAAAGTTCACCATTCCATCTTATGTGAAAAATCATGGTGTGCTGCAGAGAGAACCTCTCATGAAGCTTCTGCGGTCTGCAAAGGTACTTTTGAATGTTAAAGCTCTCTTTTGTTGAAGCAATCGTAGTGGTATTTTTTCGACCTTTATTTTATTTTCGGTAAGAAAAACGATTTGGAAAGGACACCAAACCTACTTTAGAAAACCGAATAATCGTCCCCTCCCGATTATTAATTTCTCAAATTTTTTTCAACACCTTGTTGGTATTCCGACCCCGCTTTTATTAAATTTTAGAGAATCTGAAATCAGATCCTCGAGAGTCAGTTTACTTGCAGTGCGCAGAAGAATAAAAGCAAGTACAAGGAACAGTTTAAAGAAATCAATTGCATATGAATATATGTGTATATGTGTTTATTTCAAATATTTACTTCAACAATCTGTGTTTTCTATTTTCCATCCCAACCATTTTTCCACCGTCCCCTTTTATTCCAACCCCCCTTTTATTAGTTTTCCAAAACTTTTCCATCCCCCGATTATTACCATTTTCCCTGACTACTCAGACTTTAGAGTTGCTTTGCATATGGTTAGATGAGTTTGCAATGTCTTGATTCGCATAATTTGTGTCCTGGTTATGATTAACTGCACGAAGCTGTTTTTCTTTGTCGGAAGCCATTAAAGGTCTCATTCTTTTTCGAAACAGTTCGAGCGAATCCATTGTCTGGTATTTCACAATACGCTATTTCCGTAAATTTCGGGGAACGAGATCTTCCAGTTACGTCTGTTTAAAACTGCCATCATATATGTACAGTTGAAAGAATGCATTTACTGTGCAAATCACTATGAAAGAATTTGCAGACAAAGCATGAAATTCTCATAACTCGGAAATAAATGTTGATTTGAAGTTCCTCATTTCATCCTTTGCCTGCCGTCATTGTCCACATATGTTAGCATGAATATCTAAAATGCCATCACGACAAGTGGCCCATAAACAAGAATGAACCCCATCGGTAATCGCCTTAATTCTTATTTCAAAGAGGGTACTCTTGTGCAATATTTTATCTTCTTTGCACGTGTGGTTCGTCATGAACACCAATGAACTATTTCGACATTGCAAACAGCATAGATTCAAGCCATTTTTTTTACTGGCGAGACATGTAATCAGATTGAAAGATGCCTAATAGACTTTTAAAGACTCTTAATGTACTACGTTGTCTACGTAATTGTCATTCAATTTGCAAAGATAACAAATGAATTCCAAGCGTTAATCAACCAGTAATGATGTTCTTTATCTTCCTAGGTTTTCGTTGGACTTGGATTCCCTTTTGAAGGACCCGCCCCACTGGAAGCAATTTCAAAAGGATGCTTTTTCTTAAATACGAAGCTGATACCTCCGTTAAGTAAGTCACAATGAATACATTTCTCCCATTTTTGCAGTGGTCTTAGTGGCTGTGCTTAAGCGCGAGATTTATGTCAGAAATAAAGATGTACCTAAAAGAAATATACCTATTATTTTGGGAACTGCCAAACGTATTTTTATCATTTCATGCAATAGATTTATATGCTTATTCTACTTAATTTAGGGGTTATGAAAGTCTGAAATTAGTATCAGCCTTAGGGTCTGTTTACATGAGGTGGGCTGTCCCACCTAAGTGAGCTGTCTCGCTTCAGTGAGACCTGCTTGTTCTTAATTATTCTATACCGCATGTAAACAGGTCCTTGATGTCGGTGCTTTATATGCATACATACATAAGAAATTTTGCAAGCCGTGTTGTGATATTTGCACTTGACTTCCTTGCATTTCCTTATTTCAAATAAAACGAGCATGCAGCATGCTTCATTTGTTTTGCTATATTTTGTGATACATATTTGATTAGTATTTTTTGGTTACATTACAGACCGTGAAAATTCAAAGTTCTTCAAGTCAAAACCAATGTTTCGCAAATTAACTTCACAACATCCGTATGCTGAACGTTTTATTGGTAGACCTCGTGTTCAGACTGTAGATATCGTCAACAAAACTGAACTAGAGGCTGCACTGAAGTTTATGAGTAATAATACGGTATGTAGTTTTTAATTTAAGTCCTCATTTCCCCTTAAGCAAAAACAAACTCTGTTTAGGTTGAGTTTCATTTCAGATGTCACTCGTTCCCATTCCCAATTCTTAAGTCTAAGTTTCACAACCAATTTTCTATGACAAGTTTCCTTGCTCGTGTAAATGGGCAACAAGTTTTCTATGGCAGGAATTCAGTAGCAAATGAGAATTAATTGTGTAAACGCGGCGGAATCTGACGAGAAATATCTTTGCCAAGTGAGGTGAAAGTAATCAAGAATGCAGCGAAACAATGGGAGCAATGGGATGGAAAGGTCTGGTCTTGAGCAAGACTTGTCAATTGTCTGGGCCATTTGCACGAGCAATTTTGCATATGACAATTATATCTATCACAAGTACACTTGTTCAGAAGTTGGCAGAAAAAATGGTCATATGGGCCCCATCTACACAAGCAAATAAAACCTGTCATTGAAAACTTGTCATAGAAAAAATTGCTCGTGGAGCTTAGGCTATAGGCGTCGTATAATTAATGCTCCTCCACAGTAGCCTACAATGAAATAGTTTACCATTCTTGTCAATATTCCAAGTCACAATTTTCCATGAAATAATTTTTATCCGTCATTTCATTTATAAGAAATGAACTCTCATGATCCTTAGCAAGACAACGGAGAGATGCCTTTTTGTCGATCAAAAAGTGAGGAAGACCAACTTTCTTGTCAATAGAGCTATATCCTTAATGGTTTGTTGACGTTTTTTGGCCTCGTTTCTATGAAACCTGGTTGAGGTGTGTTTGCATACTAGGAGGAGCAATTATTTGCCATATTGATGTTGTGTGCTCTAATTTCAACTCCATTGTGCTTACCACTTCATAGGTTCATTTGAATCTGGCAAATATTCATTCCACTCGGAGTTTTTTCATAGTCATATCAGCACCTGTCTTTGCACCACTGCAGCTGTGAAAGCTCTATTTACCCGCCGCATCAACGCATTTGCAGGGTTCATACTGAACCTGGAAAACTTGGAAAATAGGCCATTGCTACAAAAAGTCTGGGAAAACCTGGAATAGTCAGGGAATTTTCTAAAATTTTTGATTCATGTCAAGGAAAAGTCAGGGACAACAAATTGTTTAGTCAGCATATCATTTTCATTAATTCGTTCGTAAAGCGGATGTATCATTTGTTATTAGTAAATGAGAACTTTATCACCTTGCACAGTGCTATTGCAAACATATATCCATGAACTATTTATGAAGTTCAATTTTCTTTATCTATGTATCTTATGTAAATATGTGATATAGGGGTCAGGGAAAAAGTGGTGTTTTGTCACTATCAATCAAGGAAAAGTCAGGGAATAGTCAGGGAATGTTGATTCGGATTTGGATATGAACCCTGGTTAGAAACGCCGGACGACACTTGTTTGTTAAGGTATTTGTGTAGTAGATTTGACTTGAAGTCATCAACTGGATAATCTAAATATGAAAATTTTTCTTTTTAGGTGAAGCCCTATCTTCCGTACGAGTACACATTTGAAGGAACACTCCAGCGTATTTATGCTCTTTTGAAGCATCAAGATTTTTGTAATACAAAAGTCTGGCCACCACTTCGTAATAGGAAGGTTCTTGTTGGTAAAAAAGACCAATCTTGCAGAGAAGTTTGTGACGAAAAAGGTTAGTTTTTGTTTATGTTCTTCTCTGGAAAAAATTCACCGAGACTTGTCAATGGTAGAGATTTTCTTTTTTTCGGCTGGCCTGAGTTTGCCGTGGCATTCGTTTCTCTTGGATTTAATGGTTTTCGTTTGAATTCTCATCTCAGGAAAGTAGCAATCATAAGCGAAGGAGTGGGGTGGCACGGGGGCTGCAGGCTCCTTTTCTTGGACAGAAATCCATTATATTCGGACAATCTTCCTGAAATAACAATAGGAAATTCGGACAGATTTTCTGAATATTCTCCAGATCTCTCTACTCATTCAGAAGAAATGTTACAGCCGCCTAAATATGATGTCCTCCTACGCCTTTGGTGGCAATTACATTCTTTTTCTTTCTTTTCATTCGTTGTGTTTGCTCTTTCTTTTTCTTTCTTTCAGTCGTTTTTCTTGGTCATTTTTTGTTGTTTCTTTCTATCGTTCTTTTTCTTGCTAGATTTCTTCTTTCGTTCTTTCTCTCTTTCTTGTTTCTTTTGTTATTTCTTTCTTGCTGTTTTTTTGTTTCTTGTTCGTTCGTTTCTTTTTTCCTGAGAGTATTGTAGATCTGTGCTTATACACAGAGAGAAAATAATGGTTTGAAACCTTTGTATTCTTTTGGGTGCCAGACAATCAACATGACATACACAGAGTTTGTCCTGAAGTGACTGTATTTTAATGGCGCAATGATTACGTCATTTCTTCCAAACTGCCTCATAGACAATGTTAGAACTGATGATGTCATGACAAAAGTGCAAGCAGGGTGTCTGTCAAATCAGAAAATATCTGGGAAAATCAGGGAATTCGGCTAATGCTAGGGACAATCAGGCAAATACCATAAAACCTGTTTGTCTTTGTTGCTTCAAATAACCAATTTCCTAACCTACCTAGAAAACCTCACAAGAAAACAAATTATGCTCATAATGAAAATGTTGGTTTTCATTTTCCATGACGTAAATAGAGCATACTTTGTTCAAATAGCCTTGTATTGTAATATGCGTAGTGTGCAGTATTTGGTCAGGACCTGAATTGAATCAGAGACATCAGGAAGAAATCAGGGAAAAAGACTTCTCTGATTTGGCAGATACCTTGTACAGGCATTTCAACTGCACACATACCGTAAATTCCCTAATATATGTCCTGAGCTTACAGAGGCTCGTAAGCATTTTTTGGAAGACTTAGGTGAATACCGAGGCTCTACATATGTTCTGTCCATGTTCATTCATTATCCTAAATATAAACACAAAACCCCAAATGTGAGTCCTGGACTTATGCTCGTGGAGGCTTATATCGGAAGGATGTTTGGGTTAGTTTACAGGGGGCCTATATTTGTTATTACGGTATATTAATAGCCTTTCTTGCGATACCTTGGTAGCATTTGAAGAAGCTTTTTGCTGTCGACTCATTTCATGATTTTTAATTGATTTAGATCTAGTCTGCGAGCCTGCCTACTTCCAATCAATCAACGACGCAGAAGTTTTGAGAAAGCATACAAATTGTGTTAATGAGGAGAAGAAAGCATCGTTTGTTGCACCAGCGGTCAATATACAAGGCAATGTGTGTACTTTACAGGAACAGAAACTAATGTACAGTTGCACATCGAAAAGTCCAACATTTACCAGACTTTGCCCATGCAGAGACTACACCAGAGGACAATTAGCGCTGTGCAGTGGCTGCCTGTAGTGTTTTAGTGTCAGGTAAATTAGCTGTAACTGTAGCTTTTTACAATTAGGTAAGTGGGGGTGTCGTGTAGAATGCACACAAGTAGATGAGATGCACCTTAATAGATCAATTGCACCTTAATAGTCGTGCTTGTGAGTGTAGCTAGATGTTGCAGGTCACTAGAAAGCGTTGCGAAAGGCTGCACTCCGCAGCCTCATTCATTTCGCATTTCCCTTCACTACAATCATGGTATGTGGTCTATTTGACTTTGCAACAACGCAACCCAGTCACTGTGAAGTTGATCAGGCCTATATTTTCATACCATTTCATTTAGTCTTATATGGCTATATTTTGTACTTGCGTGCGATTCCATTGTTTATGTGTGTATCCATTCTTATTTATGGTCACTCATTCTGGACCATTTTCTGGACCATTTCCTCAAGACCTTTTTTGTACTTGAAAGTGTATCTGTTATTGTCATAGCAGCAACAATGAATTTTAGAACACCTTATAATACTCAGTTGCCTGCTTTTCGATGCTGGTAGTGAAGGGATTTACTGAGACGTGATGTAAACTGCCCGCTTTCAATATTCTGGTAGTTTTACGTAGAGTTAGAGTTTTAGACCGTATTTATGTAGTTGAAGCACTTCCAACTGTAATTATATTTTCTACCTGAATATTGCAGTTGTGTTGGAGCAGAAAGTTGTAAGAATTTGATATCTTTTTAATTATTACGTTATTTAAGGAAGAATAGGTTTAACTTGCTCAATCAATCGAAGGACAAATTGATACTCTTATTATGTATATTGCATTAGTCCCTCCCCCCCTCCTCATATTGCAGCAAGAAAACATTGAATTTCCCGTTTTAGTTTGATTTAAACCATTTTGTTTTTGTTGGTGCTTAGTGAATCAGTTCCCTAATATATGCAATTTATTGGCAACTATGAAAATTGTGACTGGCCATGAATTAGTCCATTTTGTTAAAAGTATTTCTATCTTTTTACAGACGAAATCAACCATCGGTCGTTGTTCAGTTATTCCTATCGTTATTCTTTCAATTTTGGTATCATGATCTTTGCCTGATTCTGTCAAACAATTATTTTTACATTTGAATTATGCATTTATGACTCACATTCACATTCAGAGCTAAGTTACCATATGCCTCAAACCAATGTAAAACCCATCAATGAGCCAATAGGATGGCGTTCTGAAAAGCCTCGTTTTGCTGTTAATCAGTGAGCTGCTGTGAGCCAATTAGATGGCCATCTGAAAGCCTCGTATTGCTGTACCTTCAATGAGGAGACAGTTTTTTCTTTCACTTTTTATTTTGTAGCTCATTTCAAAAGATTGTTGTAAATAGCTTACTCAATTCACTTCAATTTGAGTTACTATCCTCGTAGTGCATCCCAAGCTGTCACCTTAATTTTTATGTGTCAAAGCGTTGATTTGAATTTACTACCAGCCGGGTTATGCATCGTCTACATTATTAGCGAACAGTTCACACCTTTTTTAGTACAATGTATTAAAGTTTATTACGTCATGTTGCTAACTAGTTGCTGCTTAGCATCCAGTATGGTAAAAATTTGTCATGTATGCTTGAAAACTTCTTTTCTACGGAATTCTCTCTTCATACATGCCAAAAAAGTTTCATTTGCTATTTTTCATTCTGCATTTCAGGTAGTCTAGGGATTTTAGCATTCACTAGATTTTTGAATAGTTTTTTCCCTTATTCTGAAATGTGACATGAAGTTTTATTATTAAGTGAAAAGCGTTTTTTTGACTTGAGCTTTTTTTGCATTTATTAGTTAACTTCTTGGCATATACAAATTGGAAACTTTATACACAAATAATCTCTTCGACTAGATGAACCAGGGCTCGTCCAGGTCTTTGAACCCCTTGACAATTGCTGGGTTTTGAAATGAATGGCACTTGAAGAGCTCCTTGAAAATGATACTTTTCCTCAGTAAATTGATTAAAATCCTTGAAATTTGTGAATGTTTACTATTTGCTTCGTTTTCAACAATAAGACAGAAAATAATTTAAAGAAATATCCAAAAAAGTTGAAGAAAATCGTACAAGAAAATTCATGATATGCCAAGAAATGTTTTGTATTCTATAGTTTGGGCTTCCTGTGTATTCACGCATGCGCTGTGAATATTAATTTAGAGCTCCTTGAAAACTTTCATTTACTTGAATTTGTATGTCAAAATCCAGCACGAACTCTGTTAATCTACTACAATTAACAACTTGTTAAATATGTAATAAAAATACCATTTAAGAATACACGTTTTTTTATAAGAAAAAAGTTTATAAGAAAATGAGGCTCGAATGGTCAAGATCATAAGAAAATTACGAGGCTCAATTTCCAAAAGTTAAGGTTTTTGTTGGCCAAAAATCGATATTTCATCGTTATTGCATTCAAACTGTTAAAGATGGAATTCACATTCAAGTATACAATATTAGTTACCGAAGTGTAAACCATTTTAGCCAGTTTATTTCAGCAAAAGTTAAGAAAAATTTAAGAAAATCAGAGGCTCAATTTCGAAAAAAGTTAAGAAAATTGAGGCTCAGGCGAAGTGATGATTTTCTTATAAAAAAGAAAACGTATATATACACATTGCTTCCAGTTGCACAAAATACTATGCATTGAAAGCGAAATGGAGTAAGGTATCAGAGTGTTTTTTGCATTCAGAGGGCTGAGAAGTTGTTTTTTGAAAGTTTCCAATGCAGTGGATGATGCCAGGGAAGAAGTGTCGGAAGCCAGCACTAGCAAAGAGCCAACAGTGAGCGAAGCGAGAAAATTTTAGCGGATCACGCCCTTCAAATTGGCTTAGAAAAGAAGAATAGATTGTGAAAGTGCCGATAGTGCATTAATATCTTCAACAGCTTAAGTGCCAATGGGGCAAATTGAAATTTAGGGTGCTCTAGCCCCCAAAGCACCCCGTAGCCCCATCCCCGATCAAAGCTACCAGAAAGCAGTCTTAGAAACTATTGTTGGGAGCCCCCGCAGCCACACTAGTACGATGACTGGCATAGAGCGGTGCATGATGGGCTTTTAGCGCGAATCAAGCTGCAACAACAATCACACCATGAACGAGCAGACGGAAAAATGGAAAGCAGTAGACCCAGTTTGAAAGAAAACAGAATGTAAGTTGTTTATAAGTTTAATTGACTTGAATCTAGATCTTATGAATATATTTCTTTATGCTTATTTCGATGGAAGCTGACGGCAACATGTAACAACGTGCGTTTGGTTTGTCAACTACCTTGATTAGGCTCACGTGTGCCCATGGAAGTGGTTTGGTTGATTCTGTAAGATATGTAATTATATGCTGGCTACTTGCATAGTTTCTGTTCGAATCCTATGCATTGGAAAGGAAATGAATTGCAAAGAAGCTGCACATACCATTGTAAAATTGAGTTTCACTATAGAATTCATCAACAGTATCGACATCACCTGGGCGCAATGTTTATCCATGCATGGGCAACCTTTTTCTCATATGGGCTCATACCTATGGCGAGTGCAGCGTGTAGGCCATTTTGAAGCACATAGAAAATATACGAGACAACATTGTATGTTTTGATTGATTACAGCCAAGATGGTATCTCTTGCATATTAATGTTTCATCGAAAAAATTTTTTAATCAATTTGCGATATTCAAAGGTAAAGGTGTCAAGGCTGTCAATTCTCCTCGGGTTAACATGGAAAGGACATTTCATGTCCGTTTGATAGTGGAAAGCTTCAGCATCGCCTTCCAGAAATACATTTTACAATAAGGCTTCAAGCTCAGGCTTGTTCTTACTTTCATCTTAATTTTCCGTCAAATTTCAGGCTCGTGCTCTTATAGAATTGTTCTTATAAAAAGACGAGCGTAATTTGATGTTTTGACAAGGTGCTGATATTTGTTTTACATTTTGCAGGTGTTTTAGTCTCCCAATGTTATTTTTTCCACAACAGCCTCTAAACTTAAAAACACTGTTGAAATTGGGCTGTACATTGCAAACATCTGGTTCAGCAAAGTTTTTGACAAACGTATGTACTAAAACGAGACTTAGCTATTGATACACGAGAGGACAGGTCATACATTTAAAGGACTAACTACGTATCACTATCACTCCTTTTTATACTGTCCACACGTGTATCGTACAAGAAAACTCAAGATATACCAGACCCCATCCTTTATTAGGCGTTGTTAAAAGTGCAGATGTAAAATAAAATTTACCTGCAGAAAACATTGAATGTAATAGAAGGCTCATAAAGATTTGGGTGAAAGCAAAGTATTGCAGCAGTCCATGCCCTGAGACACATGCAATCGCACGTGCGCGTGTCCACTCACGTGCAGAATCCTCAACACGAGCGAAAACTCGCCCAGGCCAACATCACTGTCAACCGTGCAATCGATCATGCCAAATAGGAACGTCGTTGTTCCAACTGCAACAGTGACTGTCACCTTTTGATATCACAACTCTGGTTTATCCTATATTATTCTAAACGAGCCATTTGACATGCTTCAGCAACAAGAAACTCATTATGTTGAATACACAAACCTTGAATCGTATGCGTCATTCAAAACAAATAGGAACAATTGCTCGTGCAGAAAAGGGTGCAAGTGTGAATTGACGCTTATGCACCTATTTATTCCGGGCATGGATTAATCATAGAAAGAAAAAATACTTCCATTAAATGTTCAAATGCTTGCATAATGATCATTCATGCTATTCCATCTCAAAATTATGCCTTTATTGCAAAGTGGATGTTTTAAAATTTAAAACTGTCAAAGCTTGTGCAGGTCCTTGAACTCCGTGAAAAGTGCCGGAATTTGAAATATCATTTCAAGGGCTCTCGAAACTCCCGGAAAATGAGAATTTTTCCTAAAATTGATCAAGCTCCTTGAAATTTGTAAATGTTTACTTTTTACTTGTTCACAGCAATAAACAACGCAAAAAATAATTTAAAGAAATATCCAAATTAAAGTTTAACGAAAATCATCCAGGAAATTCATGATATGCCAAGTACCCTGAACGAACCATGAGCTATGCAATCGACTTGCGTAATGTAACTGATCGCTGAGTGAAGCAGAAAGCATAATTTGAAGTGTGGTGTTTTTGCGCCTATGAGCGCATGTGCTCGCTTCTATTCAATTCAATTCAATTATAAGTATTTTTTATAAGAAAAAAGTTTATGAGAAAATGAGGCTCAAATTGTCAAAATCTTAAGAGAATCTTAAGAAAATCACGAGGCTCAATTTCCAAAATTTAGTGCTTTTATTGGCCAAAAATCGATATTTCCTCATTATTGCATTCAAAATGCTATAGATGGAGTTCAAATTCAAGTATGCAATATTAATAACAAAATTGTAAACATCTCTGGCCAGTTTATTTTAGTAAAAGTTAAGAAAAATTTAAGAAAATCTCAGGCTCAATTTATAAAAAAAGACCTGTAACAAATATTAAATATATTTGTCTAAGGAGGAGGTCTCCAGTAGCTAAACTCATCGAGAGAGAGAGAGAGAGAGGGCCCCCACCATTTAGAACTGAAATAAAGAAAAATAAATATTTATTTTCAATAACAAGAACGAAAAGATATAAAGATAGTATAGTGATAATAATTTTTTTTAAACTTGATATCATATTTCATAATATAATAAAAGTTACAATGATACACCTCGCTAATTACAGGCAGTGTATTATTGGCTTGCCTGCAGTAGTGTTGAAGTAAATCGATAGCTAGGGGATGCTCTCTATTAGAAACGTTAAAAGTAATCCACGCAGTTATATTGAAAAACGATAATGTCATCCAAATAGTAATGTATTTTTAATACCATATATCTTTCAAACTAGCAACTTCTCGACAACTCTGTGAATCTAAAATAGCTTTTTACAACAAACTATTGATTCTTCTGTGTTTCTACTTCGAAAAAATTTACAGAGCTAGGGGGCAGAACCCCTCAAGTCACAGCTAGGAGGCTGTGCCCCCCTTTTCTACACCACTGCTTGTCTGTCCAAACAAATAATTTAAAACAAGCATCTAGTAATAGAAAAGAAAAGAAAGCAGAGAATCTCTAAAGAACAGACAAGCAATACTGAGGGACTGGAATAGTGATTAAAGTAAGTTATAGGTATCCCTAAGTACAAAGAGAATAGCTATTTATTAGAAATTCCCTCAGTTTTGTATTAGTGAGCTTTGCTCCTTGGCAACACTGGCCTGGCCACAGGAGTGGGTTTGTATCGCCATTTTTGTTACTATCTGTTATGAAATATACGGGATACAAGGGTGGCAGCGTTTTTGTTACGTAATATTGGGGCGACTGTTAAGGAAGTTTGAATCCGGCGTATTTTATAAGAAACCCAGCCCAAGACCTAGTTCGAAACATTTATTGTTCTTGGATCTCTACTGATCAAATTACACAAGAAAACATCGAAACTCCGAGTTTTTTGCCTTTAATTCTGGCTAGAGCTCATTTCCAGAAACATGAAACACGTAGGGAAGAAGTTTTATGAATGTATCTATGCTAGTTTTGGATGCAAACGAATGGTACCGACTTTCTACTTCGTGATTGCTTGCAGTTATAAACATTTTTCAAATTGAAAAGCTCCTTAGGGACTTTTCCTTAAGTAGAATAAGCTACTTAAATATTCCGGCCTTCTGCATCTGGTTTCCATATCTAGTGGTTCTTTACATAGAAAATACGTCTAAAAGACTGCGCTCTTATGAATGCCACATTTCATTCGAAGCCAAGTTCGGTCTGTGTGCCTTTGAATTCCCGAAGCTTCAAGAGTAGATAGAATAGTCCAAACGCAAAAAAACCCTTTCAATTTTACGTGAATAATTGCTAATGTATTCTTTGACGCACTTTTATCTTTACCACAGAGTAATCTCTTAAAAAGCGAAGCTGCTCCACAGTGGGGCATTTTTATCGCATCAGATTTAGTTTCGTTCCTATTTGTATTCGAAGAAAGAAAGCTGTATACGATCCATTGGGATGAATTGCAAAGGAAACTGAGCTTACGTCACCTGAAATTTATACCCGATTATGAAGCTTGGATTGCATTAGCCTGTTTTATAAGATATTTTAACAATTGGTGATTTCTAGAAATGTTCTAGAAAAAACGACAAGGGTGCTCTAGGTGCAGCGTTATGAAATGAATGCGTCTTAGCTGCAACTACGCCCATATGTTCAGCGATGTTGATGCGCCATAGTGAGGAATGTGGCATCTGCACGCACATGGTTTGGCTCGTGCATGGGTGTGGTTGGTGCTGCTAATGGATAGGTGTGTATGGCCAGATTAGCAACTAATGGTAGTCGTTATTAGTTTTTATGGATAATCTGCTAAGTTCAGTTTTGACTGCATGTAATTGGATAGAACATGGGTCTGCAAGCTATTTTTCTACTGCATGCGAACGGCAATGCGCAGTTGCATGCATGAAATTAACGGCACGCACGCACCCACGCCCTGGCAACAAGTTTGCTGCAATCGTAAAAGTTGTGATGGAAGTTCTAACGTTAAATAGACAGCAAAAACAGCCACAATTCTGAGATTCTATGTGGAAAAATTGTCGGTAATTATCTGAAAATGCTTGCTTCTAGCCCACCAAATATTACCCCTACATTGCACTCCTGTATGCCTATGTGAAACAGCGGATGTGCAAGCTTGGTCTTTTGGCACCCTCTAGGAAGAAACTCTCCATACTTAGGATCTGGGATTGTACGAGCTTCGCAGACAATCAGGGATATACTAAAGATGCTATGCTAAAATTATCCTATTTAGTGCATTCGATTTGCTGGGTGGTATGACGTAGCGTATTTCTGAGATTCTTTTGACGGGGTAATCACAATGTTATCTAGGAGCTGAAGAAATTGAAGAATACAAATGCCTTATAGAACGCCCCATGTTGATATCTGCAAATTATCTTTTTTGTGGAGATGTTTTGTGGATTAGGGCAAGCTTGGTCCAAGAGATAAGATAGCGAAATTGGCATTTGTGCAATATTCAGAATTTTGTAGGCGCCCGTAGAAACAAAAAATTTGATGAAGGTCAATGCACTGAAAATGATTTGGTAGAGAGAGGCAATATTCTGTAGAAGACCTGTCGAAACATATATGATTCTTAGAACATTCTAGGTTTCGGGTTGGGTTTGAACCGGATTAGGGAGTGGCAGATTATCTGCATAGATAATAGTATGGAGGTAATGGATATTAATCAAATGGACCAGGCATTTGGGTGGGCTGGCTCACATCCAGCAGATATACTTATCTGATGGATATGTTCCTTAATCTTTTTCAATTGTTGTTTTTTCGATGCATGTGCGAACATGCTCGTTGCACGTAAAGCTCAGAATTTAGTCCAGGCCATTTTGTCACATAGCAATTGTGGTATTTACCTTTTTATCTTAAGAATCACACTATTGAATTTAGGAAGCCATATGTTTGTACGGGAACACGTCAGTTCAGGCTGCAGAGAATCATGGTTGGTATCCCATTAAGCCCTGTGCGCAAAAAGTAACCACTTATCTTAATTCCAAGACATCTAATATCTTAGTTAGAAGCCACAGAAGATTTTGAATTCAAACTTTTCGTCTTATCTATGGATGAAAGTTTGCGATTTTAGGACCTAATCCTACTCAGAGATTTAGCTGCACGAGTTTCAGCCAGCTTGGGATGGATTATCAATTTCTAAAGAAATTTGAATCATCTTTGCTTGAAAGACATTATTTGCTTATCTTAAAGTGATATATTTCCTCTAAAGGCGTTGCTTGCGTTGGAATGTATTTCGAAAGTAAGAGTTTGGTTCTTTCAAGATTAGCTATTATTTTAGAAGGAATCTTGTTCATAACTTCACTTTTGCTGAAAAAGACTTTCGCTCACATCCTTTCTACGATAAGCGTAGAGAATAATTCCTTAACTGTTTGATTAACTAATCTAACAGTTGATAATAAGTTAAATCATTGCAATTCAAGTAAGACAAAGGCTGGGTTGTAGTCCTCAGGGTTGCAAGGGGGCTAGTTCCCAGGGTTGCAAGGGGGTAGTTCCCAGGGTTGGTACGGGTTTTGGAAAGTTATGGAAATTAATGATGCCATTTCCCAGGACCTGGAAAGTTTTGGAAAAGGAAGGCTTCTCAAAATGGCTATGGGAAGTTTTTGACTTTTTGTTTGGGAAAATGGATATAAATTAGTGTTGTATTAAACATGCATATGTTGTTTCTTCATTTTAAAATATATAAAATAAATCATAATCTAACAAAATATCATAAAATGCACTGAAATTTTCATGGGGTTTCAAAATGCAAACGAAAATGTGCTTCATGGCTTTGGAAAATTAGTAATTTATCTTTAGAAAAGTTTTCAAAATGTCTTTAAAGGAGTTGGTACGAACCCTGAGTTCCTTTCGTTACATTCACAGGAGGTTTTGCAGCCACAAAGCCTTTTACATGCGAAGTCATTGGAACTTTTCTTTAATTTTACTACTCTGGTCAAGATCTGTCAACTCATATTAATAGCTTTTTCCAAATGTTATATTATGCCACAAATTTGGGGTTCAGCGGAATGTCCAGGAATGAATCTCCATTCCCGTTTCTCACGCAGCGCTCAGTGCATTATAGGTCTCAGCATTATAATAAGGCACGAATTTCATTTCATTTTGTTCGATTGCAAAGTGCTTGGTGACCAGGCCCTGGTCTCATAAATTCTGTTTTCAGCCTGAAGTGCTAGCAGTGTAGCAATAAACCATTGGGCCTAAGCAAAAATATGGCCATCAGAATTCTAGAGAGAGCTTACAGTCCCCTCTTATTATTAAATAAGTGCTTTACTTATAGTTGTTAAACCCAACTATATAAATTATATGATAATTATTTAAAACCAAAGCTTATTAATGATACACGAAGCCTAACCTAGGAATAAAAGTTTTACATAATCTTCAGCTTCATAATCGAAGTTTGTTACTAACTTGATGATTTTTTAATTAAAAATCTCAAGTGACCTGAACTCTTTGATTTCAATTGGCAGTGCCTGACATTATTTATTCCAATAATACTAATGGTTTCTATTCCATACCGAGTTTTCTACGCATGGCCTTCCAAACAATCCATATTCCGTCCTGCCAAAAGTTGGAGGCGACAGTAGCATGCCCCTTTGACATTAAAATACACGTTTTTTATTCATGAGAAAGTGGTTTGTTAGAAAGTAGTATTCAACTGCTCAAAAAATCAAGAAAATTCCGTACTGGAGTTTGAAGTTAAGAAAGCAAAATTGGATTAGTCTGTTTACGAAATGCTATGGATGTTATACTGGTCAGTTTAGCTACTGCTATCTACTAAGATCTTGTCATCATTTCAAGTGTGTATAGAGTGCTTTCATTTTCAATTAATGTGCATACACGAAGCATTAACATTCAAAAATTTTTGCAGAGAAAGTTTTGATGCTGGAATCGTGAAAAAGTTAAGAATGTTTCAGTACTGGGCCATTAAAAGAACTATCTTGAAAAATACGTATAAGCTCAAATGTGGCACAAATTTGCATTACAATTTGACAGCAGTTCCGCAAAGCAATGGTTTATTTGGAAGGAAGTTTATATTACTATGAACTCTCATTTGTTGCTGAAGAATGAAATTCGCCGACTAGCACTATTTTCCCAAAGATGCAGCGTGGATTGAGGGGGCTCGTGGGGTATGGGTTTTTTAGAGAATGAGGGTCCGTGACAGCAATTGGTGGTTAGGCCTGGGATTCAATTGCATCCCAGCATCCCTTGCCAATCCGCCACTGAGCATATACAACGCCTTGTTTGAATCTGTCCGACTTTATACAAAGAAAATTCCTTTAAAATGTCGCTGCACACTTCTATACTATCTAATTTTCAGCATATTTTTATTTCAGAATTCAAAGAAAAAGTGTAGATGCTATGCTTACGGTTTCAATAGCAGTCAAAACATTGTTGAACGTGGAATTTTGCTTCTCTACCATATTGAGCAAAGGCCAATGAGAATACTTGGCAAGCAGGAAGTTGGTAAAGTGAATTTCCATCAAATAACTTCCTTAATGTATTTTATATTGTATTGGCAGGATCTCTGTGACTAGACCGCTCTATCGGCATCACCATTCTACTCTTGCCACACTTGTCGCTATGTGTTGGACAGGCACAAAAACGCTTCATCCAGACAGCCGATCGTTAAGAGCGTACATTGAAGCATTTGGGGGTGGGGTACCTTGACTTCGGAACCGAATGCTCCTGGTCTTGTCGTACTTTTTTCAACAAATTACCATGGATAGACTGTTCGACTATTCGAATATTTGTCTAAAAAAGAAGTCTTATGAGGATGTTGCAGCCCCCCAACACTTCCCCTAATGTGCACCCCTACCAGCTGTTGCAATGCATGCGTTTTATTGTCTTTTAAGTGGTGTTTTTATTGCGTTCCTAGCTCTAAAGATGTTGCTTTCTAAGCTGGAGAAGTCCTGCTCCCCTTTGATTTATTGCTTACTACCAGGTTGTAAATCAGAGCCTTCATGCTCCTGGAAAAAGTACTTTCAATGTGCCAATAGACCTTTCAATACTGGCAAAAGAGCCATACTCAATGAAAGCCACAAAATTCTGTTTGTACCGTTATGTGGTATCATATATCTTTTAAAGAATAAGAGACGCATGCTATTTACAATGAACAAAACTCAGATTTAATTTCTTTACCTCTGAGTCAATATCAATGTGGGCTTACACCCATTATTTCACAATTCTAACTAAAGACGTGCCTCTTTTGCCTGTTCTGTCTTCTGTCAACTTTTTTGGCTATGAACAAATGGGAGTATTGCTGTTAAGAAAATTCAATTCTTAGTTCATTTGCAGCGGAATTTTTGTAATCCTATTCTCCTAATCCAAGCAAATATGTTTTTTAAAATTATAATCGTATAGAACAGTGTTTGATGGTAAACAAGGCAGGTTGATATCTACATGAAAGGGAGACGCAATTGCCGGCGCTGTATTGCATTTATTTAGCATTCAAAGCTTATCCTAATGAATAAAAAGCCCACTGCTTGCCTTAAAAGTATCAGCTCTTATTTCTTGGTATTAATTGATCTACTAATTGATTGATTAATTGCTACAGATGCACTTTCTCTAACTTTACTCTATCGTAGTGGCAATTAATAAGACCAATGCTGGTTGAAGGAAATATACAGCTTTTGCAGAATCCCCACAGTACTTAAATATTAATATTTATGGTACTACTACCTTACACTATTCTACATATTCTAAATTTGCCTACTACCTTACACTATACAATATTCTACATTTGCCAATAAATATGTATAGTAAATGTTTTACATTCAATAATATAAAAAGTTCAAGTGAATTGTGTCCTAGCTATCGGCGTAATTAATTGATATCATACGTAAAATACGATGCAGCCATAGTCCTCACAGCTTTCCGATATCCCGTTTTCCTCTTGCATAACTTCGTCCGTACTGGTCGTATGTACGCCACTAAAGCAAGGTCCACAATTGAATTTCTTATTCAAGCTTTCCTTGTATTTCCATTTGCCTTCTATTCTGAAGACACTACCGCATCTTTCACATGCAAAATCAGCACCGTTGTCATCCTCAGATATCGTTATAACATCGTCTTTTTGATGGTGAAGTACGCAGGATTTCTCACCATGTTTTGGGTCATAGTCTTTATGGCATCTAACGCAATGCAATGTCTCGCCTCTGAATCTTTTCTTTGGTAACAGTGTCCCCAAGGCTTGTATCGTACTGCTATCCTTCTGCTCAAGTTTCCTTTTCAGATAGTTGTGCAGGCGCTTTGGATCAATACTATTGAGGACAGCAGTTAGCCTTTGATGATCATGAGTTAGCTCACCCTCCACCGACGATTCATCACTGCAAATACTGCTTGACACTGACAGCGTGAGCAGCTTTTTCGACACATTGTTCATACCGTTTTCTATCGCTTCCTCGCTAATTTCATTGCTTTTTCCATTTAGCATAGTTTTAGCATATCCCTGCGTCTGCAATTCACCATGCTCATCTATCGAATGGTTTTCCAATCTGTGTTCTTCACTTATAGTACCTGTGTGGTTTTCTTCTGAAAAAACTGTCAGGTACCCACTTTCTTCTAAGTCAATCTGCGATAACTTGTAAGCATTCCCAACTGAAAAGCACTTCCTCAAATGAGCGGTACCATTTTGAAGTTGGTTAGAATTATCTTCCTTTGACCCTCTCCTCAATTGAAAATTCACCAAGCTTTTTCTCTTCGACATTACACGGTTAGCTAATCCTTCACGGCCGCTATAAAGTCTATCGATGAAGCTCTTGCTTAGAAATTTTCTATTCCCAATTGTGTTTTCCAGTTTACTTGTGTAAATATTTGGAGGCACTTCGCTCAACTCCATTATAATTTCACTCTTTTCCAACCTCGTGGTAGTTTGAATACGCCTGCCCGCAAAAACACGATACTTCCTTAACTGAGATTTGAATTTTTGCGAAGCCACAAGCACGTCTCGCCGCACGAGCAGAATGATTGTGAGTTCGGGTTGAGACGCGTCTATATTGCTGAGTAGCCTGCCTTTCAAATCATCCTATTATTTTGACAACGCTTTCTCTGATCACTACGTAGGAGCAGTGTTATGTCATGCATATACTCTTTACAATCAATGTGGACATACGTCCTTATCTGCTTTACGTAGGTAAATGCTCTAATTGTGACCAAACAGCAGGTCGGGGGTTTATGCAAATATTCCCTCTGTTTTCTATTTAGCTTGGTGAATTTATAAGATTAATGTAGAAAATCTGGTCGGAAAATGTTAAAAGGTAGTAATTATTCGCATCTAAGTCGACTGGGTAGGTGCCTACGTGAAGTATCTCACACAGTGCTGGGTTACACAAAGGGATCCATGGATCGTTTGTCTCCATGCATTAAATGTAGTTACCGAAATTCAATGGTCGTTTTGTTCTGCACTTAGACAAGCATCTGTGCACAGTAGCACGCTACTCCCAGAAGCATAATTAAGAGATGGCAACACCAGTATATCTACTTGCCAACTGCTATTTTTTAAGTGACCGCTTTCAATTACAAATCAAAGACTTGATATTCATACATTTCTCATAAAACGAAATCACCAATTTATCTGTCATATTGTTAGTAAAAGAAAAGGATAGTGTAATTTTGTTTGTGCTTGCAAGGCTTTGATATTTCTGTTTCTCCAGTTTTTACATCTATTTGTTCTTTATTTCTCTCATTTTGTTGGGTTCTCTATTACTCTTTGGCAGCGAATAGTAGAGGCCCACCCCCGACTGCAGATTGTTGAAAATTCCACCATCCAATGCCATTTATTAAACAACCCCCCCAACGAAGCAATTTTAGAAAAATTCCAACCCCCCTATATCACTAACTCTAAAAGTTTAAAATTTTAAAACAGATAAGTAAGTAAAACACATTGACTTTTTGAACGCTAATCATTATTAACAACTTAGGAAATCAAGACAAGCTATTTACCTTTTACTTATACAATGCTAACAACTAATTGCTATAAGTTTGAAATATTTGGGTGGACATACTATCTATTGAATGCTAACCCCCCAGCTATTAGCAAACCTCCGAAAATATGCATTTTTATCAAAAATACTAAGCCCGTTCTAGTCGGTGCTACAGATCAGCTTGTTAATTGATATCCATGAGATATTCTCAATTTTCATGAAGTGCAGTCTGTTTAAAAAAGTTTTAAAAAATTTTGTGTGCTTTTTTGGTTGTTTTGAGAAACCAATATGCTGGAGCACCACTTCTACTCATCACTGTATTCACGTTGGTGCTGATTTTCTTCCAAAGCCAGAGTGATGGGACATTTTATTTGGTGTATTCATTCTTTTAAAGAATTGCACAGTCCGACAATCGTCATTTCTGTCTTTAACTTACTGTACTACTCAATTTTCCCAGCCACTGCAAGGTTTATTTTCAAATTATACCCAAAGAATTTAAGAGAAGATTGTGTTATTAAATTAGACTGGAGTTGAATGCCACTGCTAAAATAAGGTCACTGAAATGGCCTATTGTTTGCAACTCTCGCCATTTCATCCTATTAGCACGATATTCTTATATTTGGTCTTAACCAATTACATGTGACCTAGTAACAAAAACTTTTGCATATTAAGAATCTTATCTATGTCTTTTCTATAGTAAGCTTCCTACACTTTGTTCGATTGTGACGCTTTTCCCTAACTAGTGCATACCATATTTCCTCGATTAAACGCAGCCCTCCAGAATACACCGCATATTCAGAATAGCTCAGCGAGATAATAGTGTTGGGGAATACGCATGCTCGGTAAAAAGCATGTGAGCGTGATAATGTAGAGTTAAAAACACGAGTGAGTTATTATGAGTGCGAAATTAGAGAGTGGTGGTTTTCTGTCCGTCTCTGTCTTACACTTATTTCAACGAACTGGCAAGAGTATTGAGCACAAATGGTAACTAGAGTAGAATGACTCTTTGCATTTTTCCTTTCTTGCTTGTAGAACGTGTCCAAAACATTTTGAAGTTCTAAGTAGGCAAAAGGTACCTTCTCCTTGTGAACACTTTCCCCCCGGAAAGTGCCACACCTAATACTTTCGAGCATTGATAACCATCACCGCGCTTAAAAGAGATTTCTGTTGAACTATTCTTGTAGGTCATATTCCTCTAGTAGTTTTGAATGATGTAACCAAATCTATGTCTCTCGATTTACCTCCATTTCCACCAATTCCTTGGGGCTTGGGGGTGCCTCTGAGAGGACTTTAGTTATGGCACGAGCATTTAGGACCGGATGCCCTTTCTGGCATTACCTATGGTCTGCGGTGTGCCTCGAACCCAGGACCACGTTGCTCTAAGTCGAATGCATTACAGCTAGGCCACGGCTGCTCTATGTAACCAAAATCTATGTAACATGCATTAATATGCAGAATGGAGACTTGGATAGAAAGGGTTGATTTTATGATCCATTCAATATACACTCTCTTCATAGGAGTAAAATTTATAGGAATATTAAGGCTCAGAATCGCTGAAATTTAAAAATTATGCTAGACTCAAGCTTCATCAAAACTTAGAATTTTGTATATTCCAATCATGATACTGCATTTAATGAGAAAAAGGTAGCATTAAACTGAAGCTATCCATGGTCTATGAAAGTAGTCCACTTAGAGGTAAACACCATATATACAATCTACTCTCGGTTATTCAATGGGGGCAGAAGGTTCATTAGAAAGATGGGCACTAAAAGTGCTACAAATTGCCGTTAAGGATTATGAAAATTTGTTTCCTCAAAAGTCAATAATTATTGACTTGTGTATGTATGGAAAGACCTATTCACAATTACCGTACTTACTCGAATAAGTGCTTAATTTTTCCTCGGTGCTCGTTTGAGGGCGGTGCTTAATTTCAAAGAAAGAAACAAAATAATTTTTGCCAATACAATATTCCTTCTCAAAGTCCCATTACAGATGAAATAGAAAACCCAGTAAGTCACTATGAACTGCAACACAGTGTTAATGAATGTAGGTCCTTTCCGAAGCTTATAAAGAAATAAAGTAGACATTTAATGACTTAATTTGCTCGTTTTGTATGCTTTGCACGTCATGTTAAAAATAATCAACACCGTTGACACAGGGATAGCCTTAGCCTGTGTTTTGCTGCACGCTTATTCGAGAGCGGCGTTTATTTCAAAATTCAACCAGAAAATGCGGCGCTTATTCAAGGGTTAGGCCTATTCGAGGGCGGTACGCAAATGATTTTTCACATGAAAAGCAAATTTCTACACGTTTTGAAAATGCTTGATATTTGTTTGCTTCTTAGTATGCTCTGATAAAATTATTGGAAAAACTTTCAACTCCTGCTACAGGGTTCACACAGTCAGGAAAAATCAGGAAAGAACTGTAACTTTAAGGGCAGTTAGGAAAAGTTAGTAAATGTCATGAAATTTATTGAATCTTGAAGAAAGGCAAGAAAATTCAGAACTTGTTATCATCCATACAAATGAATTCTTTGGTGCATAATCTACCCAGGGTTCATACTGAAAGTGGAAAACCTGAAAAACCTGGAAAATAGGCCATTTTTACGAAAAGTCAGGGAAAATCTGGAATAGTCAGAGACGTTTCTGTAATATTTATCCAAGTCAAGGAGAGGTCAGGGAAAAGAAATTCATCAGATCACATATCATTTTCATTGACTCATGCGTGGCTGTTCGCAAAGTGGTGGTTCCATTTGCTGTCAGTAAATGTAGATTCTATCACTTAGCATAGTGTTATATTAAGTATATATATATATACATTCCCTGTCTCTTATGATCCATTTTCTTTGCCTATTTTTATAAATATGTGAAATAGGGGTCAGGAAAAAGTGAGTTTTTTGACTACCACTCAAGGAAAAATCAGGGAATAGTCAGGAAATTTGATACGCGAATTGGGCATGCGCCCTATCTACATCTCTAAATATTACATTCACATTCCAAAACAAGCAAACCAGCGTCTATTTATTTACAAGTTGCAAATTGAGCACAGCATTGAATTCATTGTTTTAAGATATGGGTCAGTCGCATCATTTGTATCACGGATTGGTCAGGAAAAATGTTATGTTTTTTATAGGAAAATCGTTATTTTGCCTGAGCCTCAATTTTCTTAATTTTTCTCGAAATTGAGCCTGAGATTTTCTTATAAATAAAACACGTGTACTCTTTCATTCAGAGAGGCGTGTTCGAACCACCAGAAGCTCTACCAATTCACGCCCTTTCCAAGTTACACTGCCTAATCCACGAATTCTGTCTCAAAAATCATCTTTCACTCCAAGAACTTTTCAAATATGGAACTCATTGCCACCCACTAATTTGCCCGAATCCTGCAACTTACCATCTTTCAAATCTAGCTTCAATATACTTGATCTTGTCTCCCTACCTACTTAACCTTTCTCCATTTTTCCTTAGGCCTTTCCCTGACATTACCTACCAAAAGATAGAGAGAGAGAGAGAGAGGGGGGAAGGAGGGAGAGAGGGAGAGGACCTGAAAATCAATTGAAAAATTTGGTTTGCCACGTTAACAGCTTTCTCGTAATCAATGAATGGGATGTTTCGTCAATTCAGCAAGTTTGGTCTATTATGACAATTGGAGGAACTATCTATATATCAATATATGTATCTGACGTTCTAAATGCAGTAAGTGTGGGCTGACGTATTTAAGACATCCTGGGTTAAAGCTAAAAAGATATTGCATATTAATTAGGACGTCAACTTCCCACAAATCTTCTACGTCAAATTGGAGAAATGCCTATTTTGATAAGTCCCAAAATATATGCACTGTCATGCTAGCTTGCAAATTGCGTGTCTTAAATAAATTCTTACTTCATTAAGTCTTCACGAGTCTGTTACGTCAAACTAAAGAAAGGTATGTTGAAAATTGCCCTAAATATTTGCATCGTCAACGTTATCCATCGTCTAACAATGCATTCTGAATTCGTTAATCTACGAATATAGCATCACTTTTTGTTTATAAAAAAAGAGGAGGGGCTTTTTGCTGATGGACTACAAATTACAATGTTCTACTCTCACATGAATTGCTGCTTTCAATAGTTCATCAATGAAGGAATGTGCTAATTATAAACATTGAATTTCTGAATTGTTTTTGTGTACATATGTAAAATATCCATATGAATACTCAGCAAGTTATATAATTTGCTAGTCTTAACTAGAATTTGAAAGACTTGAGCTGTTGTTACGCGCACTATTGTTATAGTGGTTGATTTATAGCTAAATTCCCTTTCGCGAAGACACGCTACCAACATCTGATGTTGTTTGCTACGCTGTGACATGTGTTGTTGTTGTTGTTGTTTGCAATCGAGCTACAACAATAGATTCTGTGGAAACAATTGACAGCTTTATCTTAATCGGCCAAGGTTCTTGGCACAGAATAGAGAAAAGGCAGAAGGGAAACTCCGTAGTACGTATGCACCAAAATGGTGGAAATTTTGACTCCCTCTCCCTATTGTACGCACATGTACACGTGATGCGAATCCCCCCTTTCTGTAGGTACTCTTACCTATCTGACGCTCCATTTCTAACGAAAGTATTCAAGGCATCTCTTAGCTGCATCTTTCAGTTCAATTCATTCATTTTCATTTCCAATTCATACAAAGTGCACTTTAACTTTTAAACAGTTTGCAGCAGTTTACATATCAATTAGTAACACAATGATAAAGATAGGAAAATACGTATAGCTAGCACTACTATCAAGAGAAGCTTGCAGAGGATGAGACAATATTAAATTTTAGCACACAGACAAAGACAGAACTTTGTAGCTTGAGCCAGTTACGTGCTGATGGTTGGGGGGCGTGGGGGCTTCGCGTCCCCCAATATTTTCAGATTTGGATACGAAAACGTACGTATAAGCAGAAAAAGACAGAGTTTTCTTTGGATAATAAGACTTTTTATGACCTAATCTACGCACAGTAAAGTCCTGAAGTAAAATGCAAAGGCTGCACTGGAATTTACGCTACCAAGCTTGTTTGATATAAGTGGAACCACACACTAGTTTTGGGGGCATACCTATCGCTTTTTAACGCATTACCTAGATAGGATAAATAGTGAATCCATCAATTAGAGGTGAATACATATAAACGGCAGCTTCAGAGTCCTAAGGCTGTCTAATGTAAGAAGAGCAGCAAACTAGATTGGGCTGATTCCTAAGTACTTGGGTGTATAGAATATAGAAGTATATAGAATACAGGTTGAATTCATGAAGTGCAATGAAAGTAAATTAGTTGCAGTTCACGATGCTCAATTTCTGTTTTGTATTGGTGGAACAATGCGCTATATTTGGTGAACAACAAAGATTTCCAGCCCATGAAGTATTTCTAATAGGGAAGGATTTTATGAAATAGAAGGCAAGTGCATTTATTGCAAATGAGCATGGTTTTTCCTATTTGATATACGAGGAGTAATATACTATTTTGGTTGGAATCATGACTATGTTTAGCTCATGAAGTACATGAGATGTGAGGCCATCATATAGAAGATGAGCTACTTAAGCGCATTTTTTGGGACTCTATAATTGCTTGATATGCGTAGAAAAATGCTGTTTTGATGGTTTTTTTGCGATCAATAACACAAGGGACCAAAATTTAATGATTGAAAAGTTGCAATTGATCTGAAAGAAGATTCTGGGTCAATGTTTGGCACTATAAACGCAAAATGCATACATGTTTTTCAATATTAGCTGTAATGTTTCTGCTTCTGCATAGTATTACTTTGCGGACTATGCTGACTCTGCCATACAAAACTCAACTTCATTGTTTTCGAGACTCCTAAAACCTTATACATGTGCTACAAACTTACAGATACATATGCTTCCATGTTAAAACAGGTATCATAGCTTGCAGTTACAGCTTCTGTACAAATTAGATGAACAAAGAGCTTGTTTACGGAAAGCAGATTCTATGGCTATCATGCAAGCCAACAGATTTCAGTGAAAGCCCTCTATAGGCAATCGAATCAGTGGTCTATTACTGCACAAGCAAATTGGTTGTAGTCTTTGACTAAAACGTAATAATAATGCATTCTTCTAAGCTCTTCTGTAAGCTGCGTTGAATTTCAGGATATTATTCTTTATGTAATTATATGTGTGAAGTCCATGACTTTCTTTATCGCCAAGCTTTGCTTCAAAATGGAAAAAATGTCCATTTTTCGGAAAGTCAGTTATTGGGCAACTGTTCTCATTCATCGTATATTTTCTGCTCACGGCAAAGTACATTAGAATTGCAGCACCTTTTTGCCATGCTTGTTGCCTTTGAATATATATATATAAATTGTATTCCTTATGTCCTCTATAACTGTGAGTGCTCAATACATTTCGCAGAGCGTATTATAGGTAGATTGACACCGAAAATAAAACTGCGGAATTGCGACTATTAGTTTCACGATTTCTCGATCATCAGGCAATTATGCTACGAATCCATAAATACATAAACGTGATATGTATATATATACGTGAGCGACAGCTGCACACACTTAATAGGTAGACGTGCACGGAGATAGAATGCATCTTGATCTCTCTACTCTGATTCGTTTCTGATCAGTTTTTCATTTATAGTACATTTAACTCCAATCACTACTTTGGAATATGAAGGCACACACGAAGATAACAGGACATGATAGAGATGCTATTTGCACTATATATCATGTACACCCAATCAAGTGACATGATACATGTTGACTAATAGTACACATTTAGCAAGTCCCTAATTCAGAATATATATATATATATATATATATTTATGTATTTATTTATTTAGTTATTTATATATATTTATTTATATATAATGACTTGAAAAACCAATGCAACAAGTGCATAGGACAGAAGACAATTTATCAACTATAAGGTAACCGTATTTTTAACTGGATTCTTAACTATTTCTAATCTTTGAAGTATATGTGACTGAGAATGAACTCATGAAATAGAAGGCTAGGGATTTAAGTGAAAATTTAGGGGTTCATTGCTTAATTGATGTAAGTAGAATAGCAGACAGTCTTTTGGTGGATTCTTCCAGATTTCTTAGCCATGAAGTATAAAAGATAGAGAGTGAGTTCATCAATCAGAAGATGATTCAAGCGCGATACTCTTGCAAATGTGCCTGCTTATCATGATTGGAATCAGAGGATTGCTAGATATTTCCAAACCATTAGTTAACAGCGAGAAAAAGCAAATTACTCAAGTATCGTGCAAGTGCCATAACTGCAATTTACTCTCTTGTACTCTTGTTTAACGTATGTGGAAGAATATACTTTCATAGGTGGCAGAATCTTAACTAATGCGAATCTATGATATATATAGAAAAGACAGCAATTTCCTCAACTAGATGACAAATAATTTATACTTGTTTCGGAGTTCTGGGTCTATTTGAAATAAATGGGTAACGCACTATTTTGGCTACAATCTTAACAAATTCCAATGCATAAATGACATAAGATATGGGGTACAAGGATTCATTAAGGAGAATACACGTGATGTATGTGTTAAATACGTGGTTTTATGGATGCTTGATGGAAGAGGAAGGTCGTACTAATGGTTGTAGATTGCTTACTGTTACTGTATTTTGATGCAATAGCACAGTAAACGTGCTGATCTTGAACAAGGTAAGAAATGAGTGTATTTGGTGGTGTTCCATATTTATTTAAGAGGGGGGGGCAGATTGTATTACACATTGCAAATTGTCACCTCTCTGGCTTCGAGTTGCATAGAATAGGCAACCTGTTTGCTTTGTAGACAGCAAGCAATATGTGAACAACCCATGGTGCTCTATATATATTCGAATTTAGCAACTAGAGGGCAAGTTGTTAAAGTGCCAGTTGCGTTGCTCTATGGATATTTGATAGAAGGGGAATATATCTTAAATTGCGTATTATGATAACTGTCTTTAGATCTTGAATTATATAAAATAAGAGCCGTGTTGATGTTGTAAAATATTACATAGAATTCAAGGTATTCTATATATGCTTCCTGCAAGTGCAGTGAGCACTATTTCTAGCTAGATTCATAACCATTTCTAACCAATGAACAAACCCAAAAAGTTCATTGATTGATAATCTTGCTCCGAAAACTACTGTGATCCCAACCTTTGGGCATACAAGAAAGGCTTGGAAATTTGCTGATAGTCATTGAAAAGTAAGGCTAACCTTCTGTTGTTTCAGTACAAAATTAGTGCTTTGCAATACTGCCAAATGGTAAGATAAAAACTTTCACGTTAAGCATGAAAGAGAAGTTTCACAACATATAACTTTATGCCAGATAACAAAGATCACTTCTATGAAATCAAACAAAAGACAATTTAAATCCTTAAACTGTAAGCACAAATCAGAGGTTCTACAATCTGATTATATGTACCTTATGAGAAAGGCTAATGCTTTATGTTTTAAGCATTCAAGGAATGTATCGATATGTGATGGCACTGAACAGTGAATTAATGTTTATCTTCTACATTTTCAGCATGAAAACAGCGTTTAATGTTTATTGATATTAAGAAGCATTATTAGAGCAACTAATGAGTACTATGTGATCTGGGCGTAGAACCTAGCCACCCTCCTTACAGTGTGAGTTGAGGAATAATTAAAATCAAAGTTTTGAGGCATGACATGAATACATGAATGATTTATTATCACTTATCATGATTTCACTATCAAAAACATCTTAATTTTATGTCCCAAGCTTCCAGATAATGAAACATTGCATATTTGTAGTCTTTGCATCAAAAGAAGAAAAGGCATGCTGCAATTGCCACCGTCCTAAAACTTTGGGGAAGGCCATGTCAAGTCAAAAGTGTCCCTTCAATGAAACAACGTCATGCTTTAGATGCTATAGATAGAAGTTATCTTTTTGCAAAGAAGCTTTTACTATCACTTTAAAGAATTTATCAATTCTTGCATTTATAAATATCGCATGGAGAGATGCAAATATCGCAAAGCAGTAACAGTTGCTGCGTCTAGAAAAAGCTTTAATGCAGCATTTGTCACCTTTCCGAAATTAGGGTTAAGGTTCCCTCCAATCAGACCTGTCCCTAAATAAAGAAGCTTCGTAATTTTGATGTCATGACTAGACTATTCATTTTTCCCAAAAAAATTCTTTATTATCACTTTGAAGAAACTGCCCATTCTTGTGTTTGCAAATATCGCATCGAGGGATACAAACATCTCAAAACGGTGACATTTGCTGAACTTGGTTATTTGGCATATGCCAAGAAAAGCCTTCATAAAATGCAAAATAATGGCTAGAAGAATTTGAAGCTCACAGAAACTATTCTCCATTGGAAGCACTTTTAGATGGTACCTCATATAATATGACCAGACTTCCTGTTCCTCTTTTATTGCATAAAGGGATAGAACATCTCAAAACGGTGACATTTGCTGAACTTGGTTATTTGGCATATGCCAAGAAAAGCCTTCATTAAATGCAAAATAATGGCTAGAAGAATTTGAAGCTCACAGAAACTATTCTCCATTGGAAGCACTTTTAGGTGGTACCTCATATAATACAGCCAGACTTCCTATTCCTCTTTCATTTGCAATTGAACTGAAATACGCGAAAATGGCCGAACCGCTAAAATTTTCGAAACGTTTTAGGCTCTAACTCTTTAAAGTAGCAAGTAAATACTGGTGGCGCAACATTCTCCATTTCTGATGACGTTGATAAAGAAAGGTAATCTGAAAAAGTGTATTACAAGTCGCTAAATCTCCTGTATGACCAAGGAGAGATGAGAAATTCATGTTAACTTTCTTGTCCCTAGAAGTGTGACATTTGCTGCATTTGAAGGACGCTTTGGCTTATAGCACAAACATAAGAAGAAGGGTCAACCTACTTTCCTTTGCAAAACTCACTTTTAGCTTAAGGAATACTATTTCATTTTGGTTACGAGAAAAAATATTTGTCAAAATATATTCAAATAACTAGTCCTGCAGCAAAAGTCACAAAACTTAAATATCGAGAGAGAGAGGAGTTTCCAGGTCATAAAAAGAATGGTAAAAAGAGAATCACTTTGGCCTCGAAATATGTTCTTAAATTATTGAGCGACAGAGGCGTAGATTGGCCTGAAAATCAAATGAAAAATTTAGTTTGCTACGTTAGCTGCTTTCTCGTAATCAATGAATGGGATGTTTCGTCAATTCAGCAAGTTTTGTCTATTATGACAATTGGAGGAACTATCTTTATATCAATATATGTATCTGACGTTCTAAATGCAGTAAGTGTGGGCTGACGTATTTAAGACATCCTGGGTTAAAGCTAAAAAGATATTGCATATCAATTAGGATGTCAACTTCCCACAAATCTTCTACGTCAAATTGGAGAAATGCCTATTTTGATAAGTCCCAAAATATATGCACTGTCATGCTAGCTTGCAAATTGCGTGCCTTAAATAAATTCTTACTTCATTAGTTATTCATAGCACAGAACAGCACATTTTGAATTGTACTCCCACTTCCGACGAGTCTGTTACGTCAAACTAAAGAAAGGTATGTTGAAAATTGCCCTAAATATTTGCATCGTCAACGTTATCCATCGTTTAACAATGCATTCTGAATTCGTTAATCTACGAATATAGCATCACCTTTTGTTTATAAAAAAAGAGGAGGGGCTTTTTGCTGATGGACTACAAATTACAATGTTCTACTCTCACATGAATTGCTGCTTTCAATAGTTCATCAATGAAGGAATGTGCTAATTATAAACATTGAATTTCTGAATTGTTTTTGTGTACATATGTAAAATATCCATATGAATACCCAGCAAGTTATATAATTTGCTAGTCTTAACTAGAATTTGAAAGACTTGAGCTGTTGTTACGCGCACTATTGTTGTAGTGCTTGATTTATAGCTAAATTCCCTTTCGCGAAGACACGCTACCAACATCTGATGTTGTTTGCTACGCTATGAAATGTCTTGTTGTTGTTGTTTGCAATCGAGTTACAACAATAGATTCTGTGGAAACAATTGACAGCTTTATCTTAATCGGCCAAGGTCCTAGGCACAGAATAGAGAAAAGGCAGAAGGGAAACTCCGTAGTACGTACGCACCAAAATGGTGAAAATTTTGACCCTCTCTCCATATCGTACGCACATCTACACGTGATACGAATCCTCCCTTTATTTACGTACTCTTACCCATCTGACGCTCCATTTCTAACGTAAATATTGTTGAATATCAAATCAATAATTCCATAGAGAAAAAGACTGTAATGCATTTGAGAGATAGGAAAGGTTCATAGCAAATATTTTGTTAAAAAAGCAATGAAAGCCGTCACCAAAGACAACAAAATACGATAAAAGTACCTTGCATATGAAAATATAACAGAATGCATGCAAAAGGGGACTTCTTACTTTGCGTAGGCACTTGAACGTGTAAACCCATCTCCTCCCCCTTGTATATATTATGTACGCTTTTGTTCGACCCCCTCCCCCCATTGTGCGTAAGCGCTAAATGAATGGCCTCCTATATGAATCTTGGGAACGGCTTTTCTTAGAGGCAATAATAAGACGAAAAAGAATGCCCTTATCTTGTTCTATGTCTCATGTTTAAGTTGCTCTTTCCATCTACTATCACTTGCCTCGTAGCTAAATAAATAGTGGATTCTGTTAGGAATTTTTTACAATGAATTGCTCCTCAAGGTGAGTGGGCTCTGTACTGCATTCAAACAGTCGTATTTCTGTTTCTGTCTGTTTCAGGGGAAGTATTCAAAGCATCTCTTAGCTGCATCTTTCAGTTCAATTCATTCATTTTCATTTCCAGTACATACAAAGTGCTTTTTAAGTTTTAAACAGTTTACAGCAGTAAATAACTACATATAAATTAGTAACACAATGATAAAGATAGGAAAATACATATAGCTAGCACTACTATCAAGAGAAGCTTGCAGAGGATGAGGCAAAATTAAATTTTAGCACACAGACAAAACCAGAACTTTTTAGCTTGACCCAGGGATGTGTCGATGGTTGGGGCGTGGGGGGCTTCGCGCATCCCCCAATATTCTCAAATTTGCAAGAAAGTTGGTCAAAAGTTAGCCAGGCAGCAAGAGGGTGCTCGTGCCAGAAGAGTCTCCAATTGGGGAGCACGCTAACAGCCAATCAAGATTTGTCCACTATGCTTAGCACTGGATGACTTGTATGAAGGGGAATCCTTAAGGAGGAGGAACTCTCTCAATAGCTAAACTGATCGAGAAAAGAGCTCCCACAGCTTCAAGGACGCGGGGGCGTAGTTTTGAATGAGGAGGCTGGAAACCAGTTGCAAGCTCCTATTGGGACGTGAAAGTGAGGGTCTAGTGTGGAACCTCATAAAATATTTGCAACTACGCCCTTAGATTGCAAGAAACCACCTTTTTCAATATCAAATACATTCTATCTATGATAACTTAGACTATTTGTTGTATAACATCATACACTAGCAAAAAAGTGGGATGGCTGTAGTCCCAGTCCCCCTGGCTCCGGCGTGCTTGAACTCACTATTGGCTACACAAGTAAAGAGGAGCGATTAAGAAATAACGAAAACATCGATAGAGACGGGCAGTTGCATGAATTATTTGAATGGATTATTTGTTTAAGCGAATGTAAAACATCCTAATGGACCCTCTATAAGTCTTTTTCGATAGCATATAATTTTCTATTATTAACTATCATTTGCAAGAGTTCAGGTTACAGCACAGGCTATTGTTGGTTGTTCTGTATTGGTAGAATACCCTTTTATTGAAGACACGTGTAACAGCATATAATCTGATATTGTTTGCTGCGATATATTACGTGCTGTTGTTGTTGCTGTCTGCAATGCTGTTGCAGCCACTAGATGCCAGTAGCAATTTCGTGCCTACAAGAAGTTACACTTAAGCCCTCCTTGGTTGAATCAGCCAATGAACCAGTGCTAATAAGGATCGTAAAGAAAACTGAGAGATAAAATATTCAGATTGAATTCAAATACACATTTTTTTATAATAATACCCAAATTTTTACTGAGCCTCAATATTCTTTAAATTTCCTCGATTTTGAACCATAGATTATTCCTTAAATTATTCTTAACTATTGAAGATGTAACTACTTCTGAAAATCAAAAGATGGTTTACAAATCTTTATTAATATCTCACTTTATCATGAAGCAAAATAATAGCTGAATAAAAAACATTGTGTCGATAATGAAGAAGCTGATCTACAAGCAGCACTTTAGCTCAGATATGCAAAAATCCTAAGTCTTGATTAAACTTGAGCCTTGCATTATTCTTAAGTTATTCTTAAATTTCAGGCTCTGAGCCTGACAATTCTTATGAACTTTATTCTTACAAAAAGGCTTGTAATGGGAGTTAGTAAGTAACTTGAAAAACTTCCAAGACAGCAATGAATAACTGAAGTTCCTAATTCTGAGCTCATTATGAGCTAGAATTTTTAGAGGGAGCTTGGCTTTTTCACTTAACTGTTATTGTAATGAAATACGCCATACACCCGATGTTATTTTCTATGTACTTAAGTATATAACGTCTGTCCTGAAATGTGGAAAGATAGTGCATCTCATAGAACGGCAGAGAAATAAATTGCAGAGTAAAAATGTGATTCAATGCTTTTTGCTATGTCGTTGATTACAATCTACCAATGCCGTTCACCTTTAGGGAAAATTGATATCATCTATGGAAGTGGTTTTCAACCTTTTTGGTAAAGCGGAACCCCAAGGATGTATTCCAGTGGCTTGAAAAACCCCTTTTCACATGTCTGCATAGTAGAGTCAAAATAAACTGTTGATCGTAGCATTTTTATAACTCCTGGCAGAACCCCTGGACTATGCTGATGGAATACTAGGGTTCCGGGGAACCCGGGTTGAAAACCACTGATCTATGGGTTTATGAGATGGTAACTTGAATAAACGTTATCTGCATTATCTGCAACATTCCATCTAGGATTCTTTGGTAACCTTGGTTGCTTACCTTGATTGTCGTTAATTCAGAACTCAAACAGGTTTTTGTCATCTTTTTTATTGTTTGTATAAGGTTTTTTTTGCAAGACATTAATGATGAGATTCTACAGCTACCATCTTTTGCCAATTTTGTCAGTTACTTTTGTAATGGTGATCACTTTCTGTCTTTTTCTAGAAATCCCCTTTCAGTTAAGAAACCATATGAAGCGAATAGATGAAGAAACAAGAAAAGTACTAGACCGTTTACACGAAGAGATGGATCAACTGGATGATAATCGTCAAAGTGTCAGTCAAGGGAACTATGCAATTTTATTTATTGCTGTATTAAACAAAGTGGCGTCATTTGAAAGACGTAAAGCAATCCGATCTACATGGATGTCAGATTGTGAGCGACTAAACGTGGTCTGCAAATTCTTTACTGATTCAGTCAATTCGCTTTCTGGAAATAATCGCTCAAGAGTCAGAGATGAAATAAATACACATGGAGATATAATACAAATGCCATTCAAAGGTAAGTACGGAATTATACGTGATTTAGACAATCGTTAATTTTCATGGCATGAATTTGTGTAATTTATATAATAAGCACGGCAGGGGCGGAACAGAGGGTTGCACTTGTTGCACGGAAGGCCGTCAGATGTTCCGATCAAAGTTTCTTGCAGTCAGTCTCTAAGTTTCTTTGAAAAATCTAGTTTGTAACTACTTGTCGAATTTTCAGCTCTTCTATCAATCACAGGAAGGGCATCCGGTCTTAAATGCTCGTGCCAGAACTAAAGTCCTCTTAGAGGCACCCTCAAAGCCCCAAGGAATTGGGGGGGGAACGGTGGTAAAATCGAGAAAAAAACCTATTATTATGCAAATATATCCCTGCCCTTGACCAATGAAATGGCAAGGTTGGTGCAACCGTAAAAGTTTGTGCGCCCGATGATAAGTACCCAAGGTTACACAAACCCTATGCAGAAACCTCAGGATGCAAGTTTGCACTTGGAAGTTAAGAAGGAGTGAAGTTTCTTGTCATTTGTTAGTTCATAGAGTGCCAGTGAATTTCAGGAAGAGTCTTGCAAGCATTTAGGATTTCCTTCGTTTCTTTTGATTAACGCATTGGAACTTGTAGGGACATTCGAAAAATATTTGTCAGTTACAAACTACAACAAATTGGATCATTTGAAGCTGTTCGTTCTTCTTGTTGCCTGCCAGTGGACCAGCCCCCCGCTGTAACTTTCGCTGCATTCGCAGATGAGTGGCCTAAGATTATAGAAACAGAGATAGGTGCCTTCCCTCCATCGCCTGAGATGGCATATCTAAGCCTTGAATCTTTGGCTGCTTTGGTTGTCAAGGAAGAAGGCCTAGTAGACGAATCAAACTTAATAACAATAAGGTGTTGATATAGTGTGTTTGTTTATTTGCCTTATTGTTTTATCTTAGTATAAACCATAGAAATAGCGGGAAAGGACTTTGACTTGACTTGATAAACGTAAACTATTTACCGGGAAGTATGCAGAGTTTGTTTTCTACGATTCTCAACAGCCATGCCATGCCCCAGGCAAAACACCATACCTTTCAACTCAAATTTCGCCTGTTTCATGGCTGTTTGAGTCTGAGTTAATCACACGTTTAATATTTCATGCTGAAAATGAACGAGGAAAGCCCTAAAATTATTCTAGCGATTTCTTGTTGTCCCATTCAGTGCGTCGCAAATACACGTCCTAGGGGACGTTGCTGCTTCATAAGTGGGCATGGTCACAACTTTGATTTTTTTAATGATGCAAAACTTGGACAAAACCCAATTTACTTAACTTTTAGAGCTTAGGCTTCTTGTCTTCAGATTAACTGGCATTGTTTTCTTTGCTTTAAGATTGAAATATTTTGCTGTAGACTTTGATTAGTTTTTATCTTTTTTCTTTTCTTGAATAGATTTCAGATTTGCCACTAATACAATGCCTCAGCATAGTGAGGTGTATCATTGCATTTTTATTATATTATGTTCATGAAGCTTCAACAAAAAATTAATTTATTACAGTATCCTTGTATTTAGCTAGTTGTGCTAACTGGGGACACAAATAGTGCATACAAGTCAATGAAAAATCGTAAGCACTCCTCCTAAGTACTCAGAGGGTGTGACATCACTCTATGTCCTTTTTCTAGGGTGCATCTTGCCTTTCCCTGGGAATAGGTTTTATATTGCCAAATCTGTTTTGGTAGCTTGGAATGAAGCACCTCTTCATAGTACTCAAAGGGTTAACACCTGCTGAATTGCATTTGAGTGTGAAACATTATTCCTCTTGTCCTATTTTTACAAGATTTCGTGCAACTGAGAAGACATCTAACCTTCTTGATATCTTTTTCTCTGCTAAGCTCACCTCTAAAGCAACTGCCTTATTGCAAGCCAAGTCAAGTTCTTATGTTGACTGGGTGAAGCAGAAAGTTTGTAAAATGGCCAGAATCACAACTGACCTTCTTTTTGCCAGTGTTTTAAGGTTGCAGATAAGACCTTTTGTAACAGAACTGGATTTGGTGAAC
Organism: Cassiopea xamachana; assembly: GCA_900291935.2. Taxonomy (NCBI): domain Eukaryota; kingdom Metazoa; phylum Cnidaria; class Scyphozoa; order Rhizostomeae; family Cassiopeidae; genus Cassiopea; species Cassiopea xamachana. Next base: position 1,615,757 of record OLMO02000301.1, read on the forward strand.
ATGCCAAATGTTCTCAGAAAGCTTAAAATTGAAGTGTTGCACTCTGTGACCTCACTGATAAAATTACTGCTCCAATATTTTTCCTTTGCAAAATGCTGTAGGATCAGGGAAGTGTGAATAACACAGAATCTTCTCTCACGTCAAAACATGCATTGCCACTCTTTTCTAAACTTTTAAGTCAGCCTTCATCCTTAATGCAAAAGAAGGCTATAGCAAAAAGACACCCTTTCCTCGCCACATTATGGAGCCCAGTTCAATGTTACATTTCTTGTAGTGGCAAAGGACACTAACAGCCCTGCACAGAAAATAAGTTGGATGCATGTTTTGAGACTTTTGAATCTGTTCTTATTACTACTGCTGGTCAAAAAGCCAATCCAATTCAAGCAGTAATTCGTTATATTCTGCATGCCATCATTCTTCAACATACCCATATGACATTTAGGCCAAAACTTTATGAGGCCTTCTACTATTACCATTTTAAGTAGTACTTGAGGGCCTCATAATAATTGTTTTTGTTTCCATTTCACAAAACATATAGTAAGAGAAGAAACTTTAACATTTATTCGTTGCAAAGACATTCATGGCCTTCATGTTAAACGGCCATGGATGAGGCTTTTTGTATTCCATGCTTGTTTTTTTTGAAGGAGAACGTGACTAATCTTCAATATTACAGAACCTGGTGAGGAAGCTTTTTAATGCTTTGACTTCTGCAACCTAAACTCAGTCGCTAAAACCATCCTTCTACGGAAAGGCTTAAGAAACCATTGCGAGAGCATATAGATTGTCTGACAATTATGTCACTGCGCATGCCCATAACGTAGTGATTTCTAAAGTTGCAACCGTCAACATAAATACTGTAGCCATCGCTGCATTGAAGAGCAAATGATGTGCATTGAAAGACAGGTCAATTTAAACAAGCATGTATTTGAAAAGAAAGACGCTGAGATGATTGATACTTTAGCTATTAATAATGACAAGCATCAAGAGGATTTTCTTAGATCTGAAACGTGTCTTCCCCATTTGTTAGACTGTGTTGCCTAGCACTAAAAAGGTGTGGTCTTGATACTTCTTTTCGCAAGTCTACCCTAGAAAAACCTATTAAATCCACGTTAGAAATTAATCTTACCTTCATGTTGTAATTTTTAGAGCACTATTATTTTCAAACTCAGTGTTGATCTATTTCATTAATTTTTTCCACTATTATATTAGGATCATTCAAAATCTTCTGACTGTGATAGTTCTGATTTAAATTTGCCGAAATGCCATATTTGCCGAAATGCCTTATTTGCCATGCAAAGAGAAGTGTTTTTGATTGTGCTGTTTGAAAATATGATAATCTTTTGCCCATGCCATCCTGTTTTACTACTACGTGTTCAAGTCACATTTTCATATAAAGCATAATCTCATTTTCTTAATAAGGAACCACCTTGAATAGTACTTATTTTGTGGAAGACATCATAACAAGTGAAAGAACATGAAATACATATTGTATGGATCAACTGCTTCAGCAGCTAAGAGCAAAAACTTAATTTTATGTCCTAAAAGTACCATGTTTTTCATTGATACTTAATACCAGGGCATTGCAGATCAAACATAAAATTTTAGTCAAAATGTCTATTCAAAGAACTCCTCTTGCTGTGAATGGAAAACCATTACCCAGGGATGTGCCGATGGGGGCGTGGGGAGGGGCGTCCCACCCCCAATATTTTAAAATTTGCAAGAAAGTTGGTCTAAAGTTAGCCAGGCACAGCAAGAGGGTTGGCCATAGTATCTTCAGTGACCTATTTTTTTTTATCAACAATTTAGTAACAATAGTTGGTCAATTGGTCAGAACTATCCCCCCCCCCCAACAGAAGGTATCTCGGCACATCACTGCCTTAACCTAGTTCCATATCACCTGCTGCTATTTACTGAATTCATCCAACGATATTAAAATCTAGAAATAAAGACATTGAAACGAGAGAACGATTGTTGAACCGTTTCTAATTTTTCATTCTGCTTGTTGACAAAGGTTTCAGTTTGAAAGTATGCCCAGGGCTGCCACCAAACCAGGAAATTCAAGGAAAATGAGGAAATTTATTTTCAATCGGGGAAAGTCAGAGGAGAAAAAATCGTTATCCGAGATATTAGGGGAAATCAGGAAAAATTTAAGTTTCTTCTTGTTTTATTTCAGAGGTGAATTTCTCCATACTCAATCACGCATCCAGTTGAGTGTGATAGTTGCAAAATTTTTCTCTTTTTGTATCATTTTGTTCTAAGGAGTCATCATGTAATTCCGTTTTCTTATAAAACAAAAACTTTTAACGGCCAAGAATAGAGTCATGGCTCTCTGTTAATTTTTGAGAACTAGTTCATCCTATAAACCAGGCCCGTCGGAACCGGGGGGGCTGGGGGGGCTTCAGCCCCCCCAATAATTTGCTAGTGTTTGTTCCTTAAATTCTCGAAAAAATGCTTTAACGGGCAAGCTTTAAGCTGATAAAGATATTAGAACAACCAGTTATCCCAATAAANCCCCCCCCCCCCCAACAGAAGGTGTCTCGGCACATCACTGCCTTAACCTAGTTCCATATCACCTGCTGCTATTTACTGAATTCATCCAACGATATTAAAATCTAGAAATAAAGACATTGAAATGAGAGAACGATTGTTGAACCGTTTCTAATTTTTCATTCTGCTTTTTGACAAAGATTTCAGTTTGAAAGTATGCCCAGGGCTGCCACCAAACTAGGAAATTCAAGGAAAATGAGGAAATGTATTTCAATCGGGGAAAGTCAGACGAGAAAAAGTCGTTATCCGAGATATTAGGGGAAATCAGGAAAAATTTAAGTTTTTTCTTGTTTTATTTCAGAGGTGAATTTCTCCATGCTCAATCACGCATCCAGGTGAATGTGATAGTTGCAAAATTTTACTCTTTTTGTATCATTTTGTTCTAAGGAGTCATCATGTAATTCCGTTTTCTTATAAAACAAAAATTTTAACGCCCAAGAATAGAGTCATGGCTCTCTGTTAATTCTTGAGAACTAGTTCATCCTATAAACTATGCGAATCTAAGGCTTCTAACTTCTAACCTAACGTAATCTGTTAACTTAAACTTCTAGCAAATACTCTAGATAAACCACGAGGTATATAAATACATATAGATATATATGTGTGAGCATATGTATATATATATATATATATATATATATATATATATATATATATATATATATATATATATATATATATATATATATATATATATATATATATATATATGTCCAATGACATGATAAAATTGTAAGTAAGGAATCTAGAAATATCAGAAAATTCGGGGGAAAATGAGTACTGAGAATACCAGGAAAAATCAAGGATTATTTTCCTGAAATGATTGTAGCAACCCTGTATCTAAAGGATTCCAAGTCTTTTTTGTCTATGAGCCTGATGTTTCAATTAATCTCTAAAAAACCCACAGACATCCAAAAACATACAAAGTCGTTCATCCTAAAGCATACACCCAATTTTTCGTTATCCATATGGAATGTAGTTCAAGCTTTAATGATTAATTTCAACGCTGGAATCATTCAATATTTAATCTTGCAATTCATTTTATCATTTTTATGTTTTGTTCCTATTTCAAGAAGAATTTCACATTCACGATTCATTGTCAGCTGAGTTACTGCAATTGAACTGAAGCCCTTTTTCCATTTTACTCCTAATCCTGTAATCAGCGACACTTCTTTGATGTTCAATGATTCTCTGAAAACGTACTATGCTTTCTTCATATCAAAATGCTTTGCCTAAATTTCAGTGCGTGGAAACTGCTTCTTTGGTCAGGTGAATCTGCCCTGGATTTGCGCACTACTGTAATCTGTACAACGTCGACTTCCCGACCCGTGATAATTACATGACATGAATTTATGATAGTTATTTAGGCTACTAGAAACCATTGAAGCAATCCAATAATTTGCATCCAAATGTGACTTCGAAAATTTTACCAGAAAAATGTCTGCTTTGTCAATCTGCAAATTTGCTTTTCCACGTTTCCACATGTGACGAGCAGGAGTGTAGTTTCGCACGCTTTCGATTTCTCAATTATAATCTACTTAGGTACTTTTTGATCAGAGATAATAAGAGCAATTAGGGTGCTTTGGCAGTGACTGCTGTTTTAAGCAAATCAATTGAATCACTCTTAAGATCTGAAGCCAGATTCTTGCCAAATTGCATTGAATCTAATTTGGCGCAGCTACCGAAAGAACAATACTGCTTATTCATCCATAAATACACGCAGTTTTGTGAGTGTTTACAAAAAGGTGTGTCTATTTTTACCTTTGTCAGTGCTTAAAAGTAATGTTAGTAGTGGCAGTGTAAACCTTAAGTCCAAGTCACTTCATAGGCAGGAAGATCCCCCCATGCATGCGTGGGAAGTGGAATAAAGCATTGACTTGTACCAGCTTTGCGAAACATTTTTTTGTGAATATGCACATTCAACAACATTGAAAGATGCTTTAATCGTAATCAGTATCCAATTTTATGCGAAGACAGATACCACCTTAAAGGGGATGGAACGTAGCAAACGTTTTGCATTTTTGATGGTTGAACAGGGCCCTAAGCGTTACCTTGCTGCGAGTGGATTTCTCAAATATCTACCGTTTTCGAAAATTGAAGTTTAAGCCCACTATAACATAATCCCGGTATTTCAACTTGGTTTGCAATCAAATTTGAAGCAACACTCTCCTTTATTAGTCAGACTAAAAATTTATATGCGCAGGAATTAATATATTATAATGTATATGCAACTATGGAGTAAGAATTAAATCATGGAAGAATGAAGGCAATTTGAAATGATACGACACCAAAGGGCTGGACCTTTAATATTTTACTTTGTAAAAGCATCAACTCCTTCATGTTGATCATTTGGGTGCGTTTCTGAATACAATTATTATCATTATTTTTATGCAATTCTGATAATCACCGCATATGATACTTACTCTCCCCTTTGTATGGACTTCATACTCACCTACCTTTAAATAGTTAAAATGCAGCTGTACTATCTGTACTATAGCCGTACTATCTGTACAGCCCCCACCCTCCTTCAGCACACAGGCGGGGATTGGTATTGAAATGCAAGCAAAGCCAGATAAATGCCCCACTGTGTGGGTGGGGACACTATATAGGGACAAATGCCCCACCACCTGGGGACATTTTAAAGCATGTTTGCATATTGGATTGCTGAGAAGTCACTGCAACAACAATGGTCGCAATTTTGTATTTCAAACTACAAATCCTCACCTAAAGCACAACATTACTGAGTGAAGATGCCAAAGTGTGTCAATCCCCCACATAGTGCGGACACAACAAGAGAGCTAAAAGGGCAACAAATCCCCACCAATGCCCCACATGTCCCGAAGGAGGGGTGGGGATTCATTTTGACTGGTGCATTAGATCAGCAAATAGTACAACTACAGTAGTACAACTAGTACACTACAACTAGATCCACTTTGCACATAGCTGATGTAGACTCTACAATATCTTTCTTCCATTATCAATTTTAGGAGGAATTGGGTTCACTTTACGACTTATCTGGATGTTCAAATGGGCTGTTGAGCATTATACGTTTGATTTCTTCTTGCGCATTGATGACGATCATTTCCTATGCCTCGAGCGTCTTGTGTACGAGCTGCCTCACAGACCAAAGAATTCTTTGTATTGGGGCTTCATACATTGTCGTGAGAGAATTGTCAGAGTCGATGAAGGTTGGCTTATGTTAACGAAGGATTTGGTCGAGGAGGCCCTGTCAAAAGTGAATAGTACGTTACAGTGTCATCCTTTTGCAGACCAAGCTGTTGCATTGTGGATGATAGAAAGCAGATACAAAGTGACTTATTTCTATGATAATGAGCGAGTCATTAATGAAGCAACTGCATTCAAAGCAACGCAATATTTATCACCAAATATCTGTGACAAATACATCAGCTTGCACGGTAGCTATCCGAGTTTCATGAGAAGGTACTGGAATATAACAAAGAACAGAAGATTTCAAAGATCCAAGACTAGACAGTATGACATTCCTGCGATACCACGCTACCTTGATAAATGCCCATTTGATAATAAAATCTTCGACTTCCAGAACTTCTGGCCAGAATTTCGATTCGAAACCAGGCCTTGTAAAAACAATCCAAGATGGTCAAACAGTGAAGATGAATTTGTTAGCAGAGAAGATAGAGGTGAGGATACTAAATAGCATCACCTCGTTTCAGCTTCAACCTCGTATTTAAATACAATTTTTGAAACTACCAATTTACATCATATGTAAAATCATTATTTTTCCCACCAATTATCCATCTAATTGACTTTAACTACCTATCTTGATCAAAGAGACAATTTGTATAATTCTTTGTCTACATTAGATGATATAGCAAGATCGAAATGTAGATTCGTGCGATCGAAGTGAAAATTCAGCTACGTGAAGTTGCTTTTAATCGTCACTTAGTAAAGAATAAATCTCTTAAGTCTCAGCGATTCATTTAATTATTTGTCTATTGGGTTTAAGTATTTATCTTCTATCAGGTAAAAAGCAGCCTGTGAAAAAATATCTTGCAGTGCAATTTTAGTTCAATTCGATAGGAAAGATTTAAACATATCGGGCCCCCAACTACAGAGGTCCTGGGGGTCTAGATCCCTGCTCTTTTCCGTAGTAAAACAAAAGTGCCCCTTTTCTAGGAATGTTGTAGTTTTTACTGAGGTAGAAATGGCAAAATACTCTTTCCAACTGAAAGTAGTGAAGACTGCAAACATATATACGTCTTGCTCTGTTTCTAAATCTGATAAATATTATTTCAAACTCATGGCTCGTGCTACTCCTTAACTTCCTAAAAACTCCTTAGATTTAATTTCCGTTTTTAACATCGCTTAAGAAGACATTAAATATGTGCATTTTGTGAAAACCAACTTTAAAACGCCTCATTTCTAATCAAATTAAAAGCACTAATATTGGAAAGAAGAACCCTATTAAAAAATCTGTGAAATGTGAATTATTGTTTGACAATCAACCCTCATCAACAAGCAAACAAAATCATCACGTCTTCTATCAGGAAATGGTTTGCTTTTTGCCAAACACACACAAAAATACTCCTCAAGTATTAGTTTTTGTCCTGAAATCTTCGTAAAAAGTTATTCAATTTTATATACTCACCACATCACCAACTCTACAAGCTATATCTTCTTCAATAAGTAATTTGTGCTTGTATCTACATGCATACTTAAATTGTAAATATGTATCGCATCAAGCGTGAAACTCCGAGTAACAACTGAAGTCTTGTTCCAAAATTTATAGCTATAGCTAGCTCTGTCTAATGACATTGAGCACTTTAAAACAGAAAGATAATCCAGAATATTTATAAATATCTATATGTATA